>NW_010585371.1:375526-395356 GCF_000705375.1 Tinamus guttatus
GAAAGAGTGGAAGATGATTTGGGACTAAGAAGAGTAATCTAAATCCAAAGGAGATCTTGAGTGTGAAATTGGGATGGTCACTAGAGTCTTTTCTTGGTGTCCAGCATTCTCTATAAGGCGTAATAACAGACAGACTTGAGATTACAGAAAAAGAGAACTGATAGAATGACAAAATACCATTTTCACTAAAATATTGATGAAGATATTTTTTCTGTTTTTCAGTGTTAAAAGTTAATTTCAATAAAATTTTCCAACCAGTTCTAATAGCAAGCAATAACATTGGATGTATTGAACTAGAACAATGGAAGTGTTTTTATGATACATGCTATCTAAGGATGAATTAGAAATATTGGAGTTCATTTGCAGCTGACAATGACTTCAGAAATAGTAATGTCCCTGGAAAATATTTAAATAAATAGCAGTTGATTGGCACAGCTAGACGTGACAGTGCAAAATAGACAAGCTATGTGCTACAGTAGAAACAGATGCAACATATCAAACAAAGCAATGTTTTGCTTTCAAAACAATGACAACCTTCTACATCTTTTTTATTTTCTTAAGGCTATTTTCCCCATATATACTCAAAATTCCTTAAAGTGACAGTTGCCCATCACATGTAACAAATTCCTGTACTAAAGGTCATATTGTGGCAGTGATTTTAATTAGTGATTTTCTTTGATGTTAACACTCTGCTTGGTTTATCTTTTTTGCATAACTCAGAGGAAACTTTCCATTTTGTCACATTTCCATCAGCCAGAACAATCTTCAAATTTCCAAGCAGGTTTGTGGGTAAGGGCCAGAATTAATTTAAAAGGAAAGTGTGAAGTATGCCCTCTGTATAGCCCACACTTCTAGGAACTGATTACATGCCAATTCACTACATTCATTCACAGCTATGGCATATTTCAAGGGTGATTAACGGGCAATCATTTTTGATTAAAAGCTGAACAGAATTATGTTAGATATATCTATTCTGAAGCAATTGGAAGGTAGATGAATACTGTTGTCTGGTATTTCTAAGCAACTAATTACGGCAATCAGAAACTGAAATATTGGAAGAATTATGGTTTGCAGGTTTTATAAAATAAGTCATGCCTTTTTAACTGATTTTCTTTAAGGTTTAGCTTAAATAAATTTCAGAAATGACATTTAAATCATGCAGTTCTTTCATAAATTTGCCATTCTAGCAACTAAGTTAAAATGATAATAAAACATAAATACTAGGAATGGTTCACATTGCCCACCTTTTACTGCAGGAGAAACTATGATTAATATTCTGTAAATAAAAAAACACATCCAATACAATATTTGCATTTTTAAAAAACATTGATGTATGATGTTGACTTTCAGCAACCTATACATATATTCACTGAGCTTGACATCTGGGCTTGATTGCATGTCAAAGGACAGGAAAATTAGTGTTGGTAACAATTCAGTTTTTTTGAAACAAAGAAAATGAATGTTCAGTGTTGGAAAAAAAAACAGAAAAAAATACTGACTGATCAGCATTTCTTAGGAACAATAGAAATCAAAAGACATGTTGATAATGAAATGATTTTCTCTCTCACTGAAAATGTCAGTGAAAACAAAGCTTTGATTTATTTTATCCTACCATACCAAAATCCAGATGCATTTTTAGATTATAAAAGCAAGCAACCATTTTCAGGAAATTCTCATCTACCTTTAGATACAAGTGATTCATAAGTATTATTATGATAAATTATAATGGGTTTGGACTTCATACATTCTTTTCTTATGTAAGTTTTGAGTTTTAGTGTTGTTCATCTCTGATGTTTATCCAGTGAACATATTGAAATATGGTGACTCTAATTCAAGTAACAGGAGAATCTGCAGAAAACATTTGGTTTATGAATTTGAAACCATAAGTATATATTGCAAAAAATGTTCTGCATGACATTATTAACAGAGAATTGGCATATGTTTTTAAAAAAATGCCTTCACAAATTTTTTCCTCATGATTGTAAAAAGCCACAGAATGAAAAATAATCTGAATGTCCTTGTGTTTGAAATATGAACATTTTCTGAAAGCTTTGCCTGAGAATAAATGCCCTTCAGCCTTACTTGTATAGTAGCAACAGCTCGTTGGATGCCACCTGTGGTGTGAAAGAATCATTTAAGGAACATGATTTCAAGAATAAGTAATTGTGTTTTAGTCTCACATTCTGACTCGGCCTTTTTGGAGTGTTTATAACAATTCATCTTACATACCATTACATATCATTTTACAACGCTATTTGGACATATTTTTTAAAATAGTTTGTACTGTCTCTAAAAACAGCAAACACTTTCTCTACCAATTTTGTGTTGAATGATTTTTATTTGCAAGTGTGGTACAACCTAGCTCAATTTCTTTTTTCTATAAACAGCTTTCAAATGTTGTGTTTTCCAAGCAAACGCTTATGATTTGCGTGCTCTGTTGTGCTTGAGCAAAGTTATATTTTTCTAGTGAATTTTCTTCATTAAGTCTAATTTTTTTTTTCCCATTTAAATATTTCCATCAAAGCAGCACTTATTCATTTCTGGTTCATTACATTATATAGCTTGATCACCTGTTTACAAAACAGTTCAATTCATTTCTAGTGTGTTGCTCCAAGAAATGCTTAGGGTTTTATAAGCAGCTATCTTGAAAATCTCCTGCCCTTATTGTCCATTGCTATGGCAATATATGATTTATACTCTTTTTTTTTTTTTTTTTTTACAGTCATATCAGCAGTAGCACGTCTTAAACTTGTTTGTAATGTTCCAGGATCTGCACCTTCTTCAATACTGCTTTTTTCACTTGATTGATTGCCTTGGCAGGTCTCTTTGGCAGTACACTGCATGTTGTTTTGTTGTCATTTTCATGGTCTGCTTAGGTACTCAAAGATGTTAGCATATTTCTTTCAGAATTTCTGTCTTGAAAAGAAAAATATTGCTTTGCTTTCTCAAGTAGGAATTCAGTTTCCTTCCTTCCATTTTTTTCCCCCCTTTTTTTTTTCCTAGTGGAAAATGCACTTTATTCTCCTGCTTTTCACATGCTTTTATTTGAGTACAGAATGCCCCAAAGTATGTACTAATGCAAATGTTTCCTTTGCTGGACTGCTGAAAATATCTGCCTAAAGCATGACTTCCTTTTTAACTGCTCCGCTGGTCCATACCTGCCTTCCTGGGTTTTCTTTCCAAATTCTGCCCACTTTTTGTCAACGTGTGAAGATGCAGCTTAGCTTTTGAGGTTTCAGCCAGCATTTCACATGCTGTAACTGAAGGGAAAAGTCATCTTGTTTTTCATAAATTGCTATACAAATTTGCATGGAAGATGGAAAACTGTTAATTGCTCTTATCAAATAAAACACAACTGCAGATCAAATGTCTGATCCCTGTGGGAAATGCCCCAAACAGGAAATATGGTACACACAATAAACAAAAAAGTTTTTTAAGTATTTCAAAAATAGACGCAAGGCCCAAAAGGCCATCATATTTTAAGATGTTCCACATCCTTACCTCCCTTGATGTGAAAATAGTTTTCTTCTCAGTCTCTCAGATTTGCGCCCACACTGGGATAGTTTGAGAAGGTCACAGAGCACACATAGCAGAGGATATATTTTAAAGGCACTTCTGTTGTTTACTATATTTGAAGTCAAAGAAGCCATCTTTTCACAAAATGCTTTTTGTTTTTAGGTATGACGCACCACGTATTTTTTTAGCAACTGTAACATTTGTCATATTTCTAACTCATGTCATTGATATGTCCCTGGTATGATAATTGCATTTCAAATTAACTTTCTAACATTTGGCTTGAAATGCGCTTCAAAAGCAAACCTTCAAGTTTTCAGATGGAGGTTACATTCCTCTGAAACCCGTTTAAGTGTTGTACGAAAGACAGGAGAGAAGTCCAAAAATGATTCAAGGATGCTTTTTCTGCATTCAAGAAATTGGATTAAATGGCTTTCTGCATTCCGCATATCATGTTCATAAGGAAACAAAAGCACTTGGGAAATACCCTTATATGAAGAAAAAATATAAGTTGGAATGAGATTTTAAGGCACAGATATGCATTATTAACATCCCGGGGTACAACAGAAATTTACTCATTCTGTTAGCACTGGGTCTGATTGGATATCCGTCATTCTCATAATCCTTTCTTTCTTTTCCAGACAACAGTGAGAATAATGGTTATAGAAATGAATAGAAAACAACTCCTTGCCTATTTCCTTGCTTACTGCCTGAGCATGGCAAAGCTGAAAGCCTGGTTCTGCCCAGAGCATGCCTCTGCCTGAGAGCCCTGGTGCTTGCGCGGGTGTTTGGTGTCCAGGGCAGACATTGTAGCCTTCGGTGGGACAACCACCCCTGCCAGCCACATGGCAGCTTCTTGCATCCTCCTTCAGCGCCACTCCTCTGTGTCCACACCGACAGCTTTTGGCCCTCAGTGCTATGAAAACATTTGACGTGCCTTTTCAAAAGATCTTAAGAAGCGAGCAGCCAGTTCACCAGCCCTATCTTCCCAGATGGAAAAATGATACAAGTTATTATGGCAAATATACATAATAATCTAAGAGGAAAATATTTTCTTAATTCTCTTTCATGCCTTATTATATTCTTTATTATTATGTATGCTTTCAAGTCAGGTGTAAGTATTAGGTGCATAGTGTTGCAAGGCTATAGGTGTCACTGGTAGGCTATAGAAAAACAGAAAAATGATCAAAGAAGTGCTCTCCTAATATCTGGGTAAAATACCTGGATTTATCACTTCACACATGGAAGATTCATTCTTTAGAGGGAAGTTCAGTTGCTTCTTATATAAGCAACTAGATATTAAATATGTGTGAGCAAAGGCAAAATTGAATTTGATTAATTACTGTTAACTCATATTTCACATGAATCATAATTTTCGGTCATTTGAAATGGCTGTATAATTAGTTATTTAAAATGAGTTTTCAACTGTAGGCAATACACATGAAAGTAAATGGTAATTTTTGAATGAAATCAGAGTAATTCTAATTACTGTTAATGATGGTTTCAGTTTTAAAAAAAGGCTGTAGGAAAAGTTAGTATGATCAATTGTTCTTTATTAACTGGATCAAATATAAGATCTTTGAACCGGTAACTGAACATTTCAACAAATTATGGAAATATTTTTGGCAGATAATACTAATACATTATTGGTCATTCATACAATGATTCCTTTATTTGAGCATTTCATTTGATTGGCTTCACAAGACACTTTGCCTTACAGACAGAAGTGTTTGTCTTAAAAATGATGCTTGTTCCTACAGGCAAACTTTTCTTCCTGCCGAGAACAACAAAGATTAAGCATCCAAAGTGAAATAATTTTACAATATACTATACAAAGAGGAATCCCAATGCAGCCTTCAAATACTGTCTCTCAGGAGAATCCTTTTGTGAATGACTATGGAATGGGAAAGATAATCTCTGGATCAAATACTGATAATGAGGCTTTGAATCATAGAATCATAGAATGCTTAAGGTTGGAAGGGACCTCTAGAGGTCATCTAGTCCAACCCCCCTGCACACGCAGGGTCACCTAGAGCACGTGGCACAGGACTGCGTCCAAGCGGGGTTTGAAGATCTCCAGAGAAGGAGACTCCACAACCTCTCTGGGCAGCCTGTTCCAGGGCTCTATCACCCTCACTGTCAAGAAATTTTTCCTTAAGTTCATGTGCACTGAAGCACTTTTGATGCTTCAGTTTCTGGCCATTTCTTCTAGTTCTCTCGGTGGCCACCAGTGAAAAGAGGCCAGCACCATCCTCTTCACTGCCTTATATGCACTGATTAGATCCCTGGTGAGCTTCTCATGATGTAGTGTTTAGGGATATATTTTTACTCAAATGGAAAGTGTCATTTTCTTTCTTAACCTACAATACAAGCAATCTTTATTCAATTGAAAAAAGGAATAATCTTTTTGAAAGAATTATAGTGATAGGTTACATGTTTGTATAAAGTAACTCAAACACCTTTGATAGTGATAAATTGATGCAATTCAGTTATCTCATAGTACCATTTAACAAAGAAATGTAACTTCCATAAATTATGTAAAATGCACATAATTCATCTTTAATTATATTTCACTTATAAATATTTTCCACATTACACCATTATTTGGTTTGCTCAGTTTTGGTCAAATATTAATTCTATACATATTTGGCAATATGTTTATTGTATCCTTATCCTTTGTAGAAAAAAATCAGAGAACCTATAAATTAAATCAAAATCACAAAAGTATCCTGAATCTAGTTCAGGAATTTTCTGTGTTTTCTGGATTTTCTCTGTTACATGGTGATTCTTCAGTGATCTATAAAAGTTAATAGGCTAGAAAATGGGCTGTGCCATCTGTTCCAATTGCAATGAGTTCATCAGTCTTTACCTGAAAATTTGAGTATAGTTCTGAAAGATCATTAGTTGGCTGTGAATATATCTGGCTCATCCGCGCAAGAACTGTTGTCAGTTTTGAATATATAACACCTGTAGTTCAGGTTCTTGTAAAGATAGCAATATCAAAATTATTATTATGTGAATATAATCAAGGGCACTGTGTAGAAAGATGAGCTGCTAAGCTAAACTAAACTAAAATTGGTTGCCTCTCATGCATTTCCAACAGACTTTGAACACTCATCTAGTGAGATGAGTTGCACATACTTCTCCTACAAGGGAAACCTTCATGGAAAAAAGCCTTGCGCTGCAATACAGTGATGTATTCTTTTTCCTACTATTCAGAGCCATAAACAGAAAGTACACAGTACTTTGAGTTTAGGGGATCACTGTGAGGGAAGAGAGAAGGAGAATTTTTGAAGCAGGAGGATTATTTGGAGACACAAAAGACAAGTTTCAAAAATCTTCTCAATACATTTTCTTTTTTTAATCAATGGCTAAGCAGTCCAACTATGGGGTGATGCTGAAGGTTTTTAATCAGCTCAGGTGATTGCAATAAAAATATTACAAACAATAAACATTTTCTTAACAGAAAATAAACTATACTAGAGAAGTGGGAGCTTTTCCCATGTGTACAATATGTTTATACCTTATTAGTAATGTCTTTCTTTTATACATTACTAGTATCGCTTTCTCTCTTCCTCAGTAAAACCAGAAAATTATTTATAATTTCGCTCTTCAGTGCTGGTAGACAAGGAATGTCTGCCCTCTGCTTGCAGTTAGAACAAATCACTGTGAATTCTGAACCCACCCTTACCATGGGGATTACAAATTTGGGGATTTGTAGTAATGGTTTTGGTCTTCAAATGCAGGAGACTTTTAGTATAAGGAAGTGTTAGGCACATCCTGACAGCTGCCACATTAGTTTTAATTATTAGTATAAAAGGTTTTATTTACTGTCAGGGGGTGCTTCTATGCAGCAGCAGATCATGAACTGCTTTGGTTCAGGTCTTATGTCTTTGTAAATAGGTAAGCTTACTATTAGGCCTGGTCACATTCCTTCAACTCTTCGAAAACAGGTTTCATTCAACCTGCTCTCTTCTTCCTGATTTTGGAGGGATTCGTCTTTTGGGAAAAGTCTGAAGAAATTGTTTGGCTTCGGGTCAGCATCACATTAATCTGTCTCATACTCAAATATCGTATTTCTGAGACACTACACTATAAAACTTGTTATTAGTTTTCCCTGGACTCTTTCCTGCTATTCAGACCTCATTTCCTATGATTCTTTTCAGGCCTGAGTTCAAGGTACAGTCCACCAGGTCTCCCAGTCATGGTCATTCCCTTGTGCTTCTGCCTATCTGCCACCAAGGGCATGTATGTAGATTTCTAAAAGGAGCCTGATGCAGGGATACCTTAACTAGGACATAACCAAGAGAGTGCTTCTGCTCAATAAAATGTAGTTTAGTCCTGAAAGCAGTTCAGTCACACCAGGTGGAATAGTCTGACTGAGCACTGCAATGGGGCTTAAAATACTATACTGATATCCAGTGTGTGGTGTTGACACTTCTGAGAATCATAGGCTAGATAATTGGGACTAAAGGGTTGGTGCTTTAAGGAGCTTCCCATTATATGCCTTCTTAATGGAAAAATCACTATTTAAAACCCACAAGATAAACTTTGGATTGATTTGCCATAAACCAGTGCAAAAATTGAAAATAAACAGTTTTCTTGCTATAAGCTTTGCTATTAGTTTCCATAATTTAAAGCAGCTCCCAGGCTTACTGCTGAAATTTCTCTTATTTATGCCTCTCATATTACACATATCTTAGGAAGCTAGATTTTCTTTATTTTTGTGTGCTTTAGTATTTAGGAGGACAAGGTCAAACAACTCAGAGACCATGGAAGACAAGGCACAGCTCCTAATCATATCTGTACAGGTTCACGCCAACTGTTTTTTTAGAGGCAGAGTGACAGACAAGAACAAGAAGACAATAAGTCAGAAAAGTAGGAACAAAATGGAGTTATGCCAAAATATAATGTTTTTCTTCCAGGTCAGTGTTTCCTGATTTTCAATGGCAAATAAGGATAGTATGTAATGCATATATGAACAACATTGAGATTTTTTCTCCTTATTCACCTGGGCCAAGGCTGGCTAAGGGAAGCAGGAAAGGAGGTGGCAAATCACATCCAATGCCAAATCATCACCTTCCCACTGCAGATATTATGGTCTTATTTTCTTATTCTAGAGGATTGTTTGCATTTGCCTTTAAACATTACACTGAAGCCTTAGCCATGCTCCTAACTCAGATTCCTCTACGGGCAAAGAACACACTGAGGTCCAAGCAAACACCTTCAGTCTGGGCTGCGTGGGAGAACATCAGGGGTCAGAGCTCCTGTTGCTGTGGGACTTCAAGGGACATTCATTTTTTAAGCTTTAGATGAACTCAGAGAGCTCCCATCTATCAAAAATAATTAGAACATTTTAAAATGAACTCTAGTGAGATGATTTAAGAGTGCGTTTAAGGGTCCCAGCTTAGGATTTGAGCTGGAATGACAAATTTAAAGGAAAGTTGGGGATAGGGAGGGAGTGTTAGAGTGTACTCATGTGGTAAGGAGAGGCTTTCCAGGATAAATGGAAAGATGGAACACAGACAAGGACATGTATGATTGCATTTAATATTACAACTAACCTAACGATTCAGGTCATTAATAATCTCCCTTGAGATTTGTCTTTTGGTACTCTGCTAGGGACACTCAGGACAGGATATGACTTGGGCTCAGAAGACTCAACCAGTTCTTTAGAACATGTCTTTGAATAAGCACTTTCTTCTCAGTTAGACCTTGATATATTTTCTTATCAAGAAAGCTACAGTGATAAACAAATACTATGTCATCATCACTTAGTTTATTAACTTTGTCATTTGCTATAAAATAATGTCTGTATTTCATGAAGTGAGTCCTCTGCAATTCTTCTGGAACTCACAAAAATCTCTTGATATCATTGTATTTTTAGCAAAGAATAATGAATAACTGATAGGATGAAATATAGTGCTACATAATTGGCAAATGGAGAACGTTTTGCAGAAATCACTCAAACTATTTTGAATTTCATTTCTAGTCATGGTTTATTTAACACTAGCAGAGTGCTGGAAGACTTTCACAAAAGATTGATGATCCTCTAGAGCAATTCCTAAGCGTAATATTATGTCTTAAAGAATTATGTCACTTTCTTTAAGGGTTCTGAGAAAGATATTACTATGCATCAATAAAAATTCAAGTTTTACCAACCATCTGTATTGTGTAAATCAAGTAGAGGGTAAGGGTTTCCCCAGAAAATAATTATGGGATGGAATGAGATGGCCCAAAAGGCATTTACTGTACTAAAGTGTGTCGGTAAATGTATTATACTGCAGCTACAATGAACTTCAGAATAAATTTTAAGGACAACATTTTCAAGCATTTGTGCCCAGGGCCCTGTTTACATGTGGAAAATGGTGTTTCTTCTCCTATGAGTCAGGACTTGTCTGCAAGAGAGACATGTACTTGCTGAGTTTGAGGTGTGATTTTTAAACTGATGGGAAATACTTTTCAGCTCTGTTCATCCTCTTGGTGTCAAATGAACTTGGATGAATTAGAAATCTTTTAGCTAAATTGAAATGAAATAACCTGAAAAACTTGTATATATGTATGTATGTGAGTGTTCATATAAAAATATTTGTACATATAAATGTGTAGATGGAAAGAAGAGATTGTGACAAATAAGTAAAGGCAAAATTAAAGTCAGTATTATTTTCCATGTAGAAAAGACCGTAACCAAATTAGCTCAACACCGTTAATTTCACATTTATCTCCATGCTAGGAATATAAGATAGCATCCTGTCTTTAATTGCCTGCATTTAGGATGCCAGTGTATCTGTGTCAAAATAATATCATATCTAATATGTGCAACATGGATAGCCAAGCAAGAACATATCCAAACTTCTGCTTGTCATCTCCTGGATTATGCCTGAGACTTCTCCTCTAGCTCCACAGACATGAGACGAAGACACATTTGAATGCATTACAATTGTTAACATAGACTTAGAGTTAGATCTCTATTTGTAGTTTTGAAAGTATATAAATTTGTTTTTCATAAAGCAAAAATAAAATTTCATCCTGAAAATATTTGTCAAATTTCAACTTCCTTTGTGGACACAATACTTGCAGTGTCACTTAAGAAAGTAAGGAGCCTTTAAAATAAGGACTTACCGTTGAAATACTTACTAACTTTCAAATACAGTAAAGGAATAATATGAGATTGTTGTCTACGTTTTGATAAAGTTTATATTTTTGAGTAGAATTTATTTTTGAAAAATCCAGCAAGAGGTACAGATGTAGGCAGGAAACAAGCTCAGGTAGGCATCAGTTGGATGTGCAAGTATGTTTATGTAGAGTCTCTTAAGGAATGGCTAAAATACACTTGAAGCAAAGACAAGGTGGATGGTACAGACTGCTGATGCATGTCCTGGTCAGGAAGTCCCCATGGCCAAATCCACCCCAGGCAGATGTGTTACCCTGCGCTATTTCCCTCCTGGGATACAAGGCTGGCTGTTTCACACCACACCAACACCAGGAGGTGCACTAGGACCACCATAGAATATCATAGGCACTAATGAACTGTTATTTTCTTACTTGGGGTGAAAATGAAAGAGCTTACAAATAATAAAGGGTTCTCCTGTCTTTTATCAGTTACCCCAAAGCAATGGCATGCGGTTGCCTCTCAACACTTGTGTAATAATGGCTGTTTGTCAGGTTGTGATGGCTGTACGTCACTCTTATCAGAAATGCCATGATGCAAGTCCTTCTCCTAGAAATGTACAATCTGCCTACCAATCTCATTTAATTTCCTGAAATTTCAAGACCATGCTATACAGCCAGGTGAAGCATGCAGTGATGTTAAGCACTATTTATTCAGGTTTGATTGCAATGCTGATGGCTCTAGATGGCCTGTTTTAAAAAATCAGATGGTAGCTCTTGCCTATAGGACTAGTCTCAAATCTTGTGCTTTTTAAATATTAGCAGTCATCAAAAACATGCCTTTCTCAAGCTGATATTTCATTACTTATGTTAAATGACTCTGACTGCCACCATGCAGCCCAGCAGCCCAGTTGTGGCAGCAAAGCCACAGCTGGAGATCTGGTCTCCTGCCCTGGGAGACCTGGCTAATTACCATTACTTTCTGGTGATGCCTGCTCTACCAAAAGCCAAGCCAAAAGCCAAAGAAGAGAGAGAATACCAAAAACAAAACAATACAAAACAAAAGGACAGTAGCTTCAATATTACTCCCATATTCTCACTGAAAGTTGAGTGCAACAGTAACAATCAGGAATAGCATTTTTCCACTTGCAGACTTATGGAATCTGCTCCAGGACTGTTGTGAGATCGCAAAAGTGAACCCCTCTATTTTGGTTACTTACTTTAGAAAATAGAATTGAATGTGTAGCCATAGAAAGCTGCCTTATATTTCTATTTATTGGTCTATTTGAACAGTATGGTAAGAAACAAGTCTGTCTAAAATGCTATCTTTTATTTTGTCAAGTCTTTGAAAAAGACTTGAGTAGCAAAGACCTGACAGGAAAAGATTTCCTGTCAGAGAAAAAATGTATAATCTAGAAAATTATACAATTGTTCTAAATTCCACTTTTGGGTTTTCATTCTTCTTTGTGTGTAGGCTTGGCTCAGAGAAAAAAATTATAGATATTTATTTCAAAAACACATGGTTCTTGTAAGAGTGAGTAGGAGTCTCAAAAGTCATCTAGGTGATAATTTCTTAACTGTATGCACGTATTCAGTTTGAAACTTTCTAAATTTCTCAGGAAACTGTTTTGTTGTTACTTAATGTCCCAACTCATAAACTTCTTCAAAATATTGACAAAGGGCAGAGAAGCCCACACTGACATTTTCCAAAGGAATGTTTAGTTTCTTTATTAGAAATGCTTTTAGCTTTAAAGTATTAGCAAGTCAACTATTAATGATTCATTTAAAATATAAAATCAAAATATAACTTTCAAAATCACTCTGATATTAGATGACCCAAACTGGTCTATTTTCCTGTTAAAGGTTTATTTATTTATTTATTTATTTATGAAATTTAGTTTAAATAGAGGATAAGAGCATTTCCAAAACCTCAAAAAATCTTATGGATCAAAAAAAAATTTTTTTTCACCCCATGTACATCCCATGTATTTATTCTAAACTTATTAGACTGTGGTGTCTTACATGGTGCCTGTGCAAAGGTTATTATGACAGGACAAAGAAGCGAGCCTTTTCCAGGCAACAAGTAATTATTATCACTGCATAACAGTTTCTGACCCAAAACCTAGAAAAATCTTCAATATGAAAGATGAAATAACTCACAGAAATAGAGTTTAGTGCTCTGTGATTTCTGTAGTCTAAAGGTAGGTTCGTCCTCAGCTAGGTTAACATGATCCAGATAGTCTAGAAGGAAAATATGTTCTGGGTCGTTCTCAAAACAAAACAAACCTGGGACTAATCTGGTGATGTAGACTCGGAAGATTTCTAGTGAATATTGTAGCAGATAGACTATAGAGTTGCACTGAACTGTCTTTGCTCACTTTGGTCCTTTTCATTCTTGACCACCTAATCACGAAAGCTCAACTGAAAGGGTTTTTTTTTTTTCTGACTTCCTGGCATTCTGTTACTAAATAATAAAAACCTTGTGATCCAGAAATCCTGGTTTTCAGTAGTTCTAAAGTTATATTCAGACATCATGATATGTGTTCACTGTTACTCATTTGAAATGAGTCAAAATGTAGCTGCCACCTTAGCCAAGAAGGCCTCCTTCTACTATGACTTTTTGGAAAAAGAATGAATAGTGAAAACAGACTATCATATTAATGTCCCTCTGTATGACGCATCTAGAAAAAGACAACTGTAAATTTATGTGAAGACTCCATTCTTCCTTGGAAATGTAACTTCAACTAGTTAATTCTAGCCAGGACATGCCACATGCCTAGAGCTAACAAATGCTGCAACCATTGCATAGTGGAGAGTGCAAGATTTTTTGACCTGTAGCATAACTGCAAACAAGCACATAGCAAAGAGGCTTGGACTGGTTTACAGCCTAAAAGAGCCTATAGGTTTTCCTGAGGCAAAGAGAAATCACACTGCCCTGGGTGAGCCACAGGCTATTAATAATTATTCACTTTCTGTTGAGGGTTTGTTTACCTATTTTTTTCAGCATTTTAGCCAGATCATCAGTTTTCTGCCTTAACACCACCAGCCACCTAAGGAAAAGTTCCCTATAGGAGAAATGATCTCTTTCCTAATTCTACAATCATTTTAATGCTGCCTGTTGCATTATCGTTCATATCTGAATTCAGAGCTGGTCAAGCATAGGTAAAGCTAATACTCTCTGTAATACAGGGTGACAGATGTGCCTGGATGCCATCCTGTGCCACGTGCTCTGGGTGTCCCTGCTTGAGCAGGGGAGTTGGACTAGATGATCTCTAGAGGTGCCTTCCAACCTCAACCATTCTGTGATCTGTGATTCTATGATACAAGGAAGATCAGTCTCATCCCCAAGCAAACAGGATTTATCACTTTTTGGACATGAGCTTGTGTCCCCATGGTGCCACACTGGGGTAGGGTTGAGCTGAACCAGTATGGACCATGCACAGGGCAGGCACAGACTTAAGGCTTCAATAGACAAGTTTAGGTGATTTTTAACTTCCGTGTGCTGCAGACATTACTGCTCCACGGCTATATCCTTCTGCTAGAGGTTACGGCCCTGACAGAAGGAGTGGCATAAAAAAGTGACTTCATCCATAGCAGATAATGCTAAGCTTTCAACTGGGAAGGTTAAGGAGCAGACAGATACCTCATTCTGTAACCCAGCTGGTACAGCAGTGACATTTTTCTCTAAATGCTTTTGGAGAGGCAACCTAAAGGCCTCCCATCTCTCTGACAGCACTCCACTAGGCAAAAAGGTTTTGTTTTAAATAGTTACCTTTTGAGGAAAAAAAAGAAAGAATGCTAATGAAATCACTAAAAAGCAATTGAATGGTAATCAGCTTTGCACCATTTTCCATAAGTCTGAGAGCTGACAAAGTAAGAATAATAGAAAGATTGACAAAACAAATAATACACAAGCATAGCAGGTCTGACAACTAGGATAATCAACACCTGCAATATATTAAGTATGGGCCAAGATCAGCTCTGAGACTGTGGCAGAGGTCAACTCTATCATGACCTGGCAGTCATGATAGATGAACACAGAATTATTATTAAAATTGTATTTGAAGTTTGTTTTACTGTTTCATACTCTTAATACACAACATTTCATTATGAATGCATGGAGTTTTTGGACAACAGTGAAAATTTAAATCCCAAATTATTAGAATAAGTATTGGAATAAAAACCCATCTAAGCTAGGGTTACTCTGTTTCAAAATCATTTTTAATGATTTTGAATGATTAAGCCTCCCAGATTAGTTTCTTCCCAAGTGTAGTGTAGGTTAGATAGCACATATTTAACATCACCCAGAGGTTTCCAGTGCTGATAGTTCTGAAGGTGAAGCCCTATCACTTTTTAGATGAAGGAGTCTGTATTTCTATACTTCTTTTTCAGTGTCATGTATGTCGTGTTTTACAGCATATTAAACTGTTGCATTTTGAGGACCAAACTGTAGTCCAGGATCAGCACAGTAGGAGCTAAATTATTTCTAATATCCTTTTCTTTCTAAAGGTATGAAAGTCCTTATTCTACAGGGAGAGTACAATTCAGACTTTGCCCTAAAATGCAGTATATATATATTGGCACATTTGTATTCTTTCTTTCTTTCTGCCAGTTTTTGTCTAAAATAGGTTAGGGATTTTATCTATGCCCTACTAACTTGGGTTTTTTTTTCTACATTCCCATTACCTACAATATTCTCTGTAAAAGTCCATCCTTCTTCTCTGCCATTCACTGTCAGCATCTCTCCCTCCCCACTGCCCCCAGCATCGCCACTTGGTCTCTGCAGGCACCTGATATTTGTCTTACCATAAACTAGGAATGAGGGGTTCTCAGTTTTCACAGTTGTAAGAGAACTTCATTGACAAAAATAGCTGTAGAATGCTATGTTAGTAGCACCAGTAGCCCAAAACATTGTTAAAAGTATTTATGGCTGAGGTCATTCAATACCATAAAAGAGAAGAGTTTTCAGCAGCAACTGCCCAAACTTTCCAATTTTTAATGTTAACTGCACTGCAAATTTGAGCGCAGCACAGAGGAAAAGGAATAAGGGAACATTTTAGAGTTCATTGTTACTGTGTTTAATCACCGTCCAGCTTCTAAGGTTTACAACATCCCACTGTGCATAGTATTGTATTGCTTAAACCAATAAAGAGAAAAATCAGGATCGTATGTAAACCTTGTATGCAATATCCTTAGTGATGGAAAAGGGAGAAAAGGTTATTATAGGAATGTGGAAAATTGGATTTGGAAAGTGCTGCACTTAAAATTTTAAAAGTTTTACCCATCATTTTGTGGATGTTTATGTTGCCTGAGTGGACAATATGAAGCCCTTTGCCATCTAGAGATTGAAAGGACAGGTGAAATATACAAGACAAATGGTCAACTGGAGTAGTTAAGGTTCATTTTCTCTTCTAACCATCTTTCCTACAGGTATAGTAAGCCTCAAAAGAGGCAGAGGAGAAAGGCACTGTCTTAAACTGACATAGCAACATTTGCCTGAACTTTTCTGTCAAAGTCCTCAAACTGGTGCCTAACAGAGTATGCCTCTACTCATGCCAAGTATATATGAAATGTCACTAAAGCAAAAAAAGAAAAAAAAAAAAATTATCTCTCTTTTATACAGACATTAATGATTATACCAATCTCAGTACTGAACAGCTAAGAAAATAGTTGTGTAACCCACATTTACCAATCTAATAAGTTTTAACAAGAGTAATAGATCACCAGAGTCAAATTTGCAAATTAAGTATCTGTATTTCAGTTAAAAGTTCATCTGTCAAAACAATTTAGCAAGGAAGGCAGCAAAATAGCATAGAAGGGAGGTGGACTGAATTCATTCAAAGATCTGTGAGCATGCAGTAATTTAAACATAAGATGAATGTCTTCAGTGACTTCAAGAAAGAGAAAATTATCTAAGACTGATATTTATAAAAAATTTTTATTGTGGTTATAATAAAATATCCTCATATCATGTTACTGAACATAGATCTCTCTCCTCCCATATTCTAAGTCCTGTAGACAGATCATTAGTGATGATGTCAGTACACTATTAATTTTCTTGCCAGCTCAGTCTCAATGCAGGGTATTTCCACCTGGCCGTTAGTCTTTTCAGAAGCAGAATACCCGGGAGCAATAACAGCATCCCTCTTGCAGTCTAAACATTCCAAGAAGATCCAAACTCCCTTTTGCTTTAGAGCAGTTCTGAAATGCAATGTTAATGCCTTCAAGAGATTTTTAGTGTGAGTTCACTCCAAAGTCAACATTATATAGTGGAGGTAGGCCAGGATAAAATTAACATGAAAAAACAGGTTACCCATGAGCTAACATTAAGATGTATTAAAGTTGGAGACCCCGCTTCTGGATGTGCTTTAGTAAAAAAAATGTATATTGCATCATCTCATTGAAGTTTGTCAATCATATCCACATGACTGACTGGCATACGGCAAGAGGATGAAGCAGCCAATATAATAGTTCGAGGTTGTAGTAACATCATTTTCCTTTATAAATAAAAAGATGAGTTCTTCTTTTAAATTGGCAGATCAGTTAACAGAAAGAATGTTTCTAGAACTGCTTTTGTTGCTTTTATTTGAAAAGATGTATTCATATATCTTTATATTAAAATATTTTTATTAACTAAAACAAACAAAAAAAAACAGGTAACAACCCTGCACTGTTAATTTTGGAAGGAGTGAAACACACCAGAGTTTTGGCCCTTGCTCAGTGTTGGAGGTCTGCTCTTCCAAAAACGAACAATGAACAGGTATTCTCTAACACTAGGCCAAATCAGATGAGCCCTACTTTTTACAAGAAGCATTCTTGTGAAAGAACTGTTTTTGATGAAGCCACTCCTGTGCTGGTTGGCAAGCCCAGGCAGGGACATATGCAGCCTTTCAGCTTGCACAAGGAAGCTGGGATTAGTCTTTGCTGCAGTTTAGGGTACTCTGTGTTCAGAAGGGTAACCAGGAGGTCATTCATGTTTGAAATATGTTGGAACTATCTAATTTTTGCTCAACTGTTTACTCTGAAAACAGATACAGCTTTCACTATAATCTCATTGAATGTAGACTTCAGGTCAACATATTCAAGTCAGCTTGAATTTTATTGCCTCTAGAAACAGAAGTATCTGACTAGCTCCTTTTCTGCAGCCAACGCTCACTGAATGAAACTGAGAGTATCCTATGGAAATCTGTGCGTGTGTCTGGGGGAGTCAAAACTCAGAGAAGAAGCTACCCAGGCCTCCAGTGTAAATTCCCTATGAAACCAGTGGGAAAAAGGCCCAAGACCTTAGGTAGTCCTTCTAGAAAGCACTTTCTTTTTTCAGACAGCTAATTCATGAGCCACTTTGTGATAATCTTCAAGGTTTGGTAAGAAAATTTTCACAAACATATGCTGCTCAGGTGATGCTGGAAGAAAAATTAGTTACAGAGTACTCCAAAAAACAAAGAGTGTTGTCTTTCATCTTGCTTTTTATTCTTGCTAAAGGAGTTCAAGCTGACCGACAAGTTACCTAAATGCAGATATACCAACTAATCTGAATACAGAATCACTCTAGTTGAAAACTATAACTTCATTTCCTTCACTGATCCTGGTCTGGAAAATATGATCCCTCCTTTCTAAGTTGTACATCAGAAATTCCTTTCTAATATTTTCCTGAGTTAATGATGGAGTTCAGTTATGGATTACAATAAGGTTCCACTCTCGGAGGACTCTGGAAATGCAAAGCTGCTGTTGGGGGTCAGCTGAGATTTTCCATGGTATATGATAATAGATGATGTAGTTAAAAACAGTGATTACAACTTAACATGACCATATCTTACATCCAAGAGGAAGCTATGGGGTTGGATTGCCTTCAAATAGATTTGGGAGATGTTAACATCCCAAACTTTCTGAAGAGAGCTATGGTTTCAACTCTTCATTTGTATGTCTGAATAATGAGTATGCTAGCGTTAGTTAGGATAAGCTAGTACTACCTCCATGACAAGAGAAGTGAGGTTGAAGAACATGGAAAAATTCTTGGGACCAAATTCTGTAGGCTCTTGATCAGACAAAATTTTATTGCAGGGAGCATGGAGAAAAAGATCTAGTTCTCTTTTTGATCAAGAAAAGCTTTTTATTTCCATGGCTCTCAATGTGATGTGTATACAGTAAAAACACTAACAACAACTAAAGTACAGAAATACAAGAGAGGCATCCAGAGCATTTGATTGTATTCTGCTTTGGATTATTTTATTTTTTTTTAATTTTGGCTTTGGTACTTGACAAGCATTTTCAGATGTTATCAAATTATTCACACAGGATACTATAATATTTGAAGATCAGCAATGAACCATAATTTATATCCCTCTTAAAGCACTCGCACACATTCTAAAGAGCTCACTTGCCTTCCTCTGAACATCCTATATGGACAAGTAGAAAGGAATTTTGCTATTTTTCTTCATGAATCCAATTTCCACCCAGGACAATGTCACTACCTGCTTTTGTAAACAGACTTACAATTTATACTCTTACTTCTGGCTTTGAAATACATACTTTTCTTGAAAAGTATTAAGTATTTTCACTACTGCTTTAGCTTTGCAGGAACAAACCTTAAAACCCGATTTAGCGCAGTTTCACATTTATTCACACCAAAAAACTGTGGTACTTCTGATTAAAGTCAAAATTAACATTTTCTACAACATAAGGGAAGGGAGGAAAACTACTGTATAAGTTGACACCAAATAAAATCTAAGTGAAATAGAATGTGCCAATGTGTTATCATGCTAGAAGGTTAAACAGGGAAAAAAAAAGAAAAGTTGAAAAGTAAAACATATATATGCAGTTTCTGAATAAATGTGATTGGAGAATTAGATGAATGTATGGAAATTGGAGAAAGAATTCTGAGGAGTGCATGCATAAAGAGAGCAGTTGCTGGAAGAAGGTATTTTGCAAAAATAAAGTTAATGAATTTCTGGTTTTCTTTTTTAATCTCTGCTTGTCTGTTGACTAGGGCTATATGAAAAATTAATTATTTAGTTCAACAGCCAAATGGAAATATATATTTTTAAAGATAATTCATATCAAATTCCTTTAAAAATTGTTGATTTTATTTTCACCACAGCAAACAGTCATGTAACAGTCATTTAACAAGAAAGAAGCATTCCTTGCTTAGAATATATGAGCAGATAAAACAAAGATCTCTGTTCCCCAAAACTAGCAATCTCCCCTTCT
>NW_010585371.1:395403-455168 GCF_000705375.1 Tinamus guttatus
CCACTTTTGCCTCAGGTCTCCTCCCTCCCGTGAGAAAACTTGGATATGCTTTTTCTATGCTAAAGAGTGCCATGGGATTGAGGTAGCTTTTCCTGTTGAATTGTTCCATTTTTGCATGGAACAATTAAGTGTTTGTTAGGCCAAAAGAACCATGACTTTGCAGCCTCACAATCTGATATTTATTCAGTGGGAAATAGGCTAGGAGTCAATCCTCACCTTTCCTGGGTGAATATGTAACTGCAAGGCTCTTGAATCGCATTTTTTCAGCCACAGATAATCCAGTATTTCATGTAAAGTTGAACAAAAACATCCAGAGGCTTTAGAGCATCTCAAGTGCTCTCAACAGTGATGGTTTGGGTACTCACTTGGAAAACGAAGGTTCCGATCCATTCTGGAGAGACCTGGGCACAGATACGGCCTCCTGAGGGAATTCTGTACCTGAAGAGACTGGAGCATTCCCAACAGTGACTGTCTCCATTTGCAAAAAGAGAGTACCCTCTTACGTGAATCTAAAATCCTCCTCTCAGCCCTCAAAAATAGAAACTGTTTAAAGATTTCAAGCCAACTGAAATAGAAATGAAGTTCAGTGAATTTATTTTTGCCAAGGAAAACAAATCAGTCAGCTTTACTTCTTACCTTCATCTTTCATAACCAGAAACCCTCTACCAGGGGATTTCACAGGAGACAAAATCTAATTTGTAAAGGAACATTCCATTTGAGATTACCTCAAATCTCAGTTTTCAGAACAGGCTGCTGTAATGAGAAAAAAGGAAAACTAGATTTCCTTGTTACTAATATTGGCAGAGAAGAATACTTCTTCCCACAGCAATTTCATGTGATTAGAACTTGCCAGCAATGGAGGCACAACAACTTTGCTATATTAAACCAAAGGGACTTTCTGGATTTTTTTTTAATTTATTTTTTATTTTATTTTTTTAGAATATATTCCCATTCATCAGAACTTGCAACTGCTACTTAATTTTAATTTGATGCTTAAGTCTTTTAAATGTACTCGTGGGGCTGGAAAAAAATTACTAACTTGTTAAATATCTAGGATTATTTACTTACTAGATGCAATAACAATATAACAAAAACTATAGCATTTTCCGCCTATTTAATAGTAAAGGGCACTCTCTGTTTTACATCGAAAGCTCTTTTTTTTTAGCTGTTGATGATGAGAAATGTGTAGGTTAATAGTTCTGTGTATGACAGCTGTGAGGAGCCGTTGCCTGAGCAGAAAAGACTCAGGTAGGTCTGAAAGAGATCAGTGGTTCCCGCTGCTCACAGACACAAGTACAGGCTGAAGCTAGACATTTATTTCAACCTAATGTTTCAAGCAAACCACAGGGAAAGATATTCTTCACCACTGAGTTATAATCCTAGTTTTGCTCTTTAACATCTTAGCAGGTGACTAAGCAAGTTCCTGAGAGGCCTCTTGAGTTGCTACAAAGGAACTGGCATTTTCACCCATATTTAGCTGTAGAAAGGAGATTCCTGCTGGGTAGCTGAGCATTTTTCTTCACCTTAGCCCATTCATATGGTAGCAGAGTTGAAGAGAGCTTTGACCATCACACTTTGTCTAAAAATTCTACACAGATTACTGTTCCATAGCTCCGTAGCAAGGTAGACCTGATTCTGTGAGTTATTTACATTTCATCCTACCCCTGTTTATGGTCTCAAATGCTTGACTTATTCCTTAGTACTTAACTAAATGAGGACTTTATTCAGTAGTTGTTAGAACTGCCTGAAATTTGACTCTTTCTGAGGGTATCTCTGTACCACAGTCACGGATTTCAGTGTACTGTGGGCACATCCAAGCAGTATCGGTAAAGTCCCGTCATAGATACGTAGTGTGGCACTAGTGTGGATTCAGTTTCTGGTTAATTTACCTCGCTTCTCTCCAGACTTCCCAGTGCATACTGAGATCCAGCATATTACAGTTCATCTACTACCAGTCTCTAAAGGAGACAAGATTATTTTAAAGATGGCTCAGATGTATTTGTGCATTAGCACATGCACTACCATGAGAAAAGACAGATCCATGTAGACTATTGACTCTAGGGTTTATGGGAATGGAGCGCAGCTTCTGTGCTCAGAGTGTTAGTGATGATTCCAACCTCAGAAATACCCATAAGCATACAAACAATTCATAACTTTGGCAATTATTCTGAAAAAGTTTTCTGGCATTTGGATTGACAGGTTATTTTGGCACTTGTAGGCGACTATTTCAATTATATTCCTTTCACTGATATGTCTGTTTCCTTTAGTTTCTATTTGCTACATACTATTTATTATTCATTAATAGAAATTTCAGATATTCTCTCCCAATAAATAAATAAATAAGATAAATATAAAGTTAGCAACAGGCTATAAAGCAATATCAAAATGATGTATTGTGCCTGAATCCAACCTAGGGATTGGTGTGAAATATATTGCAAAGTCTAAACCCTCTGACGGATAGTATCAGTAAACCATTTGAACTGAATTCCATGCCTTAAGGAAGACTGGAGGTATTGTTGAATCAGCATAAAAGTTCACTTTATATATCTTTCCGCTTGAAAAAAAAACTTTATTTTAGGCCACTTTCACACTCTGTAAAAGCTGATTTGGAGGAGGTTTTGCCATGTGCCACCTTCTCTCCCAATGCTGTTAGCACAGGGCATGTTTATGCTGAAATCCAAAGGTGCAATTGCCATCTTGCAGTCATGCCCCAGGTGGCTGTAAACCAGTAGGGTCTGATACCATGCAGCTGCTGGTAATATGGGGCTCAAGACGAAGCTTGCGAAGCCTGCCAGCGACACTGAGTAAATATTTAGGGCAGGTATAAATGGAAATCTTGAGACTCACTTGACTCTGTTGGTTGGGCTAAGCAAGCTGCGAACTGAGAACTGGACAGCTGTATTAGCACAGTGTTTATCCGGCGCTAATTAGGCAGTGGTCTCCGCAGGACGCAGGACTTAGGCACACTGCTATGTTAACAAGGCAATATTGTCCCCGTCAGGGCTGGCCTGTGCCCAACCAGCAAGGAGGACAAGCAGAGACTGCAGATGTGCCAGCACGTGTGGGTAGCCCTGTCCTCAGCTACCTGGCCCAACGGCGGCTCTCCATGGCCGGGAGACTCCTCCTGCCCCATGTGGTTCCCCAAAAGCTGGCTTGGGAGCTTGCAAGCAGGCTGCAGTTATGTCTCAAAGCAGGGTAGACACTTTGCACAAAAACATGGAGGAGAGGAAGAGAAGCACATTATTAGAGACTTCCAGAAAATTGGGGACAGTGTGGGGAGAAAAATCCTATGTAAATGTCTGTCAATTGGCTACGTTCATCCAATACAGTTACCAAAATAAACTGAAGAAAACTTCCAAATATTAACATGCATAAAATAATGTGCTATGTGATATCTAGTATTATTTACTGAATAGTTTTACTGCGGTGTCAGTTAAGGGTTGAGACCAGGATTGCTGACTCCCTGTGTTAGAGTTTCATTAAAAATGTGTTGACAGTTAAAACTGCCGAAGGAGTGTAGAACTTCAGTATTTGGAAGAAATTGCACTCAGACAGTGGACATAATCTTCAGAGCAGGTATGAAACTCTCCTTAATACACACAGGATTTACTACTTCTTGCTGTGAGTTTGTTTTTCACTACTGGCTCCAGAGTCCTTAGGCCTCTACATAAAGCTCATTTTGAAAAACTGAAAGTCAATCTGAAACTAGAAAAAGTGCAGAAACTGAAAAAAGGGAAAAAAAGAAAGAAGAGTAAATTAAAGATTAAAAGTTTAGAATGAGAGAAAGGAAGGGAACAGCCAGCTACCTTCTTGGGAACTACGAGGCAGCTCGAGGGATGGGGGATGTCTGGAGATGTGGTAGGACACGAGAACAGAAATAGGCTCCACAGGGCCCAGAATCACACTCCTCTTTCCATCAGCTATGGACATAGGAGAATTGCACAATGCATTTTTGCAACGCAGTGGGTGCAACCTCATTCTGCCCCCACAGCACAGAGGTTGTTTGTCGGGAAGAATTGAATAAGCGGAGTGACGTACACAAGCTTATTTGTGCAGAACTCATTTAGTCTTTTTTATTCACATATGTGCACTCACACATTTGACCTCAATAAGATTTGAAAAGTAGCATTAATCAATTTGAAAAAATAATTCAAAATACTTCTCCAATTGCTAATGAGCTTGTGTTATTCTGGTTTTAAGTATCCATAAGAGTCATGTAATTCTCTCTTAGGCAATAATTGAATATCTGTGAATTTTTATTAGTATTTTCATTCTACTGAAATCTACTTAGGCAGTACCAACAGAGTATTAAGTTCTCTTCAAGCTACATGTTCATGTAGCCATTTCCAAAATCTGCTAATCAGTATCACCAAAGTGTTTGTGACAAATGTCGGAATCTGACCGCTACTGAAAATACAAGAGTATAGCTGTATGTAAATGGACATCAGGCAAAATTAGTGCTGTCCAGATGTTTGGGGCTTTTTTTCTTTTTCTGAAATTGAGGTTGATAAAAATGACTTTGAGATGCAGACCAGTAAGTAAACAGAATTAAATTGTCAGAGAACTAATCTCAATCTCGTGTTTTCAAGTCTTGCCCTCTGCTTAGCATTTTTAAATACATTCCTAAAACAAAATCTAAATCTCACTGAAGTCAAGAGAGTTTAAGTAAATAATAAAGTCCTTTCCTGAATTGGTGCATAGACTGCAGTATACACAAGACTGAAGTCAAGTTTAAGTAAATAATAAGGTCCTTTCCTGAGTTGGTGCATAGACTGCAGTATACACAAGTTTCAATATATTTGCAGGTTCTTCTTCATTGGTCTAGAACAGTGGATCAACATAAACCTATGTGACATGGGCAATAGATAAACTCTTTTTCTTCCAGTACAGATATATAGAATCTTGTGACTGTTCATTACCTAAACTATAGCTATAACTATATTGTATGCACACTTAAAACCCACCACTCTCAGATGTAAAAAGGTAATGTTGGTTAGTGTTCCATCAAATCAATGCCTATCTATCTGTTAAGTATTAATAATGCACAGTACACTTAATGAAAATATGTTTAGAAGTAGCTGATCTAAATGAGTCCCTAGTAAGAAACTGGCTATTATTTTATACTCTCTTCTGCACTGAAATATCAATCTTCTTTCAGCCCTGTCTTCCAAAGCTCATCAGATATTTAAGGCATCAAATGAGCTGTCTGGCTTTTACCATTCTACACAATTTATGTACTTTCACAGTAGATCAAAAGACACTAGTGCAATTATTATAGAGATTAAAACTAGAAACATATTGAAATGAAAGTTATGTTTCTTTAAATGTAACCTTTCTTTCCTCATCAAAGTGGGTATTGGTAAAACCATTTTCCTCCTCCTGAAACTTAAGAGTAAAGCTAGTAGAAGAAACTAAGCACCATTCATTATTGCCAGCATCTGTAATTGTTTGTATTATACTTTATGAAAAAACTTTATATAAAATGCCACATTTGAACTCCAGACTATTAAAAGTGTCAGCTCTATTATATCATTTCTGAAGACCAATTTGCCTTTTTTTCAGAAGGTTGTAATGAGGCAGGTTCATTTTGCTTTCTACCATTTATCTTTTCAGCAGTAATGGAAAATTTCCCCCTCAGGCACAGCAAGCTATTCTTATCTGAGACAATTAGGCAGAAATGAAAGGGATCATAAAGGTGAGATTTCTTCACAAACAATGTAATGTACTTTATACCATTTAACACTAAGGAATATCTGACTGAAATAAATTCTGAGTGGTTTGTGAAGGCAGTGTGTGGCTAATAGCCAACTCTGAATAATGCTTTGGCTTTTTAACACATGAGAAAGAGGATAAGCAGCCAGGGTCACTTAAAGATATACTTAGTCCTCAGTTCCGCTGTTGACAATGTTTTCTTTTTAATAGATTGGAGAGACTATGCTGTCTGTTAAATGTGAAAAAAAGAAGAGAAATAAGCCTTTGCAAAGCAATTAATTCATTAGAAATTAAGAGAAAAAACACCTTCCTTTACTGGCAAACCTAACTTTGAAGCATTTACAAGCAAGTATTATTTCATCTTGCACTTTCTTTGAATTAATTTTATGGTTAAAACATACCTGATGGTGCAATTACTTAGCCTGTATAAGGTCAATTAGAAAGAACCAATGAATCAGTTTATATTAGAAATACTTGCAGCATCCCTTCTGCCCAGCAAGCATAGTACCTATACATTAATGTATACATAGTACCTATACATTGAGTCTTCTCATTGATCCTTTTGGTGTCTCTATGGCTTTTTTTAAGTGCTGTTGCAGGGTGAGAAAACAGTTTTAATTCTAGGAATGTTATAGCAGGAATTAACTTCTAACTAGTTCCATCTCTAGCATTTCAGTCTGGAAAGGATGGATGAAAGAAAATTGATCAGATAAGGTTTAATTATGAATTTCTAGTGCTGGCATTTTGGGGGCCAATTCTTCATTCTCTCTGCTCCATCTTTTAAAAGATCACTCAGCATTTTTGAGGCCAGAGATCTATCATATGGCCAGGATGCAAAAGGGGTAACTTTCCGTGCAAGAAGAGAATGGTAATTCCACTTACTGTGTTTACTGCATGATCAACACAATAGGCATATAATAAACAGTAATTTAAATGATTCACCTCTTTCTTTCTATTTGGATAGCAGCATTTCTAATTTACCTTGTGCCTGTAAGTCCAATAAAGTCACTTCTTTCCCTGCAAGACAGAATAATTGCTGCTGATCATCCCACTTCAGTACTGTAAAAGTGGCACGCTTGTAAAACACTGCAAAGAAATCTTACATCATACAATAAAATAGTAGGGGTCAGAGTGTGGGTTGACACTGTCACACCAGGCCAAAGTATCTGCCAACATATCAGACTGAAGAGTACATGAGTGGCAAAGCTGCAGCAGGAGCAGAGTTGTGCCCTGTTCATTTTAGCACCTTCTCTGAAAAATGAAACGTATTTGGCACCATTGTTTAAGCAAATAGCTGCAATTAAACTTATAACTTAGACAAAATTACTTCTCCTTTCATAGGGAAAAGTGTCTAAATCTAGCAAGTTCTAGATGAAGTTGTAGAGTTCCAATAGCTTGTGGCTCCCTGGTGCTTTCTAATACCCCTTTCCTGCCCTTCAGATGTGCTGGGAAACTGCTTTGCTGAGCACTTTTGTAACTCAGGTCTTTCAAACTCAACTTAAATAGTTCAAATAATAGAGGTTTGGTGTCCTGGATCATTTTCACTGAAATAGGTCAGAAATTGTTCACCTGAGCAGTTACCTCAGAGAATCTGAGGGGCAGCAATATCGAGCAACAGGGGGAATGAAAGGCTAGTGAGAGGAGATCAGCTGCAAGCCCAGCACTGACCGCAGCCAAATAACAAGGTGTGTTTTCTCCATGTCTGGTCGATACAGTTTTCCTGCTTGGCCTAAGGACTGCCCATGCATTTTCACATGTATCAGAGGGAAAGTGCCTGGCCAAGGTGAGGGTGGGTGGTGAGATCATTTCTGTGACTGTATGCTTTCTAGACTGACCCAGAAAAAATTGAGTCCCAGCATATATTTGCATATATACTGTATGCAATTGTCCAGAAATTATTTCTCTGGAACCTCATGATAAATCCAATTTGCTAATTATATTTTGGGGATCCACAAAGTTAGCTGGCCCATTTGGTGTCCAGGTTTGTTGGTAATGAGTAAAATTCTGCTAGGAAATTAAATTTAGTCATGAGGACTGTATGGCAAAGGAAAAAAAAACAGACCTTTTAAATTGAAACGTCTCAAAGCTTTGAAAAGGGTTCATTATGACATTTTTATTAGTACAATAAAATCTTTTTTTTTTTTTCATTTTAAAAGTTTCCTGTTTCTTTCTGTGTTGAATATATAGTAAAATTCTGTATACTGGTTTACACGCACAAGAGAAATGTATTTTTACATCTTTTTCTGTGAATTGCTGAACTGGGAGATCATGTTAATTTTACCCTAGACTCAATCTTTTCAGATATATAAAAGTTTTATGCTGGCACATTCCTCACATTTGTCAAAAATACCAATTAAGAAATGGGAGCTCATGACTCAGGTTTCTCAAAATAGAGTTAGAGAAATACTTCCACTCTTAGATGAATCAAAAGTCTGCATGTACATTATTTGACATTCCTAATTTATAGGATTATTACTGTTGCCAGTTTGACATTTTACACTTCAAATAAATTCACCCATAGGCGCAAAGGCACTTTACACAGATTTCTTATTTAAACAAAATGTCACCATGAGAAAGAGACAAGCTTAGTAAAAATTACAACTATCCCATAACAAAGAGAAGATGAATTTTGAAATAGAAAGAACAAATTTTGATGGGAATAACACTAGCTGTCATCTGTAGAAGTGGATCAGCTTGGGAAAACTTATACAGACTTTGCTTGAATGAAAAATGTCTCCTAAGTTTTCTGCACACATTCTTCATCCATCAAATTAAGAAGAATGAGTAGCAGTGAAAAAACAAAGTGCAAAAAATTTAAACAAAACATGTAAATAAGGAGTCTCTTAATTAGGTTATGGATTTCTGTTTTAATGAATGTTCCTCTGCCCTTCTAGAACTAAAGCAATAAGCACATAACAGCTTCTACTAATATATCTGCAGTGACACACTTAGGGCTGCACACACAGCTGCTTGATCACAGTCTTATGACGATGCTTGGGAGTAGAGGATAATCAGACAGCAGGGGAGAAGACATGGAGATTGCAGAGAAAGGGGAAAAAAAGCTGATATGATCTAATGTAGCTAATAAGGTTTCTCAGTGAGAGATACATATAATGAAACTGGCTCAGATTTTTTTACTTCCACCACCTCAGCTTTGCCAAAACAGAGATGAAATTCATGGACAGAGATGCGAGATGAAGTTTTGGAACAGAGATGAATGTGACTGGAATGAGAGAGACCTAGCTGGTTACCCTGTGCTTCAGGTAGAGACTGGGTTTAAAGAACACCCGGGGCTCTTTGGTTACTCTCAGCAAGTGCTATTTTCACATTTGAAGTAAATCTGAAGATTATCAGATACATTGACCTCACATTATATGATGATTTTGTGACAAAAAAATCCCTGTGAACTGAAAATAAACACGTTCTGCAATCATTTCCAGAGAGATTTGTTTACATAAGAGTCCTTCAAAAATGTGTCTTTAAAGAGCCAGCAAGTAGCCCTTCTAAAAAGGTGTCTTCTTTTATTCCCATAGTTACTGCCTGTCAGAAGAAAGAAGGTGACTTACAAGAGTTTTTTGTCATGAACATGTTATCCTCTATCTCTCTCTAAAAATAACAAGCTAACATCAAGCAAGATAACTGCTCTGATAAAATACCTTGGAAATAAAATGAACTTTGCATCATGGTGTGATCTTCCTGATGCTATTGAAGTTCTTGATGGATATCAATACTTTTGCCCGGACATCAATATGACTTTCAGAGATTATGCATCCAAAAGGATTGCCCTCTACATCAATGAGCAGTTAAAAATATGTGAAGGCTTGATATTGTGTCTCCTGTACATAGGGCAGAGTTTTTTAAAAAAACACTTGCAGAACATGTCCTGGGAAAGGCAGAAATCTTGAAAGACTGTGAAGGGTTTTTGTGGTGTACCAAATGACTAGCAACCATTTCTCTGCCACACTGATAGCAAATTATTTTTGTATCTATCTTCTGTATTGAGGTAACAATCTACCAGTTAGTGAAAATACATTGGAAGTCATGCCTAGAAGTATGAAAAAGAAGCAACAAAGACATTTCCAAATAGACCAAAACAGCACATGCACACACATAAATATGACTGACATATCCTGATGTTATAAAATTCATTTGTATGTTCTAATTATTCTTGTAATGTGTAACTTTAGTTAAAGGCCTTGTGATTTATATTGCATGATTTAGAATAAAATTCATATCATTTGATGAACAAAACTGTACACAGAGATAGTTTTGAGCATAAACATTAAAAGTTTGTGGGAGTGATAAGCACTTTTAGCAATTATTGATTTGGTTCCGTGCTTTTCCAGCTAATGGGACAGCCATTTGAGTAAAACCAGACATAAATGAGATGCAGTAGACACTGACAAGAGTCTATTAAGAACAAAATGAAGTAAACCCTCAGCAACAAAGAAGTTCCAAGACTGACGTTCTTATGACATTTAATGATTTCAAAATAGCTCCACATCTCAAATCAATCATGACATGAACATCCACGACAAGTTCTGTGTTTTTAGCATCAGTCCCCCTACTACATATATTGACTCAAACACTAGCTGAACCTTTCCACAGCCGGCTGCAAATCAGAGCTGCTCTAAAGCTACTCATCTTCCCAGGGCTCAGTTAGCCTTAATCTCTGGAAGGCACACCAAGAGGAGCCATTAGCAGGCTCAGAAAGTGAGCCCATATCTTATGGGATCCGTATTCTCCTAGGCAATGCAGCCCCATCTCAGATTTTGTAACATGTAACTTTCTTTCCTTCGATTTTTCTTTCCCAGCGAACTCTTTCTTTTCTCAGCAAATGTCTTTTCCCCATCTCTTAAAACATGATTGTCTTCATACGGGCACACCTTCTTGAGGACAACTCATAAGGCTATTATAATTGAAATGTTAATAGATAATCGACCACATAATTAAACCTAATCCATTCACCATCACTCAGGAAAGCAGCAGAGTGATTAAACAGGTATCATTGCTCAATCAGCAGATGCAAGACTATTGTGCAGATGAATTAGGATGGTCCTTCCAGTGGCAGGACTATCTCTAGACTATGGAAGCTGTTTGGACTTTTTTTGGTTAGTCTGTATCTTTCTACATGGACCTCGCAGAGTCAGAAGGCAGCCACTCAAGTTACAGAAAGGAGGAAAGGGGACTGCTTGACAGAAATCAAAACATCACAGACACTGCTGCAAGAAGGATCAGTAATTGCCATTTTGCATTCTCTACAACTACATGTATGCATAAATTTTTATTTGTTTGATCTACCTAAATAGTAAATTCACCAGCAGCAGCATCAGTTGCTTACTAACGCGCATAGTTTCACTGTGTGATCCTCACTGGATTATTGGCAATACACTTGTTTAATAAATAATAATTTGGAGATACTGTGGATACTGAGTAGTAGTCACAAGGATCTGTGGTGAGATACTACTAAACCGTTCAGTTCTTCCTTATAGTTATTGCCTCTTATTTTTAAATCTGCTATTTACAGAGCATACGGGTCTAAATAGCACAGGCTGACCCTATTATTTTGACATTAAATCATAGAAAAGAGCTTCTAGTATCAGAATAGTAAAATGAAATGTTGAGAAATCTATGGATACGTCATTGCAGAATAAAGTTGTCAGCTTCTGCTTAGAGAAACATCAGATTTACATTAACTTCAACAAGTAGTAAACAGCACTGACAAGTGAAATGTTTCTCATGTTTCATCCCTGAGTGGATTTAGAGGAAGACAAATGCTGCTGTCCCTGGGAAGTTCAAACGCAGGTCACGATGCCACCAGGAGGGCAAGCCCATTTAGTGGAGGCAAACACACTGTTCTCTCTGCTGTGCTTTACCAAAGCGGACCAGGTCTGAACTGATTTACTCCCACAGACTGCTCCTTGTCCTCTTCCTCCTATCCTCAGGGACAGGTGCCCCTTAAACATCAAGCTAAACATGGGAGCAGGAGCCTCGTGGGGAGCCATCATCACTTGCCATCAAGGTGGAACGTGCTTTCCTTCACCCTGAGGTGATCTTCACCAGCAGGACGCATTTTTGCTCATAGGAGAAGCACTTTTGGCTCCTCAGAGGCTCCTTCCCAGAGAGCCACATCCATAATTCCACACAAAACACTAACATAAATATAAAAATCTCTTTCTTCTCTCATGATTTTCCAGCAGGAACTGCTAGTAATGGCTTTTACTTGTTAATTTATTTTAGTCATAATGAGATTTCACAAGAGTGTGAGAAGAATCTTGTCCTCCTGGATGGCCTGAACTGCATGTGGCCCAGATTAAGAGCAGTTCAGTGCTCTGGCTTTCGCATGACAGTGTTGGTGGAGCACAGTTGACAGAGCTTTGGCCTCCTCCTCTCTCACTTCATCATCTTCATCTTCATCATGGAGTCTCTCTCTGGAGATACTCAAAACCCACCTGGATGTGACCCCATGCAATATGTTCCCTCCTGCTTGAGCAGGGGGGTTGGACTAGATGATCTTCAAAGGTCCCTTCCAACCTCAACCACTCTGTGATTCTGTAATTCTGCATGCTCAGTAAAGCAGCCAGATTTGAATAAAATGGTTGAACAATATAATAAATAAATTTAAGTTTAACCTAGACTACCAGTAGATTAGTTTGATACTTTGGTCAGTGAAATGATTGATCTTTAAAGGTTTCCAGTAAGTCAGTTTGATGCCTTGGCCAGTGGAGCTCTGCCATGCTGCTATTAAGCGTGAGGTCATAGCTCACATCTCATATTTTTGTGATTTTATATTGAAATTTGGAAGTGTATTGATGATGTCATTTTTAAAAATCTGTTTTACTGTTTGGCTGCATGATCTCAGTTATGCTGAACAGCTGTTCTTTGCAACTTATCCTATTATTCTTAATTTAACATTTTAGCTGTAGCTGAACCATTCTAAATATGCTTGAAGAAAAAAAAAGTTTTCAGGTTTTCTCTGGAATGTAGAGGCTGACATTACCATTGATATATAAGCAGCACAGGGAGTTCTGCAGGAAAACAGAAGCAAAAAGGCTCCCATTACAAATATTAAGTCTTTTGGTACTTTTTTTCACTTGTTGAACTATTCCTGGCTTCAGCACTGTTCCTGCTGCCATTTTATTTTCCTCAGGCTGCATTCATTTAATTGTTTTTATCTACAGACTGAGACATGTTCTTTTGATTGCAACATCTCTTTTTTTTTCTACAATAAATTCAACATTTTTAGTTCAAAATTATGATGTACACAAGTTTAAATTGCATATAAATATGTTTCTGATCACACTTCATGCCTGGTGTTAGGACAAAACAGCTCTAAAAATCCTTGATAGTCACAAGGAGGTTTGTGCAGACAGGATGGCACTAGCTGAAGTAGTCTATCTTTTGGGCTTTCATCAAAAGCTAATACCTTTGAATCTGTTATTCTCTGTTCTATCAAGAACTGTGGTTTTCATAAATAAAATCCAAGACATCTCTAAGAATATTACTGAATGTTCAACTTGGGTATCTGCTACTGTAAGTAAGTAACACAGAAGCCATTAAGACATCATGTTCTGACCTTTCACTACAACAGTCTAGCAGAAACTTTTGTTTCCCTTAGGTATATGAAACATGTAGAAACACAACAAAACAGTAAGGTTAGCATTTTTTAATTTTTAAGGTTAACATTTTTTTCCCTTTCATTTACAGAGATTTTCAAGGAGTTCTACTGCAGTTCCTGCAAAATTTTATTTCTTGAATTGTGACTGGAATGTACATGGAAAAATATCCCTAGAGGATACACTGTATGTTGCTTGGAAACAGAACTCCATGAAGCTACTGCTATTCATGTTGTTCTGCATAAAAATGAAACTTGAAACAAGTTCTTAAAATGACACAATCCAATTTTGCTGGAAAGTTTGGTCAACAAATAATGCAAAGCAGCTAGTCCAGATGTCTGCACTGAAATATGGAAAAAAAAATAGTATCTCTGGTTTTCATAATACAAGTGTCACGCAGGCTTAGATTTTAGCATATCCATAGATCATTAAGGTCTACAAGGGGAAAGATTAAGTTTACTGACATAACTGCCTACATAAGCCTTCCTTAAAACAACAGTTATTTTATGTAATTAGCATCACCTAGTATCAGTAGCAGTCTTAAAGATGTAAAACAGAGTTACAAAAAATGAACTAATTTTAAGTCTCATAATTTCTGGTAAAAAAAAAAAAAAAAAAAACAGGGAAAACCAGTTCAGTGATAGCATCTTATCACTGAAATTCAGCAGCCTCTCATAAGGCCTACAAAAGCTTCAGGAAAAACAGCTTTTTTGCTACCGAAAAATGTGGCCATTCTTGTTCTCCTGAATACTCTTTGTGTTAATTACCTAATTAGACTGGTTTGGAAAACACTTGATAAATCCTTTGTTTCTAAGCTTGTGAAGTTGATTCTGCGTCTCTTTTATAGTTTTGCAGGTTGACTTCTACCCTATTACAGACTGCCTTGATAAACAGTGGTGTTTGCATGTGTTCTCTGACATCGGCTTAACACTCTGCTCCTACGTTGTTGAGAGAAAAACACACACAGAAAGTGGATCTTAGCTGACTGTCACTGATGTTGTCCTGCAACCTGTTAATTCAGAAATTATTTATATTGCTTTGTAGATGAGTATAGGCCTCAGTCATATGACAGTTATATTCCTTAAGAGGAATATTTCCTTTCCTTCACCTCATGAAGGAAATCATAAGATCAAATCATAAAACAGCTGAAGTTGTAAGGGACTTCTGGAACCCATCTAATCCAACCCCCGTGTTCAAGCCGGGCCACCTAAAGCACATTGCACAGGATTGTGTCCAGGCAGGTTTTGAATACTTCCAGGGAAGAAGACTCCACAGCTTCTATGGGCAGCCTGTTCCAGTGCTTTATCACCCTCACAGTCAAGACATTTTTCCTCAGGTTTAGACAGAACTTCCCATGTTTCAGTTTGCACCCACTGCCTTCTGTCCTATTGCTGGGCAGGCCCATCCTCTCTACTCTTCAGATGCTTACACACTTTGAGAAGATCGCCTTAGTCTCCTTTTCCCCAGGCTGAACAGGGCCAGCTCTCTCAGCCTTTCTTCATATGAGAGATGCCCCCGTTCCTTAATTATTATAGTAGTCCTTTGCTGGACTCACTCCAATAGTTCCATATCTTCCCAATACAAGGGAGCACAGAGTTGGACACGGCACAGAGGTGGTCTCACCAGGGCTGAGCAGAGGGTAAGGATTCCCTCCCCTGACCTGCTGTCAACATGTTTCCTCATGCAGCCCTGGATACCGTTGGTCTCATTTGCCCAAAGGGCACATTTGGATCATATGTTTGTCAGTTAGAAAAATAAAATGTTCTGGCAGGCACAAATCTTTTTTTTTATTATTTTTTTCCAGATTCTTTATTAATGAGATGTACTGAGATTGTGACTGTCTCAATTTACATTGCATTTTGCAAAAAAGCAAAGAAAAAAGACCAGAAAAAGTATGTGCCACTCAGCTACAGTATCTCTATACAACAAACTCTTTTTTCCCAGAAAACTAGATAGTGCTAGTGGTAGCACTGTGTACGTTTACATAAAATATACCATATTCATTCTTCTTGTCTTACTTGGAGGCTGTGCTATGTACTCTATTTATGTAATCCAATTAAAATGCCTCCATGCTTTAAAGTAGCAGTGTTCATAATATTTAGAAGAGTAGTACATTTTTGTAAAATCATAATTAGGTGGCCATATTTTTAAGTCAGCTATAAAGGGTGATTATAGATGACGAATTTTAATGCAAAAGTATGTTAGTCAGAAAGAAAACATTGCATTGTGTTGTTGATAAAAATAATGGATAAAATCCTCGTCTCACTGGCATTTAAGGGGGAAGTAAAGCCGGGATTTTATCTAGTATGTCTGATCTTACCTCTCACATGCATTCGTAAATAATTATATACTAACTTTTTATTAGCATTGTGGTGGTGTCCATAGACCTCAGTGAAGACCACATCCTGATAGGCACTACCCTTTCATGTGGCTTGTTAGTGGTACATATGTCACTCCATAGACTACAGTAGCATCATGACCATATAGCCTTATTAAGTTGCATTAGTACAGAATCAGTGCCTTTCTCCCATTTTGATTCTGCAATTTTGCTTAAGGCTGGAACTGTGAAGTTCAGTCCTTTCTAAACATACATGATGGGTTTCTCTTTTCTTCAGGATGACTATGATGAGGTTCACAGGCTCCTTTCAGCAGATGTTCTAGCCTATTCTGGCTGACAGTTTCTAGGATTTTGCTCCTAGATGAGCAATATACGTACTCCCATGCAAGTCAGAAATGTGCCAGAGAACATATAAAAGCAAATCTTTTTGCCTTAAAGTTAATAGCTATGGGTCTTCAGTACTGTTAAATTTGAGGATTTCATTTAAACAAGTTTTTAAGTAGCTTTAATGATTACTTTGAGCATATTCCTGAAAAAAAAAAAAAAAAAAAGTTTGCTAAAGAATCTTAAAAGCCTTGGGCAGTCTCTTTTGTGGACTGAAGATGTCAGATAAAAGCAGTCCACGCTGGAGAATGCCTTCTCCCACTCCTATGTGTCTGGAGAGCCCAGAGCTTCCAAATGAGCTACAGGAGAGGCAGCTTGTGACCATGCTGGCTGCTGTGGTGAGCCCACCCAATGAAACACAATCAAACTTCTCGAAGGACTATGTTCAGGAGCTCTTCATTTCAAAAAACACAATCTCACATGAAAACATCACCTGGCCTTTGTTGCATGACTGTATTGCCAAACACAGCTGAGAACGATTTGGAGTTTCCAAAGTGTTATATAAAAAAACAAAACCAAAAAACTACTACAACAAAAACAAAATTGTATCACGGTTAAGATCACTTTTGTCAGTAGAATAGCTCCTTTGTAAGTTTCTAAAGGAAACCCAGGCTTCAGAAGCAATGCCAAATTAGGTGTCCTGGACCTTCAAGTTCTTGATTTTATTCACTGAATGGTTCCATTATGAAGAACACTGGTTTTTACCTGCCTTTTGAATTAGAGCATGTCAACACCTGATATTTCAGAATGGTGGAATGCAAGTTTAAAGAAGAATAGATATTCTTGAATACGGCCCTGCTCAGTCATGCCTTCAGACTAAAAACGAAGCTGGTCTGCTCAGGCATGCACTTCCTCTTTCACAAAAGTGATGAAATGATTTGTGTTGGTTCATCTGGAATCTGGATTATTACCTACCAAATGCTAGCTAGGATCAACAATCTACAACTTATAAATCCATATGCTAAACTTCAGCTAGCAACAACATTCAACCGTTAGCAACTTTCCAAATTGCAGCTTAAGTTTTGGCTGTTTTATAGCTCTCTGGACACTGATGCTTTTTTTTTTTTTTTTTTTTTTTTTTTTTCGTTCAGATCTGTGTTTTCTGAAGACAATGCTTCTATCCATCCACACCATACCCATTGTAAAGACAACTGGTACCAACAACATAAAGAACACCACTTCTATTCTGAATTCTACTAGTCATACTCACTTTAAAGACTTTTTCTTAAAGCAAAACAAATATAGTTTTTAGACTACAGAAATTTTAGCCATATGACCACATGAAGCCAATACCCTTGTCTTGCCCATCCAAATCACAGAGGAGGTCCATTACTTCTGCATCATTATTATCAGTGTCATATTACAGATAGTAAGGAGGCAGTATGATTTTATTGCTTGTCAGCTGGCCCAACCACTTATGTCAGTATATGATATGAAAGTGAAGCATAATATTTAATTGAGTGATCTGATTGGGATCTTTCAGTGGCTCATGTCATAAACCAGCTGGAGCCCATGCTAGCTGCCTAGATGTGAGAGCTTACTGGAAATGTTAGCACATTATTCAAAACACTTGCATGCTTTGCAAATGAATGCTACAAGTTCATTTCTATGCATGACTATATCTTGAAGAAAGTTGCTTGGCATATTTTCTGATTTTCCTTATCATTCAAGACAGTCCAAGTGCATTTGCAGAAGCAGCATCCAAGTCCTCCAAGTACCTAAAATTCTTATTCAAGCACGTCAGTAGTACCGACTCACTAGAACAGCAGAGTTCCTGAAAATCCATCTGTTAACCTTAGACTTCATACGCAGCCTGCTAAAGTTACTAGATTCATGCAGTCTGAAAGCAAATTATGATGCCAGTGTTGAGGTTGCAGGTCATCTTGCCTAGCTTTGATGTGTAAAACAAAACAAACAGGATAGGATATAAGACACTTCAGAGTGCTGCAAGGCAGTATAATAGAACTTCATCTGCCTTTACTGGCTTTCCATTGCGGCTGCTTGTCAAAATCAGCAGAAACTACTTGGACAGCGAAGTCTTTTCCGTATAAATTACCTCATCATGCCAAAGGTTTTTATCAAATTAATTAAAGCTGCCTAAAGGTCAAGGTTTGCTCTTGACAACATTAATTTGTCAAGGAGTGAAAATATTTTAGCTCTTTCACAGTTTGCTTTGAACTCACAATTCTGATACGTCTGATCTACAAAATGTCACAACAGTCACTTGAGAAAAATCTGAAGAGGATTTTGCCAGCCAAGATAGGTAGAATTGTTTTCTTGTAGTTACTATATTCTGAAATTCATAAATAATAAAAAATGAAAAGCTAGATATGTGACCAAAGCGAAATGTAAATCATAAGCTGCCTTCATTCATTAATAAATGCACTCAAGGAGGTTATTCTCTTTTCTTTTTAATTACTAAGCTTTTTTAACCTATAAAGGCTTATATTTTAAACTCGGTATCTTTTTGACAAAGAAGGGCAAAGAAGGTGGTGAAGAGGCTGAAGCACAGACCTTACCAGGAGCGGCTGAGGGAGCTGGGATTATTTAGTCTGGAGAAGAGGGGATTCAGGGGAGACCTTATTGCTCTCTATAACTACCTGAAAGGTTGCAGTGAGGTGCGGGTGGATCTCTTCTCCAGAATAACTGCCAATAGAACAAGAGGAAATGGCCTCAAGTTGTGCCAGGGGAAGTTCAAGTTAGGTATTAGGAAGAATTTCCAAAGGGAAAGTGTAGTCAAGTATCGGAACAGGGTGCCCAAGGAAGTCGGGGAGTCACTGTCCCTGGCAGTGTTTAAGTAACAGGTAGATGAGGTGCTTAGGGACATGGTTTAGCAGGTATGGTGTTGAAGGGCTTACAGTTGGACACAAAGATCTCGAAGGTCTTTCATAACCATAGTGATTCTATGATTGTATGACACGAGCAAGGAGTGTTTTCCTGCAGACACACCATTAGCTACATTTTAGAGATGTGATTATTAGCCTTTAATTATCTTCTCTTTGTCTAGCTTGGCCAATTTTCAAAAATAATGCTGCCTGGTCACCATTTTTGTCTTTTCTATGCAGAAAGATCAAAGGTCAGAGCAGGTTTAAATAAAAGTAATGTCTTATTAACAAACTTCCTCCAGCTAATTTGCCATACTTATATAACCTATGAAGTAGCATTAAACAATTTAAGCATACGTAACATGACATATCACTTAGAAGCCTTTGAAATGATACCTTAGGGAAAAGTTTCATTTTTAAAGGCGTGAAAAAGTTAGTTCAGGTAAAGGATGGTTATATGAATCAGTCTTCAAATGAAATAACCACCTTAATTGTGTGTTTACTTTTGAATATACACATAATACAATTGACCTGAAGGGGACTTGAAAATCCTTGAAAGACATTAAAAAAGTATTAATTCAGTCAAAGGGAACTAGGAAGACTGAGATGCTATAGAGTAACTGTCATGCCACACATCTGGTGAAGGGGAGGCTGAATTCCAGCACATTCCAAAAATTCATTGCAGGTTGGTCTCCCCCACCTACACAAGTGAGTGTACCCTGGGCTACTGTCATTCTCTATGCTCTTAATTGGTGAATACTTGCCCCTTCCATGTAAAGTAACACAGTGTCAACAAAAGGGACTGAAAGAATCTCTGTCACAGAACAGCCTAAGATACATTTGCGGCAATTTGTCAGTTTAAATCCTTTCAGTTAGTTTAAGACTCTGTTTCCCTCTCCCATGTGGGGATATCCACAGTGCTACTGGCTGAAGGGCAGGGGTACAGCCTTGCAGTTGCTGTCGTTCTTGTGAAGTTTAGGCAACTGATGATTTTATGAGTAGTTTTTGGTTAATAATGGATTGTAAAGTGTCCCCAGACAATATCTAGAAGGCTAACACTTCTCAGGGTAGGAATGAATCCCCACTCCTCTCTTCAGTCTTTACCGAAAGGTAAAGACCTTTCAGGTAAAGATGTGTGGTTTGTTGCTCAGTGGTAGTTGGTGCAATTTTAATACTTCCCATTCCTCAGAAAAGACTAACTGAAGACTGTGTACTGTTAGACAACAAGATAACTAAAACAAGATACTACAATTCTAATCCTGTGGATATAAGCTGTTGCCAGTAGGCCATTAAGAGAGACATGTACAAGGTGCTGGTTACTCTGAGCTCCATGCCCACTGTAATGGGATCATTAGCCCCATCTGTGTTGTTTAGTCACCTCCTGTAAAACAAGCCTGAGCAAGATCAGTTTTGTCAGAGTTGGGTATTCAGTTTGTGAAGGGAGTCTTTTCTCACTATGGTGCAGTAGCCAGAATCAATATGAACCATAAATATCACAGCCATAAAAACATACTTGGCTGAATCCAGTCATGGCATATTGGGCACAGAATGTGCAGAATTTAACAGAGTGTTATCCCACTTGCCCCAAGAGTTAATCTGGCCTGTTATGTTTCTTGTCCTGTTAACATTTATTTGTATCTAATAAGGCATGAAATCATTATTCGTGGTATATGTCCTAACATTTAATCCCATGGTATCATATTTTAATTGGACACAAAGAGTATCTAAATGGCTCTAATTCCCCCAGGATGTGGTTATCCAGTAATAATCACAACCCTTGAAGTTCCCTTATTATTTTTATTAAAATAAAATCCTTCATGATAGAAATGCTACATATTTTCTAAATAACACCGAAAAGAATTTGATGGTTTAAAAGAACAGATTGCGAATTTAGTTCACACAAGACTGCCCGTAAGTAGTAACTTATAGAGCACCTTTCACATTCCAAATCCCTTAGCTATAAAGTGATAACACTTCCAATATTCATGAAATGTGGCTGAGGGCATCACATCTTTATAGACCCCAACGGGGGCATGTGAGGCTAAGACCAATAAATATGGTTTGAGACTCCAGACTTTGTTATATATTACAGAACACACGTGATCAGCTGGAAACAAAGCACCATTTGCTGTCACCTACTAGGCTCTGGCTGATTAAGTCACTCCATGCTAATCATGAAGAAAAGAAATTGCAGAAGAGAAGATATTACTCAAGTTTCAGTTTAGTCCCTTGGGCTACATCTCTGCCAGGAAATGAAAAAGGGCAGAGCCCGTTTTCTACATCTGAGCACAGGAGCTCACACACATAGAGCTGAACACTCTCCTCCCTACCATTGCACCCAAATAGGCAGCTCATGCTGCTCCTCACCCCACGCAGGCACTATCTGGGGTGCCCTGGGTGGCACACCAAGGCAGCACCCTTCATCTGACATTGGGCAAGAGCGTGACCCCAACTGGGCCCCTTCTGCTCCTGCAGATGGACATTACAAGGACATAGGATGGGATAGCACAGGGAGCTTCCCTGTCACTGGAAACGAGGCCGGCTCTGGTTTGAAGCCAGCAGCAACAGCAGCGGGAAAAAGAAAACACCCAAGAGCTGACCTAATCAAAATTACTGAAAGAACGTAAGTAAATGGAAAATAACGAACCGTTCTAGAAAGTGTGAGAACATCAGCTGTAATTCAGAATACCCTCCTTGAGATAAAGGAAAACCAGGAGACCTTTTAAGGCCCTGTGTTAATAAAGATGGCTCAGAGAGCAGACAAAGCTCCAGAACAGCCTGCCCATCAGAAAGCAGCCCTTCCTGAGGGGCACATTGCCCCTCGGTGTTAACTGCAGCACACCCAATCCTGACAGCTTTTAATAGGCAAGGCAAGAGGAAAGCCTTTATAAAGTACTAAAATGTAAATTTAAAATGCTCATTACACTTGAATAGCTCCACTCTACTTAAATACTGGCTCCAGGTTTACTTCATTATCCTCTTACCAGTAATTAAGCTACCTAGGGACAATCAGCAAATAAAATGCTGTGGTGGAGGAAATTAGTTTAGACTACAAAGCTTTCAATGAAATTATTGTGCAAAATAGAAGAAAGCAACAGCATATAAAGAATATTTAACTATAAATAGTGTCCAAAGGCTGCAATATTTCCTCTACATGAAATATATAAATTGAGGGTTTGTGGGAGTCCCTGTTCATTTCTCGTCAGCGCAGTTTATTAGGTAAATGCTAGCTTTTCATTCTTAGTAATGTCTGCCCAAAGGACAAATCATTTACTCAGACTTTCAAATGTTTGCAAACCAAAGAAGGGTGTGAAAGTCAAAATCAAGACACTGATTGAATGAGGCCTAAGTCTTCTCTCTACCTCTTCTTTCAATCCATTGACTGAAGAATAGAAAGATATAAATGAAGGGAATTACCTGATTTCTCCCACCCTGAGGTAAAAATAAGCAAGGGGTTGGAGTCTCTTTCTCTCTATGAGAATCTCTCCTATGCTCTTTTTTTTTTTTCTCTCTCTGCCTTTTTTTTTCTTTCTTTCTTTTTCCATTTCTTTCTCTCATTATGGCTGGTGTGGGGAGGCTGCAGAATTCTCTGTCATTGAGTTCTAGTCCCAAAGTCCCATACAGGGTGTGTTGTTCTTACCCAGTCTGCAAACACTGATGTAAAGTCCATGGATTCCTACAGACATGAGAGAAAAATCAGTCATTGGAAGGCAATTAAAATCTTCAGAAGCAAAAGCCTTATCTCACAAGGGAGTATTATATAAAAAGAACAAACAACGCCCCTTTAAAACTTTCCAGTGCTTTGCATAAGTGAACACCTTCCTGATAGAATTTAAAGAAAATTGAGCTCTGGCTCTCAAAAGTAGAATCAAATCAGGTGTTTTCATTAATTCATCAGTTAAAGAGGAGCTGTGAGTGACTGGTGTTTGTAAGCATGATGGCAGTGTCTGATACCACAGGAGAAAAAAAATAAATACAGAAACTCTTCTGTGGGACTCCTGAATAATTAATATGTTAATGCCTTTTTTTTTCCCGCACAGAAAACACAGCTTCCCCCTAAAAGCTGAATTTGTTCACTTTCACACTGTTATGGGCAAATTGAAGACAGCTGGCTTTACTCAATTGTGATTTTTCTTCTTGATTAATTACCTTCTCTGTTTCACATTTTAGTGGAAGGTAATGTAGTCAAATGTAATACCAATGTAATAATGATTTTATTATGGGGCTAGTACTGTATAACTCCTGTATAATTCTTAACTTTTTAGCATAGTACTCAAGTGAATCTCCACGAAAATGAAGGTACGATAGCAGGGTATGAAGATCCACTTTGGTTTAGGAACTGTCTGATTTAATTAACTATCCAGGGCTTTAAAACAGAGGTGAACTTAATGGAATTACATAAAAATGCATATATATAAATAAATATGTATTATATACAAAAATCTGTTTATATTCTCCACTGTACTGATGGCATTGCCCTTACTCCAATTTTATTGTTAGCTAAAGGTACATGGTATTTCTAAAATACATAACTCTTGTAGTCATGTAATTATAACTTTTTTTTGTTTTAGTAAGTTTTATGTTCTCAATAGTACAATGAAAAATTTGCAAATGTCAATCCTAAACCTCAAAATCCCAAAAGTAAATGCAAGAGCATAGGATGTGTGAGGCTCCTTATGATACTTGCAGAGTTTAGCTATTTATTTATGAATACATAGGGAAGATGAGGCTGAATATTCAAGTTTCACTTACATTAACAGGCAATTTACAGCCATCGCCTAGAAAATACATACTATGTCTGAGATGTTCCCTTTTGAAAATGTTTCTGTCCTATGAACACTATGAATGCACTTAACTGGAAACACATTTTACATATATTTCAAGAGTTCTCTGAGAGAGACTGACATGAAATTATACTTGTTTCATGACTAGGGTTTAAGGAGCATGATAATTTTTCAGAAAATGTCATTTTAGAAACTTTACACAGTTTTCTGTATCTGCCTTCACAGGACTATGTACACATAATGAAAGATGTTTTGCTTTTTATAAAAATAATGGAATGTAAAATTTAATGGATTTTGGCATTTAAAGTAAAAGAATATGCTGAGTTATTCTTTAAACTGAGAAAGAGAAAAAAGTTTCCAATACTGGGTAAAAATATGTATATACATACTCAAATCCAGATGATCTACATTTTGGAACTTAACAAGTGACATTTAAAATGGCATATGAACTTTTAAATACATATTAGTCATAGCGTATTTATTTTTCTCTGTTAAATATCATAAGTGGAAGTTTACTAAAAACTTTCAAAATGATCTTTCATAAACTGCCAGAAGTTTGCAAGGAGAATCCTTGCATCCTGCATGCACAAGTTGTAATGCTATTTCAGACAGTAATGTAGCAGTAAATATTTTCTCTAAAAAATGATTAACAAATATGCTACAAAGTGTATCAGTTTAAGTTCTCTGAAGAAATGAAGTGTTCTCTAAAAACTCTCTAGGCAGAAGCCGTTCTTTGATTGACAATATAAACAACACTTACTGGCACTGAAAATGGAGGAAAATAAAAGTTGAAATATGCTACCTTGCTAATCTTGATGCAACCTTTCCTGGGATAAAATATTAATATTGCTTTGCCCAACCAACACATCATAAATTATAATTCTATCAAAATATGTTAGCTGACTTACTGAAAAGCTGCTATTCATAGCATGCAAAATCCGTTCTCCTGCAGGAAGTACATAATTTCTTCACAAAAGGTTTTTTATTTTTTCTTTCAGTGCACTGTATTTGTAACTCTTTTATATTGATTTCTTTTTTAATTTTTAATGTAAACAGAATATGGAAAGCCTGATGATAATCAAGATCTATTATTGCACTATATTTAGTTTAGAAATAATAAAAAAGATAAATAATGAATAGGCTGCAAAGGCTTATCTTTCTCACCAGCCTGCTCTGTGTAGTGCTTTGTTCCATAGTTATTGGCATTTGCAATAAAATGTATCAGTAAATTTAGTCAATTAAAAGTTTACTGTGATTCAATAGCAAGGTTTATCCCACTTGTGGAGCTCATCAGAACCTGGAAACTTCATTAATCTTGCAAACTCACATTTCTCTTCCTTAATAGACTTCACGTTCATAAATATAAAGCATATGATTGTGCCTATCATTCCATAGCCTTTTCACTGCTTCCAGGCTGTGATTGTGTCTTGACAGCATTTTTAATGGATTGCCCATTCAGAAGAGGAGAATGTGTGCTGGTTTCCTGGAATCAGCAGCTGTTCAAGAAGGCTCCCAGGCCTTGCTAAGCATGGTAGTAAACACTTGAGCACTAGAACTTATCTGTCACTATCATTGATACAAATGTACAATAATAACATAGAAAATATTTCTGTTTTATTCAGAAAGGTTAATTAAGAATTAATCTAGTTCAAGTTGCTGCATGTTACTGAGAGATCAGAAAACTAGGGAACTCGAAATTGAGAGGAGATCTCGTTACTCAAGAAGATGCATGACAGCAGACAGAATGATATCAAAGACATGATTAAAAATAACAAAACTACGTAGCTTTTATTTTTTCTGTGTAGATTTATATCCCCATTGCACACTGAAGCTGCCATCAGCTGCCATCCCTCCTGGACAGCCAGGTAATGCTGTAGGCCACAAGCTTGGCAGATGAACTTATTTCTCTTCCAAACTCTCAGTGAGAGGTTGGGTGCCCTACTTATGGTGGTAAGTTAGTTGGTGATACCTCTCCAGGAGAAAAGCATGGACATGGTTGACACTGGCTGACAGTGGATTCCCAGCCCAGCTTACTTCACTGTGGAGTTTATGTGCCTTACCCTGACACCAGCATCTCTGGAAAAATTGGAGTCACATTGGCAGGACCGTCCTGGGCATCAAAAGTTCCACAGGAACTTAAGGAAAAAAATTCTTAGCAGTGAAGGTGACATAGCACTGGAACAGGTTGCCTAGAGAGATTGTGAAGTCTCCTGTGGAGATCTTCAAAACCCGCTTGGATGCCACCCTGTGCCACGTGCTCTAGGTGACCCTGCGTGTTCCGGGGGTTTGGGAGGGATCTCTAAAGGTCCCCTTCAACCTTAAGGATTCTACGAACCTATGAATCTATGAAGGTTTGCACTATCACTAATCGTGCTCTGATGGTTCCTGGTGCCCCTGTTTAAATACTAGCATCACTTTAAAAGAATTATGGAACATCGTACTTTGGCAACATTGTCAAGGATGTTCTGTGTTAAAAGGGAGTACCATGCTTTAAACTACCTAGAAGTAAATCTGCAAAATGATTTACTTGCCTAAGTTCCATTTCAGACATTTAAATCTGATTTTAGGTGCAGGTGAGATATTTAAAGTTCCTGTTTATTTCCTCCTATACTAGGTGCCTAATGTCTTTTTGTACCTGAATTTTTGCTCCAGGGTGCATGTAAAATAGCCAGAGACTTGGCAGCAAAAGCACTTTACACCTTTCATGCAGTTATGAATCAAGACAGATACTCTTGATATGTCCCACAAGGATCATTTTGGTAAGTATCCTCAAGACTCATTTATCCCACACATAAGCATGGGTCACCTTTTTGCCCATAGTTTATATTTTTTCTTTGAGTGCTTACCTGGGATGTGTAACACCTAGCTTCAAACCTTTATTTTTTTTTCTTTTTAAATTCCCCCTTCACTGCTGTAACTATTAAGCACCAGTGTACTCCTGGAAGGGAAACAACCCTTCTTGTTGAGCTGTTGCACTTCTACCTGTATAAGGGAATTAAAAACTTCAGTTTAGGGCCATAGAAGTAAGAGTGGTTAGACTTCCTGACTTTTGGCTCATGTCCATGAGAAAAGAGGAGCTATGTACCTGACTTAAAAGCAAAATTTAGAAGTAGAGCCTGTAATAATAATAATAGGGCCTTTTGTGATCTGTACTTGCCTTATTTTCAGCAGCTAGGCTAAGATAAGAATTGGAACAGAGGAGAGGAAAGGAAAAGAAGAAATAATATTTAGAATCCAAATATATTTTTCTTTGAAGGAATCAAGAGCCTTCTAGATAGTGCCTTTTTATTTTTTGTTTTGATACTCCTATAAATTCTGTGATGGCAGCAGTCTCACTCATGCTAATATCAAGGAGCTTTTCTCAGTAAATGTGACATATCTCTTACATATATAGATGTTTGCTGCTTATTGACAATTTTTGGTGTTGCTGTTAGATGAAAGTCACTCAGGAACTTCTTTGGCTGATTTTTGTGGGGGACTCCAGCAGAGAGGATAATTAAGTGGCAGCTTCATTGCTTCCTTCTGGCCTTAGAGATCTCTTCCTTCAATGCCCGCTTTCTCAGCTTGTTCAGGGAACAGACAGATTCATTTTTATATATAGGCATGAGAAGTTAAAGTCATGGGGATGCAAGGATTTGCTCGTTTTGACTGCATGAAGCTTCTGCACTCCAAAGTAGTTTTCTCTCTTTGGTGAAAACGTCACGCATCATTTGATTTTTCAAATTGGACTTCCATAGAGAACAGATTTCTGCAATGCTTGCTAAGGTTCTGCAGCCTAAGCAGAGAGAATTGATTATATTTTAGACCTTACTATAACGACCATTGCTAAGTAAAGAAGATACTGTTGTAAAGTACAGAACATAATACACTGCCTCCCTGCTATGAAGCACGAGAACAATTTCATTATTGTATCATTAAAGCTGGCTGGAAAATTTCAGCTACCTTGGAGTCTGCCTTTAGTGACTGTGTTTTCATCTGAAACTGGAATACCACCAAATTCAAGCAAATAATGAAATTCTACATGAACCGAAAGGCTTCTCAGTGTAGCTCCATGTGTCACAAACCATACCCACAGCTATCACATATTGCAGTTTTTCAGCAAAAACAACAGAGGCCTCAGGTTTTTAGAGGGAGATTGATCTTCTTGCTGCCCACATTAATTAGGCTTTCCCCTCTCCTCTTTTTAGTTCATAATGCCATAATTCCTGATTTTGATACTCTTCATTAAAGTAGTGAAGACAAAAGCAGTGTATGCCCTCCCTCTCCTTAGGTCCTTCCTTCTTCTCCTTCTCTCTTTTTTTTTTTCCCCATTTTTTTCCCCTTTTCCTATTCCTTTTTCTCTCCCTCCTTCGCTCTTTCTTCTCTTGTCTTCCTTTTTTTTTTTTTCATACTTTTATTTCTAGGAGAGACACTACATCACAGTATTTATTCCTTTGTTTTGTTTCAGGGGCAATAAAGAATTTGTACTTGCCTGTTCATGTAGGCTTGCTTTTAATAGGCACTTTGCTCATTCACTCAGGTAATGGGATATGGATTCTTGGTAAAATAAATTTCCTCTCGGCTGTTCTGAGGAGCTGTGTGTCCTGCCAGCCCTTATTTCTAGGAGAGAAGCTCCATCACAGTATTTATTCCTTTGTTTTGTTTCAGGGGCAATAAAGAATTTGTACTTGCCTGTTCATGTAGGCTTGCTTTTAATAGGCACTTTGCTCATTCACTCAGGTAATGGGATATGGATTCTTGGTAAAATAAATTTCCTCTCGGCTGTTCTGAGGAGCTGTGTGTCCTGCCAGCCCCAGCACCGCTGCAGGGGACCATGAGGCTGGCACCAGCGGGGTCGCCTTTAATCTGCCCGCGGGAGGGAGCGCTGCAGCCCGACACGCGACGGGCACTTTGCCCGCAGCCACCAGCGCAGTCGCGGCTGCTCCACATGAACCATCTCCGCTCAATGAAGCCTTGAGGCCGGTTACGGAGGAGAGCGACTGAATGGGGTCAGGGCTGCCTCCAAGGCTGCCACGCCATGGGGAGGCAGCAGCAGAGGTTGGTGCCACATCCCGCACAGCCACGGACCTGGCATTTGTCCCCTGTGCATCCCACTCAGTGCCACGACTGCCCCGGGCTGCTTTCCCGTGCCATGGCTCTGCTTATCAGTGAAAGCCTTGAGCAGCAAGCCCCTGAGCACAGAAGAATGCTGTCAAATCCAGACGTCTTATGATTAGTTGGTGCTAGATTGTGTCTCTAGCTCTGCATTTATCTGACAAGCGACCTTCAACTTTACACAACACATAGTCGTGAACTCTTTTTATTCCTTCCTATTGTTTATGCCGGACTGGAGACTCGCTGTGCGAAGTAGCATAAAGTTGATACCAAACACAGCTGAATAAAGCTGAACATAACAGGCATCCGCAATCTGAACTGAACTTGTCCAGCTCCAATACTGCATTTATACACTTTTGCTGCCTTTTAAAAACACCACACAGATTATATATCAACCAATATATATTTACCCTGGCTGACCAATACACAGATCAGAAACCTGCTTTAAAAAGCCTGATATCTAGGAAACAGAATCATTTGCACTTCTTTCCTCTAGTTTGTATGCTTTGTTGCAGGTAATAACACCTGCTGGTCTCCATCTCAGTAATGACTATACTTCAGGGATGGGGGAAGCATATTTTCTGAGTAAATCAAAGGATTTTCTTTTGGAAATGTCTGTGGGTGAGTGTCTGCGGGGGGAATAATTTCTGGTGAAGGATAGATCTTGCTGTGAAGACATATAATTCACTGTGCAGAGGTGGAGTCCTATGGCAAGTCCCCCCAAGTCCCATCATCACCATAGGAAGAGAAATCCATTGAGGATTCTCTTCGCATCAGCCCTGGCACAGCCCAGGGGAAAAATGTAGTATGGATGGAATAAAAAAAATGTAGCATGGAATGAACATACTACTTGGAATTACTTTTTCTTTTTCTTTTTTTTTCCTGGGGAAATCTTCATATGGACAGAAAGGTACATGTATACATCACCCGAGTATTTGGTCTACTCTCCCTAGCCTCCTGCTAGATAGTTGTCAAATAGAGGAAGTCTGTTTCCATGAGGTCTAAGAAGATGAATGGCTTTGCAAGAGCAGTCAAAATCCTCTTCTGCATTCAAACAGTACAGCCACTATGTGAAGATCTTTGATCAGGTGTAGAGAGGGGAAAGCTCTGTCATAATTTCTAAAGGATGTCATGGCTTGCCACAATGAGAGAAAAATAGTCAAGCTGAAAACTAAGAAAAAGAAAAAACATACAGAAAGAAATACATCTTTGGGGGATTAAATACATGAAATGTCTGAGCACAGATTCACTCAATAACTGGAAATGCTACTATTCATAAGTATGCACTCTTAAATCAAATGGTGCCTGAACCTCATCTAGAACATTTGTCCCAAAAATAGATCCTCTCCACTACCCACAGCTCTTTCAGAATTAGCATTTAACATCTTTGTATGTAGAATTCAAGAGGAAATTTTTACTTTAGAAAATAGAATAATAGAAGGAGAGAAGATTAGGGGAAAATGATCATCAGTTTTTTAAAAAAACCTTCTTTTTATTTTTTCCTCACTGATACTATAAAAATTTATCATCATGAAACAGACTCTGTCGGGTACTGAAATCTGAAGTCCTCGTGTGTCCTTCTGAAGACCTGTGACTTGTTAGCGGGCTAGCAGTATTCTTCAATGCCTCTATGCAACCTCCAGCTCTGCCTGAAGCCACAGCAGCCGGTCCCTTTTACACTGTCTCTTGCCAACTTCCCTTGCTCTGCATGTATTTTAAACCAAGCTACCAATTCTGATATATCCCATTCCAAATAATACCAGATATGGGTATGCTTGATGCTCACTTAGCCAACTAATGATCTGAAAAATGGTGTATATAGGTAAGAATTGGTTGCACAGGAAAGATCTCTTTTATCTTTCTTTAGAAATTTTACTTAGGGAACAGACAAGATCTAGGATCTCTTTTCCCATCAGAGAGGAAGAGCCTGACACCCTACTTCAAGCCAGGGCAATATTTTTCTTTAAAACGACAACTGTAATTTTATACAGGGCACTGATATGTTACAGTCAAGATTTATATTCCAGTGAAAATATCCATGAACCTAGTAATATCCTTACTGCACACTCTCCTGCCATGTGAGGTAATATTCCCATTCCCAAGATAACTTTCCATGTTTCAGAATAGGAACCGTGATTGTTCTTAGGAAGTCTCTCGTGGCTTCCCTGTCTGGGGATAAGACTCTGGAGGTCTTCCACTTCCCGGAGAAGCCAACAAATGAGGAGGTCCTCCATGACATGGGGCTGTTGGAATAAGCTGAATCACAGTATCAGCCAGTACTGATTTTGAAGAATATTTTCCAGTGCCAGTTGCCCTGATGGGTTTTCATAAGCTGCTTGCCTGCTGGTCTCCCAGTCAAGTACAAGGGATCATGGCCAAAGCTTTGTTCTGCTAAAGATTTAGCCTTAATTTTCCCACAAAGGAAAAGGAGGTGCAAACATAGATAGTCCTCTACGTTCACGTACCACACCAGGCCATTCCACCATAGCCATCTTTCTTCAACTTTGATTGCTGAGTTTTAACCAGTTTTAACCCATTGTCATATTAACACGAGCTATTTCGCCTTCATTGGTGCTTCACGGACTTCTACACAGGTAACAGGTCTGGGACTCAACGCAAATCTTTTGAAGAACATGAGAAGACGCTGCTGAACAAATGATAGATTTTGGATCAGGCCTCACATTACAACATTTCCCTTACCTAGCAGTCCCATAGAGCAATCACTCTTGTCAAGGGTATGCCTGAAGCAGGTCATTAATGCAGTGACTGATAGAAATGAAGTGCTTTCAAAACAGATGGCTGAAATGATTACGGTAGGTCAGAGCAAGATCAAGGAGCAAAGTTCTCAGTAAGAACCTCTTTACTAGAAATAGCAAAGAGCCAGAGGGGAAAAAAAACCCAACCCTACTTGTTAATATTTGCTGTTTATCTCCAGTCACTGTTTATCTTGTGCAGCAGTATAAAGATTTTATGCTAAATAGTAGAAAGAATGAAGATTTACATCAGTTACTTCCTGTTCTTCACTGCATCTCAATAAGATGCATGACTATTCTGAAGTAATCCTTATAACCTGGGTTTGTAGGGGAAGGTAATATTCATTATGCAGAAATATTTATATGTTGTAAGGAACTGTAAATGTTTACAGAAAAATACAAAATTTGAGTCATTTCCTTCAGAGCAGCCCTTAAAAATATTATTCTTTGCTATGTGCAAGCGTCTTACTGTAGGAAATAGGGTCCTTAAACCTGTTTTGGTGAATAATAGATTACATTCTTGGCTTGGGATAGTCTTTTAAGCAAGTGACCTGAAGTGCTGCTGGTTTGCAGTATTTGACATTTGCTCAAGGACAGAGATATGATTCAAATTTTCCTATTTGGGATGAAGATATTGTTTATATAATAATATTCCTTCAGTCTGGAAGATATAGAAAGGCTTAGCTGATATTAGTAATATCAAGTGAATTTGAATTAGATATGCTTATTGCAGATCAAAGCCACAGCTTAATAGTGCCATGCTCTTATGGCTAGGAAAATGGAGGATTCTATTTCAAAGAACGGTTTCAAAGTAGATTTTTCTTCTGAATATATATATTATCTATATATATATATACTATAATGTATCTGAATATATTTCAATGACTTCATTAGCCAGAATCTTTGACTTCCAAAGTTAAATTTGTAAGCAAATACTTGAACTTGAGAAAAATTGAACTCTGATGTCTCTTCTGTCTGATGTTTACCATTCTCATATGCAAAGAATAAAGAATTTTAGAACAAAGTCCTAATCACTTTATAGAATCAAAACACATTAATCAATTTATTACACATTCCTGAAAAGTGGCTTGCCATCAGACACTTGATTTTGTTTCAAAACTTACTACCAGGATGTTCCTTACCTTATAAAAGAATGCATAAAAATGGCTATAAGGCATTAGAAAAGGGCAGTGTTGGTAGAGTTAAGCAGAACTCAGTAAAGCAGGATGCGAAGTGCAAGCAAGTCAAGTGTTATTTCCTCATCACAAAGTTTGCTGCACGCTGATACATGGCATGGAAACACTGCATTAAAACAAACATCTTATTTTTCCTTTTCTAAGTAAATCTGATCTGTGGTGGTTTTACTGTAACAATATGAAATTTCTTATCAGAAAAGGAGGGATTCCTATAACAAAAATGACTAAAGCCATGAGCTTTCTCACAAATAAAACCCATTTTACATTTCTAATTTTATCTTGTAGTAATTTTGTTTAATTGCTGCTCACATTTCAATATTCAGATACTACATATTGTCTCAAAATCAATGATGATTGATTTCAGTGATTTTACATATTTCAGGCTAATAATTATATATTGAAAACTATAGGTAAAATATGCTGAAGAATGGCCACAGTTTTTACAAACAATAATGTGCAGTAGAGACGTGTTGCAGAAATTTCACAGATGTTGATGCTGACTAGATTTTTTTGGAATAAATTCATTTGATTGAAAGCCTAATTTTGCTATAGCAAGAGAGTTTCCACTCAACATACTGCCAAGAGAAAACCAAAAGCTTAAGACTGGGAGAGCCCATCCAGTCTATTAACTCTCTTCTTGTATATGGATACCAAGGCTTTAAGTCCTTTGCCTGCATAATCCCCAGTGATGTGGTGTGAATACCTGCACTGAAAGAAAACTGCAATAGGTATAGACATCTCCTGGTTTTAAATGTTTCATCTAAGCCATTTAGGTTTGAAAAACCTTAAGCAAGATCTAGAATGCACCAAGATTTTTTTTTATCAAATGCCGAGAGAATCCTGCATGCACTCCTGCCAACTTGACCTTGACCATGAGCAACCCACAAAAACTGTCAATGAAGGCCTACTAGACCTGTGTTTTGGGCAGTTCTGCTCAGGTACTTACAAAAAGAGCGCTCTAATTTAGAAGGAAATTAATTCTCCCTTACAATGCTCTGTGCAAAATATAAAAGCATGTACTCAACTGAGCAACCCCCAAACCAGACATTTCAACTCGCTTCTACTTTTCTGAAAACATTTTAGAATATTGTTCTGTCTCCAGCTCAGAATAAGAACCTGAATCTCAAATATCAGATGTTGTTGCCCAGAAGTGTTATTCAATTATTCATCCTGGATGTTATGACTTATTGGCAGCGTTTGGAGAATCACAGATGATCAGTGCTGTTCATTTCTTACACATTGAATTTAGCTATCCAAACTGCTGGCTGGAAATCTCTAATTTATATGAGAGAAATGGATTTACTAATATAGATTAATGTGGTAATCGTATCCAGAGAATCGCCTTATAGGCTGGACTTGGTCTGCAGAATGCCACTTGGGCTGCTGCTGTTGACCCGTGCTGCTCGAGAAGACACATTCTGCCCCCTGCTTCCCGCCCCTGATGGGCCTCACAAGGGTGGCACTGCTGGCCCATCCAGACAGTGCACACAGAAGCAGTTATTTGTAAAATCCATTTATTTTTAAAGAACACTCATAATACCCCCATCTGAGCTTCTGCTTAAAGACCACAGAGGTCCATAAGTCTAGAAATGCCACCGGAGTTCCTTTAGTCGTATTACTGAGCATTTATACAAATATCCATGCTGATTTCACAGAAATTTGGCAGTTAATGAACTCAGTCCAGTTTCATGTTTGACAAGAGAGCCCTTGAAAACCAGAGGGTTCCTACCACAATAAATACAGTGAAGACATTTTCTCTTCTTCTTAATGAAGCTCTAACACAAACTCCAGCACACAGAAAGTTTGATTGCTTTTTACTGTTGTGACGGAAAGGCAAGTGCTCTTGTCTTTAGGAATTCTCTGCTTAATGGATGAGCTTCATTTGTTCAGGACAGATTGGGAGCAGATGGTAAGTCTAGTTGTGATGAGACTATGTTGTGTCTGCTGAGAGAGTTGTCCTGTTTTGCTCACAATATTATGATATTGTTTACTTTTTAAGACTAACTCCTAAGAGGGCTGCACCCTGACAACTCCTGCAAAGCCAACAGAAGTTGCTAGAGGCTTAGCATCTCTTCAGATTTGGTCCTGTCAGTGATCACCCCTTTAAAGCCAGTGCTTTGCCTGCATTGACTCTAACATGGCATTCTTTCTTAATCATAAATAAACATTAAGAGAAACGTGGTCATCAATCCTCCCTCTCTCCCTACTCCACATCCCCTTCTAGCCTACACAAGCAATACAAGGTCATCGGCAGGACGCTTTGCTTCAGTGGATGGTGACCTCTTACTGTTTCCCAGACATTAGTTGTTTCCTCTTCAGCTTTATGGCTTCTGCTTCACTTTCCAAGGTCTCCTTTTTAAATAGATGTGTGTGTTTTCTGCTTTTATTCTATTCTTAGGCTGCGGAATGTAGTGAATAGGAAATTAATTCTACCCTGACACTCCTTCAGTTCCTTTACAGCCCCCAAGCATACACAAAGTGCTTACTTTCTGCTCAGCACTTACTTTCTTCACATTTTATCCTGCTGTTTGCATTACTCACACTGAAATATTTTAATATAAATAAGCTGTGAGATGTTGTAGCTTTCTCTGGTACAGCTTAGAGCCTAACTCTCACATGCATCTGCTGATTCCTTTTGTTCTGACAGGATGAAAACTGTAATCTTGCAACAAATACGAAGTATTGGGCTCACTTTACAAAAAGCAAAGATAATGTGTCTTGTTCTTAATGAGATCACAATCAAGGTCTGAAATTCCCTTGTCTCAGCAGCTCTGTGGGCTCACATTCTTGGAGGTGATTACATTTTGTCCTGAAGGTTTTTTAGCACTATTTACTGCAGACTTTGATAGACTTAGCTTGGAAATGAAGCATGTTTATTCTTCTGAAATTATGTTCTTTGGGGTAGATTGTCTTTCTGCTCTGCATACAGTTCACTACACTTTAAAAGCAGCTATTAGTTACTGCTACAGAAAAGTATCTGAAACTGTATCAAGCAAGCCCATCTTGTGAAATGTTTCAAGTTTAGCGCAGGCCTAAAAGAGTATGTTGGAACAGGTATGAGATGAATAGATTTCAATGCTATATGATCCTTCTTCAGGACAGACTTGTCTCTGTGTGCTCTAGGCATCAAATTACGTAATAAAAGTCAACTTGTTAAAGGTCCTGATTACTGCTTACACATCATCAGTGCACCAGTAGTGGAAATGGCACGCACGCAAAAAAGCTTTTTCATAGCCTATATAAAGCACACCACCACTGTAAAGCTGTTTAAAGTAGGTCATATGTAGCCTAGCCTGACTTCTGGAATATATACATCCATATATAGATTTCAAGGACAGGTCCGGCTGCACAATTTAATTCGCCAGTAAGCTACATGTTTAGTTACTGATTAGCTGATGAATTTCAAAATCTGAATATTTCTACTTAATTTAAGAATTTATTAATCTATCACATGTTCTGTTACTATCTGTATATGGTCAGAGGGGACAGAAACCCACACTAGGGAGTGGTTCTCTTCCATCAATGCCTTGTGCAAGAGTGGATTAAGGCAATTTATTGCTGTAAGGAGCAATTCCTCCTCAGGCCCGACCATGGGTCCCCTTGCCCTCACCTGTGATTGACGTTAGCTCAGAGGAGATGTAGTACCATCAGATAGACTTAGGAACGTGACCTAAATTGAAACTCTTGCCAAGGGGTGCAAAATATGTTAGGATAAGGCAGCCAGGTGCAGTGAGGAGTTGAGGATGCCCCTCTGGGGTGCTCTGGTCACAAACAGCACCGCAAGACTCTCCAAACAGCACTACCTGGGTCTCTCTGCAAGGTCTGTCATAAACTTTAGGCTGAAAAAACGGATATAAGCCTTTCCCAGAGTAGGTGAATGCCTGCATATCTGAAAGATATGCATACATCATTCATCTGTTTTCTTCAGGCATGTTTTAACAAAAAGAACCAACCACTGTTCATTTTGGAAACACAGGAGAATTCTGTTTCCAATGTCTGAATGCAGACATTGCAATAGCCATTTCTAGCAACCATTTTTGGCTGCTTTTTGGCCCTGAGCCAGATACCTGAGCTCTGAGAGGCTGCGATGTTTACATCTTTCTTCCACCTTTCATTAATTATTTGAGGTTCTCCCCATTCTTCATACTGGCTGTTGTGAATCCTAACACTGGCTGTTGGCTGTTGTGAAGCACAGCCACTGTTTCTTGGGGCTTTCGTAAAACGACTCGGTGCCCAACTTAGGTCTGTGATTTCAATTGCAGTATTCAGGCAACACTGACACTGAAGTCTATGTACATTCATTCATTCCATCAGAAATAATGAAATTCTCCTAATCTTGACTGCTTGATTTTAGGGGCTGACAGAAAAATAAATTAAAAAATCCAAACAAATCCAATTTCCAGGTCAGAAATATTCTATACTTTCATGAATTGTATCAGAAATGATAGCGTGTTTTATGTTCCCTAATACTTATTAGAACATGTAAAAACAAAGCAAAGATTTTCTCAGATTTTCTCCATTTCAAGATAAAACTTATTTTGTACTATAGAATTTTTAAAGTAATCAAATTCATTATAACCTACTGCTCTAAATGCTAACACTTGACCTAAGCTCTTTTCTTTCAGAAAAAATTTCATTGACCTAACTGTAAAATAGATGGCTCTTTTGTGAGCAGTGACATTTCATGCCACGGTAAAAAAAGTATCATCAAAGCTGAGGACAGCCTAAAGTGGGTTCAAATAGTGAAGAAGTGATTAGCTCCAGTTTTCTAGAGATCTATGCAGTGAATATTTTGGGCAGGCGCTTGCTGCTAAATGCAGTCCAACGCTTGTCTAAAACGGAAATGACATTGTTAGCTTATGCTAAGCATTTTTGTTTGGAATTGCGGCCAGGCTAACCCTTGGTAGTTGATATTCGGTCAGTTCCAAGGATGGGCAGTGCAAGTCTATCCATTCCTTCTTTCAGATACCATGGAGACAGGAAACACAAGATCAAGACAAATCCTCATAACTTTTCCTTCATCATCGGAATTTCTCTCAGCAGCTTTTCTCCTGTGATTGTGTCATCATTAGTTGTCATCACATATGTGCTTCTATATCATAGCAGGACAGAAACTATAATTTCAGTTACTCTCAGATCCTCAGACATAATGAAAGTGGATAATCTGTTTATATGCCTGGAAAAAAATAGAGCAACAAAGATGATTAAGGGACTGGAGCATCTATCTTCTGCAGAAAGACTAAATGAGCTGGGCCTGTTAAGCCTAGAGAAGACTGAGAAGACATCTGATCAACATGTTTAAGTACAGGAAGTTCCATCTCCATATAAGGAAGCACTTCTTTACTGTGAGGGTGACAGAGCCCTGGAACAGGCTGCCCAGAGAGGCTGTGGAGTCTCCTTCTCTGGAGATCTTCCAAACCCGCCTGGATGCCACCCTGTGCCACGTGCTCTAGGTGTCCCTGCTGGAGCAGGGGGTTGGACTAGATCTCTAGAGCTCCCTTCCAACCTCAACCATTCTGTGATTCTGTGAAAAGGAGTGTCATTAGAGAACATCAATGGTGTTCTCAATACTCAATTCAATCAATACAGTCTTGAGAACACCATTGATGCTCTCTAATAATAATCATCATGGAACAGGTCTGATCTAATGATTTTATGAATCAAATTTGAGCAGACTTTGGTCTTGCTAAATCACATTGGTTTCCTGTTCTTTTGGCTGTAAGTTAATTGAATCCGATCTACAAGGAAGTTTGTTACAGCTTGTCTCCACAGAATTATAGTCAATCTTGTTTTCCTAATTAAAACTCTGATTAATGTTAACTTCCCCCGAACTACTCAGGCAAATGTTGTAATTGCCAGCACTTATTGGTATCAAAACAAATTAGTTTTCAGATTTTTTTTTGATTTCAGTTTTCAAAAGAAATCATTTATAAACAATAGCTAATCACTCTGAAAATAATTTTTAAAGTAAATACTTTAATTATTTACCTAACATGTTTTATCCCTTGTATTCTCTCCCATACTCCTCTATATTACCACATACCACACCTTTTCCCATAGGAAATGCACCATATTATACTGTTTAATTTTAATAGGCTTCGTATGACTTTCCGATGTATTCTCTTGGGAAAAGATTTTATCTCCACTATTTGTCTCTTAAAAAAGACCTAAGCCAACATGATAGCTTAAGTCACATCAAAATATGTTGAAAATTGTAGTTACTGTAACTGTGCAAACAAGGAATATGTACATTGGTTGAAACAAAAGATAAAGAAAAAATTTGGGTTGAGTTTTGATTTAGAATATATTCAACATAACATTTATCAGTTTGGTTATATCATTTATTTAGTGAAAGTGAAAAAAAAATTCTTTTTCATTTTACTTAAAACATTCCATTCCATTTTTAGTCACACATTCACTTACCTTTTGAATAATACTCATTTTATTCCACTCCCATCAAATAAACATTCATTAAAAAAACAAACAAAAAAGAAAAAGTAAAAATTTCTAAGTGGGTATGCTGTTTGTTTGCTGTTTGGTTTGGAAAGGGTCTCTTTTTTTTTGGAATGGCTCTCTTTTTGGAAAGGTCTCTCCTTCTTTTTGGAAAGGCTCTCTTTTTTTCCCACTGAATGTCAAACATCCCAAAATAAGGGTTTTTGCTAAATTGTCTCTTCATCAAAACATATTCAGTCAGTTCTCTTGTACATAGAAAATACTTGTACATAGAAAATACTTAAGAGTACTTAAAATGTAAGCTTAGTGATTTGGAGAAAACCTGACTAGAACATTCTTTGAGAAACCAAGTGTTCTTTCCATTGGAGTTGATACAGGATCTAGGACAGACAGAAAACATCTTTGATTCCTCTCCAGAATATCTTATAACCAATAGAGCTGATGCTACAGTTGTGTTATATAGTCACACTTGCATATGTTTTAGCACCATCTAGCAACCCTCCAAGATACTGCATGTCATTGCCTGTTTTCCCCTTATATATATATTCCTTCAGGCAGAAACCTATACTATTGCTTTAGTTTTCTGAAATAAATTCATAGATATTGCAAAATAATATGCTTTAATATGAAATAATATCCAAGAGTACTGTGGCAAGTTAAGACGGGGCTTTCTAAATACACAGGTTTTCTTGTGAGCTGCACCACAGGTTGTCTAGCAATCAGTGTTGCTGGATTTTTTTGTAGATGAACTTACCTGTTGCTGATATGTACCCAGACTTGTTAGGCAGTGGGCTGAAATGGTGCCATTCAAAGTCCTCTTATCAGGAAACAAGTGTAAAGGACAGGTAGCATTAAAATTAGATCAGCTTTATGTGAAGTTCACTCTTCTACCTTGTCTTCTAGCACAAATCAGATTTATAAAATTGTTGTGTATTGCTTTGCATCACTTATTCCCACCTTTACTTCTTTGATGCAGGAACTGGCCAGTGAATTATACAACAGACGACATTTTTCCAGGAAGTGGCATTCATATATAGCGACTTTCTTTCTGACTATGCTTTATGGAGATAAGTAAGAACGCACACAGTTCAACCTTGCAACCTTACAATTACAACCTCAAAAAAAGGAGTAAGAGTAAAAATTCTTTTGCTCTTCCAAAACTCGAAGTGCAATTTTCCAGGAAAAGGAAAGAAACTATCCAGTAATGACTAAGTCCTGGAAAATTGAGAAATGCTTGTATGTATAGTAGCTGCCTTTTTGCAACCTTTTCCGAGTTGAGGTTAGGTGCCTGAGAAAATCAACAGGCTTAACCTCTCAGATGGGTCTGTGTGTATGCAACAATTCACAGAGGGAGAAAATCTACCTGCAAAATCAAAATTGCTCTACTGTTTGGTTATGCACAACTTTAAGAGTTTTGTCCAGAGGATGTCACTGAATATCTGCCATATGCTCTATGACACCAAACCCTTGTACTGATCGTTGAAGAAGAGACTGGTTTGGACCGTTCCAGCAACAGGGCTATTCCCTTGCTCAGGAAATTCTGAACCAAACAACAGCAAAAAAAAAAGACAACTAGACAAAATTATGTGTTTTACTAGAATCAGAATAGTTTTGATTAAATGTTCATAGAAAAACTTTTTTTTCATGTCAGATGAGAAATGTAATTTCTTGATAATACTGTAGAGAGAAAGGTCTAGAAGAGAGTTTTATGCAGTCAAGTCCTCCAAGGCAAGAGCCATGTAAATCACCCCTGAGAGGTGATAGTGTCCACTAGACAACCTGCAACCTACTCCATTGCTTTGCTATTTTATTAGTTTTTTTTTTTTAATTTCTCACCCAAACTTCTTTTTTTTTTTTTTTTTTTTTTCCCCACTGAGCCCCTCTATTTCTTGTCCTATCAATCAACCATGGACATGGAGTTTTCTCCCTGAGGCTACCTTTTACCTAAGCAAAGTTATTACCATGTCTCCTCTTCAATCTTCTCTTTAGGCTAAAAGACCCAATTCCTTCAATCTTTTCTCATAGGTTATATGTTTCTAAACTTCTGATCACTCCTGACGTGTTTGTGTCACCTGAGGCTTAGGTGACTCATGATTAGCATAAGCTTTTGCTTTGGCAATTTCAGATACACTGAAAACAAACCCAAATAATAACACTGAAGGAGACAGAATTGCAAAGCAGAACTTCTGACCTGAGTTTTACTCTCATTGATAGATCAATTTGAAACTACACAGTGATGTTGGCCTAGTTTAAGTTGAGCGTAGTTGCTTTCAAATCTTTTAACTGTTTTATTCTACATCACTCTCTGTTCTGATAGGAAGCCATGAAATATGCATAATATTTTGATGTTTGTAACCTGTCTCCTCTTTAGCAATGCTTGCAGGCTACCAAGAAAATTGTCAGTCTGGATTTGTTTAAAAAACTAATTTAATTCACCCTAGGTTTTTAATGCATCCTGTTGCAAATAGACGAAAAAATGAAGCTTTTTCTCCTGAGAAGGCCTATGTCCTCCAGACCATGTTAAATAATTAACAGCACTCCCTACGTCAACAATTAATCAGAGACATTTCCTGGAGATGGCCTATTGTTCTCAACAAACACATTTTCTAATTTTGACAAATGCCATTGGTCTCAGAAGTGTGCTTATTCTTGGTAGAAAATTTACTGACCTGCAGAGCATGTCCTTTTCTAATACTTAGTAGTTACAGAAAGCACCTTTTACACCTTGCAATTAAAGCATAGTCTGTAAAATAATTAGCCACTGGGAAAGAATGTCAAGCAGGAAAAAGGGTTCCCAGGATCTCAATCATTTTGTGATAATTTCAGTTTGTTGAGCAAACCAAGGGTCTATTCAGAAAGTGCAGCTCAAAGACATAATTTCAATGTTCAAATCATTAAATAATGGAGGTTTAAGTACAAGAGCAAATTAAAGAAATATTCCAAGTTGGTATATTTCATAAAAAAAATTATGTTTGCAAATTTATATATACGAAAACCTAAATTAGGGTCCTATTATATCTTCAAATTTGTCAGAGCTATAAACTCCTATGTTTAGCTATGAATTAGCTAGTAGAAAATCTCTTTAATTTCACAGGTTATTTCAGCAACAACATTCCTACCTTCCTTCTAGAAGAAAATAGGAAGGAGGTATTTACACTCACATAAACGTAAACAGAATAATGTATTTAATTAGCATATTCAGAGCAGAACTGATACCTACTCAGGTGTGCCATCCCACTCAAATGAACAAGCTCTTCCTTAAGTATATAGTGTTGTATATAAATGCATTTGTAATGCTTAAGCTTTGTAATTTTGCCTGAATATTCTTTAACCTATGTAATTTCTCTTGTGTCACCAAAAATTACTTAATCTCTACATGGGGGCATAGGTGAATATGGTACCCGATCTAGGGCACAACTCAAGTCCCTGGTCAAGCTCATGCCAGATGCATCTCCTGTCCAGCCTCTCCATGCAGGGCTACCTGATGTGCGGTCTGTGACAAATGTTACTTGTGTCCTCTCTTGGCACACTGCTGACCGTGGACACCATCTGACCATGACAGCCCCGCAGGCCAGGCCAGGCAGACATGGGTCGGTATTTGACCCTGCTACCATTTATTAGTCATGTTTCCTCCTTGCTAGTCTTGGCTAACAGACAATCTACAGCAGTGACCCTGTGGGACATCCTGTATGAAGTTCCAGCAAAGTTCTTTCCGATAAGAAAATCTTTCCACAGCACGCTCCTTATCTTTTGACAATAGAAATCAACCTTATATCATAACCATCTTTTGTTATAGACAGGTGCCTTTGTCTTTGGGGTCTTTATTCAGTATTAAAGACCAAGCATTTTTCTGCGTCTTTCCACCAGTTAATATTTAAAGTGACACAGAACTTTTCTAACTCACTAGCTTTGGGCTTCTAGCTCACAGATGATCATTGTTGTTATAATTCTATTTTGCTTTTACTAAAAGGGATTTCCCCATTTTCAGAGGTGTTTGATCTAATGGAAGGCAAGCAGCAGATGGTTCATATAAAAACTCATTAGCCTCTCTGAAAGCATATTTCATTACTGTGTGGGAGGAAACATTCTCTGTAATTGCAATATAGTGATCATAATGTACAGAACACAATATTTTAGTTTTTAAACAGTAAATGCTATTCTTGTGACTCAACAGGAGAGACAATGAGGTGTAGAGATCTATTTCTGACCTTGGGCATGTCACTGCACTTCTATTTCCTTTTTACTTGCTGTTTCTCTCTCATAGTGCAAGATTTTCTTTTATATTTGGCTATGTAACAGCATACAGATGTCTTTATATAGCTAGGACTTCTGTGCTTAGTGTAATAAAAATAAACAATAAGAAGAAATGAAATGCTGTAGGCCCCTACCCTGCTGTAGTATTAATGCCTGGGAAAGGGAGCGCCAAGATATTGTCTGCAAAGACAGTTTAGAATCTGCAAAGAGCCAGTTTCGAATCTGAGCATTGAGCCACAGACTCATGAATGGAGGGGTGAAATTCAAGGCATAGTCAAAGCAATGCACACTACAGTGCATCAATGCATACAGATAAGTGGGCCTTGATTTTTCCATAGCTTCAGTTCACAGAAAACTTTGAGACAGACTAGGAATGGGAAAATACTACCTGCTAGCAGTAGTAGAGTAGAACAAAGCGATGATCCACAATTAGGAACTTATGTGAAATTTGACCTGCCTGAGGAGATGATGTCATTCTAAAGCAGTTATGAATAAACCTCAATCTGAAGACCATGGAAAAAGCAAACCGTGAAGATCTGCAATGCAGAGTTTGTTGAAATGCACCATAAGCCCAACTTTGAGCTTTTGCTTCCCTAGTGGGAAATTCAGAAAAGAAAGGACAACTTAAATTGCAAATTGCTCTCTCAATGAATTATTAAGAATATGCTGTAAGTGAATATTCAGCTGTAAATTTACCTGTTCGATTTATATTAAATCAAATGCTTCATTATTTAGAGAAAGAGGATTTGATAAGATCACAAACAATCAAATCAAATACATGGACTTTTCCCCCGCTGCTACCTAAGGTTCTTCAACTACGAACTCGTATGTATATGCACAGTAATACTGGGTTGGAAGCTATAGCTGCTGACAGCCAAACTGCTTTGCAGCCAAACACTTTCAGTCTACATAGTCAAACTGCTTATGTTACAGCTGCCACTCCATGCAGCAATACTCTGCATTGGTTGTGTGTATGCACTGCTTTTGCTGCAACTGTTATTGATAGATAATACAAAAGCTGCCCATTTCTCTGTGTTAAAAACCTCACTCCAGCAGAACTATTTCCTGTGACTCCTGAGGTTAGAGTAGTCTGAACAAAGATCAATTTGATTCTGACTTGTAATAGATTTATAATGTGCTTTTATTTTTTTTTCCAATAACATTTTCAGTACATCAGGAAACCAGCATGTTCTTTCTGATTTGTTTTAATTTGCTTCCTTCAAGAAAGAAAAGTGAATACATTTGAGCCACAGAGCCAAAAAACACACAAAATCTAATCATTTGCAGAAATGATCGCTGTGAGCCTTACATGTAAACAAGAATTGCACACCCTTATCTGTGTTAGCTCCAGAATCGCAAATAGTGACATGAGACTGGTGCTGGGCTTGTCAGAAGGGACAGGCGCAATCGCAGGAGACACGGTGCTGGCAGACAGTCATGGTACAGGCAGTGTGCACCATCATTACCTGCACAGCTAGCATTTGTGGAATAAACTTGTTTAGGAAGACAAAGAGAGGGAAAGACATTAAGATGTCCATTTTTAAAAATTGCATATTATTTCTAACCAGTGCTAGCTGCTTGACAAACTGTCACTGCTACTCTTTTATTTGCTGTTTGTAGCTTTTCCTGAGGATAGTCCTTATGTGCTTGCACATTTTTTAATAGCACGTCGAAATGGCAGGTAAAATATATTTTCTAGTGAGCTAAAATATGGATGAGAGTGACCTATTTATACTGCAGTAGTTCAAAATTTTAGAGTGAAAAAATTTCCAGATTTTTCAGGATATTGCAATATGGTCAAACAGAAACATTTAATGGGAAAAAAAATGTTGACTTTGGTGTAAACTTTTAGGAGAACCTTCCAGCCAGCTGTCTGTCAGGGTCTAAGATCCTCAGGATTTCCCTGCTGCCCACTATGTATTTAGAGATGGTAGATGGGTGCAGTCGCATTCCTGAGACAGCTCCTGCTTGCCACCAGGAGCCACCTCTGCCTGTCTCCTGCACCAGGTACAGCCGGTTGGTGACACCTTGGTGGCCAACATTTCCTCCCAGATGCAGACCCTATGGAAGGCTTTCACACATAGGAAGAGACTCAGACAACATTATGCCAGACTTTTTACAGGAAGGTAGGAAACCAAAGGCATTAGGAAGTGCAGAGCAAGAGGCGGCTGGTGAGGATCAGTGATTAGCAGCTGAGGGGCATGGTTCAGATATTAATGCATTAAAACATTGCATGGCTGCCAGAAATTCAATTTTTGGCCAACAAGTCTAAAGAAAATACTGTTTTCTGACTTCCTTGTTCTTTGCGCACTCTGATGCTTTAGCAAGGAAATCTGTCATGCGTTATTTTTTCATGCCTGTGCTTTTGGTGGGGGGCGTGTTCTTTGCATTTTGACAGCTGTAGTTTACTAGTTTGCTTCAACTTGAAGAGTAAAAGAGCATAATATTGTGACTGAACACTAGAAAGTTACTTTTGATGCTATCCAACACATTGGAGCAGTTTGTTATTCCTTCCTCAGCCAAGCAAAATCTACTCACTGCATTTTTGGCAGTGACGTGTTTTGAGGAAAAGCTGCTATTGTTTGAATGCCTTTTATCACAACAGACCTTAACACTTTTATACTTGACTTATACTGGAGAGTAACTGTTACAGGAATTAGTGAAGTTTTACCAAATCTTCTGCAACAACATCTAAAAATCATATTCAGAAAAAAATCTCATAAAAAATAAAGCCCAGACATTAAAGGAATAGAGGCCTGTAAAAACCCTTTATTAGAGAACTACACTACAACACACTATAAACAAGCACTCTGCACCAAAAACAAAACCAAGGCCCCGACCAGTTATCCACCTGAAATGAATGTTCATCACAGGTAAGAAATAAGGAGAAGGAGAAGCAACAAGAAGAACATTTCAGGAATTAACATGCAAATAAGGATACTGAGTTTTCTGCCTTGTCTGAGCAATTTGCTATAGTCTAGGCCAGTGTGCAGACAAATATCTTCATATTTGCTATTCTCAGGTAACAATTTAAAATAAATAATTAACTTAAAGATGAATTCTGAGCATGCCAAAACTTCTCAATGGACAGTACAGACAACCAAAAATGTTTAACGTGTGAAGGCTTCCTGAGGTGCCATTGGCATTTCATAATGCAGGAACATACAACAGTTAGTGAAAGAAAAAAGGTGTAACACATAAAAAGAAAAAAATTGTTCTTTGCTGTCCTATAACAGCAAAGGAATGTCCACGACTTCTCCTACCAACATTTAAATAGGGTAATAAAGCAAACCTTCCCCTTCAAAAAACCCCTACATTTTAAATTGCTGCTTCCTATTTTTCATGATTTCATATTTTTGAGGTAAATAATTTTCAACAGCAAAGTTGACAGAATTCGCGTCGAATTTAAAAAACTTGGGAAATGGGTAAATGAAAACCATCAAAATGAGCCAGTTGGTGTCCTCCACCGCCGAGTCCCAAAGCAGCTTACTCACTCTGAGGCACTATAATGACTGAAAAACAGAAGCTTGTTGGTTCACTCACTCCCTATGAAAAAAAAAGGGAGCAAAAGGAAGCTTGGCTCTGAGGCCAGATGATTAGGGATTTGTGCATAGTACATTTTCTCTCTTGCTTGTTTTCTCTCCCTGGCACAATAAATATTTAATCAGCCCCTGCAAGGCTAGGCACTGTGGAATATATTGTCCCTCAAAGTCAATTTTTTTTGAAGAGGGCAGATGGCTCTGGATCACAGAAGTCACAATGAGGCTGTGTCCCATTACCACCATCCCTTCCACTCAATGCCTTGCTTTCCTTTGGGTTGAAATCCCAGACTCATTTTAGCAACAACAAAACTCCAGCTGAATGCAGCAGGACCAAGATCCTATTCTTTGTGTTAAAGTTCTGAAAAAAACCTCACATGAACCTTTTGATTCTTCTGAGGGTGAATACATCATTAATATCATGGTGGTAGTGTACGCGATAGACATATTTAGAGGTTCTCCACACATTTCAGTTGCCCAATAATTCAACTCCTTTGGACAAACAAACAAGTGGTAAAATAGAATGCAGATATAATGAAATGCCATTCGTCATTCAGTGTATATAATACTTCTCATGATGTTACACAAAGTGCCAAGTATAAAAATCTGTGTACTGAAACCAACATTCATCTTCAAAATATCAATGTGCTAAGTAATAATAACTAACTTGGAAGAAAATATATTTTCAGAGGCTCAGCTACACATGAAGGGAATGGATGCAAGTGAAGAACAAATGTTCAAGAAGAAAAAATACTGGAGTTTTTTTATGTGCTCAAGATTTATCTATAGAAAATTTTAGCAAAACGTTTTTGCTTTTTCAAACCACACAGTCTGTTATACTCAATTCACACAGGACGGCTTTTGCATCCCAAAAGAGCTTTATTTTGGAAGTTCAAAGGTTCATATTTCTGTTAAAAACAGAGTATAAAAATCTAAGAAGATATAAGCAGGGAAGATCCCCCAAAATAAGCACATCCAAATCAAAGAGAATGCTTAATGCAGTCTCATAACAGAAACATAACACAACATAGAAAGCAAGTGAGTATTCAGTATAGTATATTCTAAGCAAAGCACCCCCCAAAATACCATTGGAGTCGGTCATTTCTGCATAAAGGAACAGTCTTCAACAAAGGTAGGTTTCATTGAACCTTTGTACAAGCTCCCCACTAAAAAACCCTCTTGCCTTTCTCCCAGGGAAAGCCAAGCTTGTCTTGCGAAGCACTGCATGTCAGAAAAGTTTTATGTCCAGAGAGCTCAGCCCACCTGCAGCAAAACTACTTTGAAACATTTAGTTCACTCAGATTCATAGCCACTAGATTCACCACAATACTTGGCTTGCACTTGATTATACTGTTGGGGGAACAAATAAGTAACAAAAGCCACCAGGGGGGTGGGTTGCATGATCCTATGTTTAGTTCCTAGCAAGGCTTGTGCAAAGAAAGCACAAATTGACATTTGAACGTTAACACTGTGGGGAAACAGAGCCGTTACTGAACTGTGAGCCCTTGGTAAATCAGACCAGGATTACCTTGCTAAACTCCTAGGCACAGAAGACAACAATTATCCTGCCATTATTTCAGAAATTCCTACCTGTGAAGATAGTACCAATAAGCTAAATTTTGTTTGAGCCAAGCAAATTTTATCAATTACCTTTTAGTGAGATTTTACAGAATGTGGCATCCATTTAGTAATGCAGCATGTAAAAGCACCCAATAAGGTATTGAGCCTGTTTTGAAAAGTCTTACTAAAAAAGCACATAACAGCCTCATTATAGAGGAGCTTTGAGACAAATTAGAGCTTAATAAATTTAAAGATATAGACTGTTATTATAATGTATTTCAAATTTGTTTAATGAATAATTGAATACCTTTAGTTCTGGATTAGGGACCAAGAACTACTGATAGTAAGGGCTGTCACAGTTACTTACACAGTCTTTACAGAGATGCACTTTTTTTTTTGCCATCGTAAATTATTTACACCTAACAAGCTGGAGAAAAAAAAGACCTTTTTCATATAGCATATATCTTGAATTCACTGAAATGCATAGACAGTGCTTTTCTAATAAGACGTTTGCATCCCAGAGTCTCATGAATAGAAAATCTGCTACTTAATTATATTTTAATTACAAATTCAGTCAAGAATCTCTCATTTTCTCTATTCTAACATACTTCACATTATAGAAAGTTAGAACATAAGTTGTTCCCTTTAGCTCCCTGAGACTTTTTTTTTAAAGCAGGATGTTCTATTTTCTTTTGCTCCAATCATTCTGTTGTTCTTACCTACAAACAATGCCTAACTCATTTAAAGAAATTGTCTTTTTTTTTTTTTTCTGTTGCTATGCAGGAGCTACAAGCTGCTTTCCTGATTTATTTTATGACAGACAAATTATCTTTTCAACACCACTGCTTGGTTTCAGGCTGTCCAGTGGATCTGAATATAGCAATAATTTCTCCATGCAAACATAGAAACAAATTTGGGCACACAGTTAGCCCCACAGTCTAAATGAGGTCCATCGAGAATTACCAGATCTTAAAAGAGTTCAACGATCAGCTCCAGAAATGCAGCCTAAGCATCATGTCAATGATGATTCTCTCAACAAAAATAATAGTATTTTTAACATTTGCTGTAAGCAAGCATGAAATTGGAGGCAGTTTCCAAAGAATAAATCTGTGATGCTCTATACAGAAGCACTTCATGCTAGGAAATGGACTTTAATTAGAACATCGCTGGTGTCAAATTTCTAATAAAATGCTTAAAGACAAATGGAGATAACAGAACCTTGGAAGCTCTGCTAATGTAAAAACTGCTGTTAATTGCTAGGGATTTACATTTTCACATTAGCAGAAAGCCTGAGGTATGAAAGTGATAAAGGGATGCAAAGACTTTGTATGTGCCTAAGCCCTTTTCAGATTGCCACCTAAATGTGTGCTTAGTCGCATGGAGCATCTCCCAACCCACAGACTTCCCACCAACACCACCTCTGCTGCTGAAGCCAACGAGGATTAACCTCACCTTGCATTGTGCCATGTTTTACTAGTATTTGTATGCACGAATTCCTGCAGACTACAATTCACCCTGCGTTTGCGTTTAGAGAATATCCAGCCTTAACAAATCTTTCCCGAAATGACTGGAGGACGAGAGGGATTGCCATTTTGTCAGCCTCATTGCCTACTTCCTCGAATCTCTCCCACTGCTCTGGAGCATGACCTAACTATCCTCTGAAGCATAATATCCTGCTGAGCCCCATATGGATTTTCAATAAGCAACCTGATAACAAATTATTGCTTGTCTTCAGTGAAAGGCCTGTGCTTCTCCCTGGATCCCTGAGGACCAGCCTGTTAGATGATAAATTTAAAGTTACAGAGAGCAATGCATGGAGTTGCTTGAGGGGAGCAGATCTCAGTAACTTCTGTCACGTCTGAAGAAGCGACAGTCTGTGAAGATAACAGGAACACACAGCCAATCCAGCTGAGAATCTCCAAACAGAGTAACACAACAGTAGTAGACATATGTCTTTCTTTTCCACTCAAAATATGAAAAATGATCTTCAAACGGATTTCTCTTCTCCCCACAAAGTGAACAGTTTCGAACCTGGGTGTTTCAAATGGTCTTCAAGTACTTTCAAAGCCATTCATAAACACAGAATGTTTGTGGAGGGAAGGGTGGTTGAGAGGAGCAGAGGGAAAAGCACTGTGCAACAGAAAACTACTCTGCTGTCCCTTCCACCTCAGTAGAAGAGGAAGGCTGTACAAAAAGACAAGGATTAGTGATATATATATATGTGCATAAATCTGTGCAAACTGCAAACAAGGTCTTGCCTTTGTGACTAGGGCAACAGAGTAAGAAGGCAACAGAGCCAAGGGTACCAAATCCATGCTCACAGATAAACTGGCACCCCAAAGAGAACAAAACTGGGTTTAGGAGAACACAAACATTGACCCAAACCCCAGGGAGAATCCTGTTGTATCCATGAGTGGTGCTTTGGAGGTTTTGCCTTTCAAAAAAGGAGTACCCCACTCCTCGTTTATTAAGGACAAAAGGCATAACATCAGGGACTTAAGTACTGGGTCTCTCTTTACTGAAAAATAGTAGTAGTAGTAATAACTCCTATTTTTCATACAGTTGTTTGCACTAATTGGTTTATGTAACATTCATGATGTTTCCACTTATAGACAGGAAACTGAAAGCATCCCCAGAGGTGAAGTGACCACGTAGGTGCTATTTTGCCTTTGTTTGCATAGCCTGGGGAGAACAGCTTTTATAAGCCAGATGCAGTAGGGCGAGGGGTTTTTCATTTTCTGCAGTAATTCCGTCGGATAAGTAAATCTGCTGTTCTGAATAGCAAACCATTCACTCCTGTGCTCAGTCATCTTTAAGGGATTGACAGTTGTAAAGCATCTTCAGTTCAACTGAGGGAAGCCTATAAAACCAAGCAGAATGCTCTTACAAGAGGCAGAGGATGCCCAGAAACGCTCATATTTCACTTTGTTGTAAATAAAAGTTAGATAATTAAATGTTTTAAGCAAGTTCTGTTAATTTGGAATAAAATAAAAATTAAAGTTCACACATTTAAGAAAAAAATCTTCTGAGATGAAGTTCATTTTATTAAGCTATTTCAAATACTAAAGTTTATTACAACATAGAATTTTTACTCCTTTAACTGAATTTCTGGCACTAAAAGCTTGGTAATTTGAATATCCAACTGATCCATAAGGAAATAAGTGGACTTATGTATAATTTAAGTGATAGTGATCAGTAATGTCGTGCATCTATAGGATAGCCTATGGAGGTATCTCAAGCCTACACTAAGGAGATGCATTTAGTAATTCTGTCCTAGAAAAGGCTAGAAATAAATTGAGATTATGTCAGACTTCACTCTCTGACGCTGCTTGTCGCAGTAGCACAAAAAACTTGGAGAGTTTTAGTCCCGATCAAAAACTCTTGAGCAATTCCTGCCTGCCTTTCCTGCGTAAGGAGGGCTTTTCTCTCTGAAAAATAATCCACAGTGTGGATAGTCTGGGCAGGGAAGCAATATCATTCCCTTTGCCATACGCTGCGTCAGATTTGGGGCTTCCAATTTTGGTTTATAGTATATATAAGAAAAATCACCACTGCTAAAAGAAAATGCATTTAAAATATATGAAAAAATCTCTCTTTTTTTGAATTTTATGCTATTGATCAATATAACCCATAGTGTATCAAATGCTAAAAGGGTATATTTTAAATTGCTTCACAAAATATGTTTACTATTTTTCCTTTTTTTCTTTATTCCAGAGAAAGGGAAGCAAAGAAGGAAGGACAAAAGTAGCAGAAAGAGAAGGAGAAAGCAGGACAAAAAAAGGAAAATTAAGGTAAAAGGATGTGGAAGGGGAAGGGAGTAAGTATAAAAAAAATAAAAATGTATTTTAAAAGAGTGAACTGAATAATCTTTGTGTGCGATTATAATATCAAAATTATAGTTTACTAACAAGAAGTTTATGTGCAATACGGTAAGTGTTGTATGCTGTATAAAAGCTTGCTTAATGAAAGTTTGATGAAGTGGAGGACGGACTCCACAAAACATCCCTGTTTAATAGGAAAATATCTGTGAATAAGAGAGGCAAATCTATCAGATTTATAAGACACTTATTTTTAAAGCATAGAAAAATAAATTCAAATAATTCATTCTTCAGCCTCAAGGCCCAGGTGATCATTGAAAACCCCCAACATTTTTTTTCTTCCAACATAAAAATTAATTTAATTCCCAGCCTACTCTCAAAATAAGGTGATCATTCACCAGATTATCCTTAAAATGGCAGATGAAAAGGCTCAATCACTTATAGCGACTGGGGCATCAAGGTAGCCAGCCCAATGCTAGTAAGATTACCACAAGTATGGGTTCTTTCCTATGGCAGAGCATCAGAACGACTTTCATGCCATGTCTCTAACATGGTTAATATAAAGACAAAATGTCTGGCCAGTCCTTTATTTCCAGTGCATGTCCAAAAAAGCTATTGGAATGTGAGGGCTCACCTCAGAAGCACATCATGAGAGCACAAGGAAGCTCCCACATTGCTCCCAAGCTGTCCCATGAGATGGATGTTGACCACAGATCCTTTTTATTGCCTTAAAATTCAAAATAAATCTGCAATATGTAGGACTGTTGGGTGCTTTTAAATGTTTGCTACTCTCCTTGTAAATAAGAGCAATTGTGAAATGACTGTTACCACATGATCCCATTTACCTTCAGGCATTAGTTAGTGATAACAAGGTAGGTTTGTCACTGTTGCTGCCTGTAATCTGGATAAATCTATGGAAGTAAATCTTCAGTAAAATGAGCTGCTGAAAAATGCTAGAATATATGTATGGATAGTCACAAGGTTCAGCAAGGACAGAGGAGCAACTTTAATCCCTAAAACAAATTGGAATCACTTCCAAACCACATGTAAACATAGCTCATGTTCTTGTTATTATGAATTATCTTTGGGCTATCAACACTTGGGCAAAACTGTAAGGACATATTGTTATGCATCCTGAACTAAGTAAATAGAAATGAGCTTTCTTGCTCTAAAGATTCTTTGCAGAATACATTATGAGATATTACATAAATACTGAAATTAACCCTTCTTCTTTTTTTTTTTGTTTAGCCAGTATTAAAGTCAACTCTATTGACAAGCACGGTGACTGTGAGAACATGGTACACTTAACTGGAATAATAAAAGCCAATCCAATTTTTGTTATGCAAGAAGAATCAACAGACAAGCTAATACATTTTTTTTCAAGTAGCTTTTGTAGGTATGAATTGAAAGGCATTAGGAGTTTTTTTTTTTTTTTTCTGCAGAGATTATCATTTGACAAGAATACATTCACCGATTTAATATCTACTGAGAAAGAAGAAATATAAGAATCAAATTTTGAGGTTGTAAAAGGGCTAAGCCTTTTAAAATACAGCTTTGCTGGATTAAGGACTGCAGTGTTTGGCCCTTAGCTTTTAAATGACGAAACTCATAAATAGTTTTGAAGATGCAAAGTCAAGAAAATAATAAATAAAGGCCTTTGAAGGATTAACTGTAAAATAGATTCCACTAATCACTGCTTATGAAGGGGTGACCTTCAACATAAATAGAGCTATTTTGTCAAAACAAACTTGATTTGATGGAAACAGAACTAACAGGGAAAAAAATCACAAATTGTCTGCAATCAAAATGCTTTTTGCAAGGTTATAAAAACATTCAGTACATCTATCAATGGTAAGGCACTCACATATTGTATGTCTAGGTTGGTGAAGAGTTAGACGCAAAAGATTCATAGAATCTAAGGCCAAAAGGACTCCAGAATCGTTTATCTGACTGACATTACATTTTCCCTAGTCACTGTTACACTGAGCCCAATAGTTCTTCCTGGTTGTGCATCAGTTTTGCCATCACTCTAAGTGCAAATTCTTGCACAAACCCAAGAAGTGGGTTATGGACTCAAAGAGTGAGTGGTCGGGTTTCATATACCTCCACGAGGGTCATGTGGGCCAAGGAGGCAGCTGCTTAAGTCTACCACACCCTGAGGAAGGCCAGGTGACAAGGCCATCTGCACCCCTTCCTACCTGCACCAGAGAGCCCTGGCTACACTGCTAACAGACGGGAAGTTGAGATCTCTTGTGGCCACTCCTGGAGGGCACAGACTTGGCTCCTTTTAGCCCCAGGAGTTTGGGAAACCACCTTCTCCAAAAGCAAGAGATGTTCTTGCCTGGCCTTCTCACCTATATCCTGTCTCTTCTCTGTCTTTCTCTATTCCATGATGGGAATGAAGCCTCCAGTCACTGCCCTGGGAGAGAAGGATCTGGCAAAGTTCAGTTGGCCTGTACTGCAGAGAGGCTTTGAGAGGGCTTTGGGTCTGACTGGCCTGTACTACTAAACTACCTAGAGCATTTAGAAAGCAGGAGCGTGAAAGGAGGTGGTGCCATAAGGGTATGAATATATGGTTCCTTCCTGAACACAGGAAGGGAAGATGGGAAGAAAAGGGAAGAGATTGTTATTAGTAAGCTGTAGAATTGGTGAAGCATAAAGCACATACAAAACAGATAAGGAAAAAAATAGAACAGAAAGAAAAAGATAATTCTTTTGCCTAAATACATACAGGCTTTTTACGATTCATATAGATACCACACTTCCTGTACTTCATGAGTTGCAAAATGGCAAGCAAATGAATGAATTAACCATTACTTAATATCCCTTTTCTTCCTTTCTCCACTTCGAAAAGAGACCAGGTAAATAGCTGAGGGCCACATTAGCCAAAGACCACTGAAGAACTGGTTTTACTGAGCTTTGGATAAAGGCCTGTGATTTAGTGAGCTCTGTAGAAACAAAAGTGAATAGCCAGGCTACAGGATAAAGTTTCCTGTGATGGGCAAGAAGCAGAGGGAAAAAGAAATAGCATGTTTCTTAGACCTGCTTAAGAGAGTTCAAGTGATAATATGCCAGGTCTTCAACACACATTATCACAAAAAGAAGGGAAACAGAGATGTTAACAAGGATTGTTTATTCTCCAAAATATTGTATTATGCAGACCAAAAAAAAAAAAAAAAGACCAAATAAGTCCACCTGGAATGGGTGGATAGAATCACAGAGTACATGATGGGCTTAACAGAGAACACTCATCCAAGTATTCAGGTAATCAGAAGATAAAGTGGATTACAAAATGTTAGGACTCAAAACAGAAATGAGACACTGTTGAATTTGGTGATGTTAAGTAAAGATGATCTAAGTATGACTTGGAATCAAATGGGATGGTTGAGTTCGTGTAATTTGTGTATCTTAGGATGAAACAAACAAACAAACAAACATGTCACAGGGAAGGGCGAAGGGAAGCTGTCACAGCAAAGGCCCCAACCCTCTTTTTCTCATTACATCATGCAGTTATGCACTTTTGCCTCACCTAATGTGGCATATTTGCCCCTTATAATTAAATCAGAGAGAATTTATGGAGTATTCCTGGAAGATCTCCACCTTCAGAAGAACACTGCACCAAGTTCTTGTATTCATTCAGAATTTTTTTTTAACATGTTCTCTTTTATCAATGTTATCTTTTGTCCATCCTGAAAAGAAGCACAACTGATGTTTTATCTTTTGTTTACCAGAGATATCATGATTATATCAGTGTTGGCCCATTCAATACAAGCATCTATTGATCTTCAAAGGATAATGATAAAATTAATTCTTTTTTCTCACAAAAAAAGAGTGCTCTGAGAGACTTATTTCAGAGATCAAGCAAGTACAAGACATGGCTAAAACATGGAGTAGCTCCCTGTCTTGTTGCAAACAGGAATTGCAGATTTTTTCACTTGTTTTTCATTCAACATTTCAAAAAAAAATGGAGAAGATCTCAAATTAAAGAAAGGGTAAAGAAACCTTTACAAAGAATACTTGGAGCCCTGTGAAGAGTAAGTATTATTTTTCATACTCATTGAACAGAGAATTCTATGTCTATAAAATAAAGAGTAAATAGACTCTTTAGTGGTATATGAATAGTTGGAGACACCGATGCATCCACAAGGTCAGTTCAACGTGCCTATTAATTTAGACCTGGCATTTTTTTTTTCCATTTTGCACAACTAATGTAACTTTCCAGAGACTTCTGAGTTGTAAATAAAATGACAGACTTTCATGTCAGTAATTGGCGGTATTGAGTTATTGACAAGTGGGCTGAAGGGGTACAATAATGTTAATGAAAGCTCTTGCACTATGCATGTACTTGAAAGCAGCACAAAGATATAACTTGTCTATGATGGCATATTTAGGTAGTCAGTAAGAAGATTAATATCATGGTGTCAAACAGAGATAATTGATACCAATTTTACATATTTAAGTTTCTATCAAGGAAGTGCACTGAAATCCATCATTCCATTTGCAGTGACAAGTTGGTGTAATAGAAACAGAATTTTTAGGTTTAATTCTTTCATAACTTGTGATAAATTGTTATTCTGAATTATCAGGATTATGAACTGGGAGATTTAAAGATCACACTTGGGGCCCACTAATGCTTTCCATATGAAAAAAATATTGAGAAATATGGGGGAGCAGGGAAGAGAAACTATTTTGTAAGAACTGAGCTGCCAGGAAACCCAAGAACTGTATAAAAGGCTCTTTATGCATAAGGCTGCCACACATGTCTTTTCTTTCAGAGATGTCATACCCAAAAAGTCTGATGCGGTTATGGTCCCAGCACCACTTCATGTGCCTTGTGCACCTCTCTCATCACTATCAAGTCTTTCATCTGTACACCATACACCTTAATATCCACAATATGTCCTGAAGACCCAGTGCTTACTGTGGTCATTCATCAAGCACGCACAGCATTGTTGCTATATAAGCAATCGACATCATAATAATATGGGGGCATTGCCAGATTTACAGTGCAAACTTACACAACTGCTCCATATGTGCACATAAAACTCATCCCTTCCCAGGAACATCAAGTTCCTGGGAATGACAAAAGTGTTCCCAGAGCAATCCTAACAACCAGGAAAGGCACTATCATATGCAGAATCATGTGGGATCACACAGTGCTTCTCATGATCCACTCCCAACTATGGTAAATATGATTTTCCCTCTCCCAGGAGTTAATTGTGTTGAACAGTTAGTTCTTCCTAAGGGATATTTGGAGCCTCATTCAAAAAATTTCATTTTGCCTTGTTCAAGAAGGTAGTCACAATAGTCTTTCCTAACCATGCAAATGGTAAGCATACAAGCCTATATACATAGATAATTACTATGTTTTTAGATATACATAGATTTGTGTACGTGTGCATATAGAATCATGTGTGTATACCTGTAACATGTAGGTATCTCCATATATGTGTATAAAACTACAAATAGTCTATCCATCATCCTTCAGAAAGAAAACACACGGGAACACCTCAGGAATTGGAATGCCTGGACACATTTTTCAAGCCTTTAACATACGTTCAAATCCAACATGTCTAAGCTAAACAAACCTACAAAGGCATGAACCCCACAGAGTTGTAAAGTGCCACCAAGCCTTCCCACACACAACTGAAGTGCCTCTATGCCCGTCCCTTTGCTGATGCCTGGGGCTGCCATGCAGAGAGCTGCTGCTCCGAGGCCCACTCCTTCCGCAAGCTCGATGTCTAAAGCCTTCTGCACCCGCCTGGGTTTCAGGCCTCACAGTATCTTTCCTCTGCTCCTTCTCAGGCCAAAAAGAATCTGAGTCCATAGCTCTCAAATTGCAGGATTAATTACAACAAAAGTACACCAGCTTTCCAGATGGAGGATAAATGGGCATTGCTCTCCCATCCTCTCTCTTCCAATACCTAAACACTTGGAGCATGAGGCCTTCCTTCTCCTCTCAGTGGTAAAACACCCTGTCTGTCTAATCTTCTGTAACTACCATAATATGCAAGAAAGCTCTGACTCCTTTTTCTTCTTCATTCAGAGATGTTTTGGCAGAGTTATTTGTTCCCATTCAAGGGGAAGAGAGGAACTGCATTATCACCTTCACATATTTCTTGCTGCCCTTTCTGCCCATGACCATGCTTCTTCATATGCGCATGGGAAAAGTAAAAAATTAACAAACTTGAAATATAAAAAGTTAAAATACTCCTTCCTTCCTGAAGACTGACATTTAACAAATTCTTTGGCTCCCCCCCACCTTTTTTTTGGAATGATTTAGTTGTGCTATACAAATATATATATAAAAGAAAGTGTCTTTACTCTCCATATGTCTTCAGTATTTCACTGACTGCAACTTGGTAAAAACCTTTTACAAAACTTTCTCCTAAATTATACCATATACATGCCAATGAAGTAAACTTCATGTCCCATTTACTTGTAAATGAAATTGAAAATGTTGCATGGCAATTTCACCTTGCAAAGATTTATGTTGTTATTTTTGGTTTAATTTTTTGATTTTGATGATCCATTTTCAGGGCCCATGTGCTAGGAATGCATTTGTCCTTCCTCTGTGATATTCTAGCATGCACATGCATATGTGTGTGTGTTTTCTTTTTTTAAGCAAATGAAGAACAGCCCTACTGTTTTCATATTCTTTTTTATTTATAGAACATATATCCAACATATATATTTAGTTAAGTTAAAGGCCTCTTGTCACTGATAATTTGCAATTACTGTGTGTTTAAAGAGGAAATATTTAACACTGTTTCACTCTTACACTTAATTAGGGTGTATATGGGGCTTTTAAACTATCACTCATCTAAGTCACAAAAGACCCATATGGAGAAACACTTTAAGACACATTTCATAACACAACCAAAATTCCTCTGGATGCTTTAAAGAAACTCAGACCAACATGATAGTGGCATCTCCTTCTCCTTGACTCCTTCCTTTTCTCCATGACTAATTACAAAAGACAATACAATGCAAGATGAAAACTTCCAGCTAAGCTTTGCTATCATTTAGTATGAATGATCTTCGGAGGAAAGTTTAGGATGTTTTTAAGTGACTTTTTGTAACAATTTCCTAGTTATCCCAGAAAATGGTGTGGGTGGATGGAGGCGGTGAGTTGGTAAGAAACAGAAGTGCTTTGAATGTTCAGTTAAAAATGGAAATGTTTCCATTTGGATGTGCTGCTGCTGTTTTTCAGTGGAGATGTATTTCAGCTGAGTTTCATCGCGGTTCTTTATGGGTTCAATTCCTTATCTTGAACATATCTTAATTTAGACAGAGTTTCCTGCGAGTTCCTGAAACAGAAGCATTTTTTTCTTCCATCTTCTTTCTTTAAGTGTTAAAGTCACAAAAACCATTTAAAAAAACATTTAAAATTCACAATTCACATACAATTAAAAAACACTCAAATACATGTATACAGA
>NW_010585372.1:0-22803 GCF_000705375.1 Tinamus guttatus
CAGAAGCCTAATCCCCCCAGCATCTTGGCTCTCATCATCTCTTCCTCCCTTTCTCCCTCTGCTCTTTTTAAGCCTCTCAACCATCTTTTGTCTTTTACTCACTCTTGTCAAAGTCTCACCTTCCATGCAACCCCTTAGGAAACGGCGGTCCTGCGTGCATATGTGCCTAAACACACTTATTCCACTCACAGCACTCCAAAGATGGCCTGACTGAAATGAGACTGGGATTTTCTTTTTTGCTTGTGTTTTTTTTTTTTCCAAAATAATTTGCCAACAAATTGTAACCAAAAAAAAAATTGTGTGCCACTCTCAGAGCAGACCTTGGTGATGTGACTGATCCCAGACAAGGCTTGCTTGGATGCAATATCCACTGCTCTCTATTCAGCTCACAAGAGCACTGAAGCAAGGACTGTGATTTCCTCTTTTGTGAGGCATAGACCACACTGTCAGACCACACTGCCTAATAAACACTGAGCAATGTTTCACTTTCCTATAATTAGTTGCATGATTTGACCCATATTGCAGAAAAGGAGTCACAAAAGACATGGGTGGGCTTCTTGCTATCCAAAAAACCTAATAAAATTCAAAGCAGCATACAAGGAATGCTTAAAGAACAATAAATCTTCAAAGACATCATCGTAACCTTAAGTAATCCTACTTTAAGGATTATATATCCTACTCAGTAAGAGGTTTCTGGCCAAAATTTTCTTTACACTGTACAAATGCTGGCTGAGTATCATGAAGAAGAGGGGAACAGAGCGGGAAAAGAAAAAGGCAAAGCAGAATCAAAAACTTAGCTTTTGCCTTGTCACACATTGCACTTGTTTTTGTAATGCAAGATCTCTGAGTCTTTTCCCAGTGGATGACTGTTAGTTTCACTTATTGTGGATAGAGTGAGGAACTCCGGAGGCAGAATTAAATGCAGGGAAAGTAACCTAAGCAACAACACACAAAATGGAAATGTTTTCACACTATCAGCATGGACCAGGAACATTTTTTCACAACATATCAAATAGCCAGAAACTTCTGTTTGCCTGGCATAATATAAAATAGACCTAGTCCTAAGTCCAGTTCCCAAAGCACACTAGCTAGGCAGTCATGCCAATATGTGCATATTGGATCACATAACACCCCACCCATCAGCTTTAGTGGGGCTGCAATCCTCATCCCCTTTAGTCAAGGGACAGCTGATCTTTCCAACCTTCCTTGCTAATCTGGAGTGGAAAAGAACCCTTTCCACAAGATCCCAACATTCACATCGAGCCTTTGTTAAATGCTCCATTACCTTCTCTTTTTGCAGCAAAGAGGCAGAAGGTAAGCACCATTTTATAACTAAGTATGCAAAGGCAAGGAAAAACAGATGTTGGGAGGATCTGACAGAGGAAATGGCAGCAGTCATCACTGGGATGCTTCGGCACAATTAACTGCTCTGACATGAGCTAGATACATATTACCTGAAGGAAGACTGTGCAGTTGCAGCCCTCGTAATGTTGTCTGCAGGAGACTTGTTTTGAGAAAAAGGAGCAAGAAGAAAAAGAGCAGAGTCTCAGCAGACAAGAGATGAACATCTGGTCTGAGGCAGACGACACTTGTGGAAGTGATGGTCATGCAAATCACCCGTCTGTACAAGCTCACAACAAAGAGCACATGCAGCAGGTGATGCCTAGACTCATGCTGCCATTTAAATGGGATCCACTAAGAAATAAGCATGCCATTTTCATCGGTAGCACATTTGTTTTATGACACACTGGGCTTGACTGGGCTCTTCTGCTAGAGAAACGAAGAGTTCCTGAAGCCAAGGACATTAGAAGGTGGGACACGTTACCTGCCAAGTCCCTCTCCCCCTCAGGACGTGGAGGCTCACAGCTCATCCTAGATCAGTCACAGCAGTTCGGGCAATCTGCCACCTTGGTCCCACTCGGACGCCAGCCAAACATCATTAGGAAAACTACAAACTCATCCACTCAAAGAAGGGAAAATATACATAGTGCAATCAAATTTCTGCATCTGTTTGGGCTTTGGTTTGCATCCATGTTTGAGTCACTTTATGAAGTGAAACCCCAGATTTAATCTCAGAGCATCTAGTAAAGCATGGGAGGATGCCAGGATAGGAAATCTGAACTATGATATTAGCCACAAGCAGGTAAGCCATCGCGTGAGGTCTATTTTACTGTATCTAAACAGTGCAGTGGCTAGAGATTTCATAGCACCTGCAAAATCAGCAGGTACTGATACACTTCTGGCATTGTGCAGAATTCAGCAGAGATAGAAGTGGAGACTGCAATGATAGGGAAGAAGGAAATAAAGCTTATGTTGAGAGGAAGATATTAACAGTTTTCATGATTAGGAGGGATGATATAGGACAGCAATTCCCAAACTTCTTGAGAAGATATGACAATCATCATTCAACCCTGGGATCAAATTATAGCTTTATCTAGATTTCCTATTACCATCATTAACACATTACAGCTGAGGATTATCACACACTTCAATTGCATTTCCAAAGGCAAATCAGCACCGTTTCTTAAAAAAAAAAAAAAAAAAGCTTTCAAATAATCCTAATAGGGACATGTGTATTCCATCAGATCTGATGTCTCTGATATCAATAGAGTCAATGCTTCATTTCAATATCCACATGTAAAATAGAAAGAAGGGCAAACTGAACAAGAAAAAAAAAAAAAAGATTCGATGCTGAACAGAAACTCTAGGGATGAGGAAAGGTCTCCTGCCCTTCCTCTCCCCTAAACTCACACACTGCTGAATGCTCCAAGCCACATGCCCTGACAACACAGACATCTGGATGAGAGGAACAACAAGCTGGGAAACCTCCTGCCCTAGCGAGCCTGTCAGCCCCATAGCTCAGAGCTGCATTTGGCAGATGTTAATGCTTAGCATAGTTTGAATTAAGACTCCCGCTTCTGAGTGGCAGCTGAATCAGCTCTCCAAATCCATCAGCCTTTGTCTGCTGCTGCTAACAAGGCCTGTGCAGGAAATTTTGACTGAACTACTTGATGAGGAGAGAAGTTAAACACCCATGAAAGGTTGCATAAGAACAAAAATTCTATCCACCACCAAAGTGTTTAGGCTTACATTTGTGCAGACTAAAGGCTATTTACTGCTCACCCATGTAGTGTAACACTTGGCATCACAGGTTCGAGAGGTACTTCTATGAACACAGGATGACACCTTCTTCTAGCAGATGTGTCTGATCACTGACCACTGTGGGCAGCCAAAAAGGTGTAGTCAAAGCTTCTCCTCAGGAAAGCTTCATCCCATGGGATATTTTTGTGGTTTAAGAACAGCTGAATTCATGTTACTATTTTCAGTTTCAGTAGAAGAGAATGTCATAAAAGTGCCCCATAGACTATTTCCACAAAGATTTTAGTAACTCATCTCCAAAACTACTACTTTTCTGTCAGATTTGCTTACCTGATAACAACCAGTGCCTCCAGAAGTTATGACAACGCACCCACAGAAGGGAGGAATAAAAACGAGTCATGGGAACAAAGTCTTAAGTACTTCAACTCAGAGTCCTTAAGTTGAGAACTTGACAGGTGCTGCCCACACAAGTACAATTCGTACAACCGCTATCCAGCGGAGCAAGCAGGGAATGTCTCAGTTGGCAGCCAAGTGTAAGTTGTTTCTGAGCCAGCCATCACATCGAGGTAACTTGTTGCAGAGTTTTTTTGCATGCATTGTTAAAGTTGAACTGTTGCTTGGAGGTACTGAGCAGAAAACCAACAAAAAAATCAAGGCAGACTTTTAGTTGGGAAAGGAAATATGCCAACAAATACACTACATGGGGCTTCACCTTGTCAAGACTTTGGCATTCATAGCCTTGAGGAAGCAAATAAATAAATAAAATAAAATAAAAACTTCACCTTTTGCCACTTGCTCTAAGAAATTTCACAAGCCTCTGAAAAGGTACAGTGGAGTAGCCTGTAACATGAAAGCTGACAAGCAGCTCCCGGATGGAGGACGACACAGCTCACCATTTTGTACTGTGATATTTTGTTTTGAAGCAAATTAACAACATTAGTGGCAACTAAGCTCATTCATTAAGGAAGGGCCTTTCTGCTCACATTCTTTGCCCTGGCAGCTGGCCTCCCTGGGACTGCATACTTGAGTCTAGCCCCAGAGGAAGGGATTGAGGAATTGAGGGAGATGATTCTTCCTCTCGTATAAACAGGCACCACTTGATTTAGCCTCAGAAACCATACAGGTTATCCAAATAACCAGATGAGAACGCATGGATGGGAACACTGATGCTTGGACTAATTTTTTCTTCCCCTCTGTCAGATGTTCTCAAACTGGACCCAAAATATTGTTACTTAAGGGGTGCCAGAGGTGGAGGAAGATGCTATAATGAAGGGAAGGCCTAAACCGTTCCTGGGCATCCAAAGCAAAATTTATTCTCCTTTATATTCCTAGCAACCTCTCATGCACACAGCAGGACATTCCAGCCAAAACTAGCTCAGCAAGACAAAGGAGAAATTTCTTTCTTTCTAGAATATTAAGTTGTTTCTCTGTAGAGGCTAAGAGGGAGGGACAGAGAAAGCCAGGCTAAGCAGCTGTAGAAATGCTTATTGTCCTAACTTCAACAAAAGTTTTAATGCACTTTTTACTTATTAATTCCCTGGTTAGATTTTAGTAAGGGCTCTTCTGGACAGGGATCAGTGGAATTCCTAATCAAAACCATGACAAGAAAAAGCATACAGTTTCTGCTTCTCTACATGAAATATTTAGTGTAAAATCCCATGAGCTGCAGTATAATGACATCACATTAATGGAAAGGGGAGGAAAAAAAACCCTCTAACAATTAAGAGGAGCCTTGCTGTGAAAATGCACAGGAAATTGTCAAGCTGTCACTTATACCTCAACCACAGCACGTTGGGCAGTACTGCAGGCTACTGTAAACCCATTTGTCTCTCTTTAATGGGCTGGATCAGGAAACAATAAAGCGTATAAAATGAAGGAGGAATTTTTTGTTTGCTTTTCAGCAGAAGGGTAACATCAGTTAAAGAGACACTGTGGTACTACCTATAGCTGACTTCAGAGCCCATTCCAAGTCTACAGGCCAGCTCTTCTCTCTCCGACATCCCCTCAAGCTTGAAGCAGCTCCAAAAAAGTCAGCAAAGCTACTCCAACACAAGCAGGAAAGGAGCTGAGCTTTATGCATGTTTAGTTCTCTGACAAAAATAAATAAAAAAAAATATAATTTGCATAGACCAGCAAGCAAAATTCTTTCCACCTTCTGCATCACCTACAAAATTGCCAGCTAAGATCTGGCTCTGGAGCCACAGTTGTTGATACAATAACACGTGAGGCAGAAAGAACACAGCTTGAATTTTAGATGCCAGGTTGAGCGTGCAGCACTGGCAGGTACAGAAAACTTGTTTTGACTTTAAAACTGAGCAAATCTGATCTGAAAGTTCACTGATGGAGAATAAATATGGAAGAAACTGATTTCAAATTGTGTCTTTTGAAAGGATGAGCTGACAGGATAAAAATAGCAAATGCAATAGGTACCCGACTGCCATTGTTCTGTTTGTTTAAGCAGAGATTGCTGCAATGTTCAGGAGCTGCATAAAAGACTTGGCAATATGCAACCAAGGCACAGGTCTGAAAACACACCCAGAAACATCTAGTAACTTTCACGAGTGATAAGAGCTGGACAGATAAAAGAAGTAATTACAGCTTCTTTGAAACCCTAGTTATTTTTAATGCTTTAATCCAGGACCCAATTCTACTTTTCTACACACCAAATTATCATTTGCCCCATAATTTTTTGCTATAAGGGCTGTAGTCAAATTAAGTTATATCCAGGCAGAGTTAAGGGAATCAGAATGTGGCCCAAGAGAGAAGAGATGGGAAAGAGCATCTCTGACCAAGTGTGGCATCATCAGTGCCTAAAAACACATCCATTTAGCATCTCTGCTTGATGCACCCAGCCCAGAGCTGGAGGCTAAGGTTTTCTCGCTGTGATATTTAACCAGTGGCCTGTCTCCAGGGCAGCACTAATCAGGCCAACTGAGTTAGATTATAGTCTGACGCAGAGAAATACAGATGGCTATTAAGGGTTGGACTGCAACCAACTCATTCACAAATGCTATCAGGCTAACAGACACCAGCCATTTCTGGGCAAATCCCAGAAAAGAGGGGAAAAGTGAAAATATTTCTTAAACAGCAGGTTTCTAGTTTGATTCTCCACATCAAAGCCTTCTGTAATTACAAAGCCTGGGAACAGCTCCGTGTACCATTCGCAAGTTTTTCTTTGCTATTTCAGTGGTCTATAAGAGGGCAGAAAGATGAAAAGCTGATGCAAGGACCTTTCCAAATCCTGAATATTGTGTTGCGCCCACTCCAGGGTTGTAGAGAGGTGCATGAGCAATACCCAGATGCCTGGGCATAAGGAAGCACACAAGTCAGAGGTACTGAAGTTTTGTTTGCTCTGACAGGCTGCGAGGGATCTGACAGTCAGAAGAGAGTCCACATGTGGTCATCACTGCTCCCAATAAGTATCAGCATATGTCAGGTTTGGTATCTCACCAGAATGTGTCATATTTAGGTTGCGTTTCCTCTTCAGTGTTTCATTGCAGTTCCCAGCTCCTGACGCGCAGATGCTCGCGCTCAGCGTAGTGCTCTCAACCTTGTTCAGTCAAGTAGGAAACATTGATTGCTCCTTTCTAGCTGCTTCCTCCCCAGCCCCCACAGGCCTTGCTTGTGCCACCAGTTTAAAAAAAATATGCAATGCAGAAAGCCACCAAAAGGAGGATTATTATACCAAGCCTGCTTTTTTTTTTTTTTTCCTCTCTTAAATTCTCTCTATATATGTGTTTCTTTGAAAGAAAACAAGTTTTATTCTGTTTTTTGTTGAGCCTTCTTCTGTTCTGCCAACAGCTACAGGTGTTCACGAGGTGCCGCTGGAAGACCATAGGGAAGAAAGCAAGGGGTGGCGGTGGAAAACACCTGGTGCAGTGTCAGACTTGCAGGTTTGAACATCATAATCTAAACTTTCTAGAGACTGGAACACACCCCCCCAAGACATCCTGCCCTCACTTTCCTAATTCCTTTTAACAATAAATTGTCTGAAGCCTATTGCTTGCTGCAATCCCATCCAGCATCAGAACAGGAAAGCAGCATCATAGTAGGGTGATGCTGGGGCAATGCAGGGGATCCTGGCACAAGGGACATTGATCCAGATATGATGCAGTATAGTAGGGGACTGTAGCTGGAAGGCTCCCATAAATGAGGTAATTAGGGGTGATTATGCACAAGCCTTATATCATAACAGCACCAGCAAAGCTACACTGTGCAAGAAAAGATTTCCTGCTGCAGCCTGGGCCATCAGCAACAACACAGTGGATGAACTATAGTAACAGCCCTGGCATATCCTGACCTGGGTCAATTGAATAAATGGGATATTATTCCAGGCATCATTTCCAGAAAAAGCCATCTGACAGCTGTTACCTTGCAAACTGATCTGTAGAAACAGGTGCAGAGTGAGCAGAAAGAAGTTTTTTTTTGTTTGTTTCTCTCCTTCCCCATACCGAATGGAAGCACCTAAAAAAAATATGTTACATGAAGAACCATGTCTTTAAAGCTAGCTGAAAGTCTAAGATCCTCCAGTCTCATTAGAGCAGGATGCTTCTAGCAACCCTCTCCTATGGTTAGTAGGAAAAACCCTGTACAGAAACCTAATCTCAATTGCTGCATAGCATAACTATGATTTGTGAGACCCTCAAGAGCCTTAGCTGGAAAAAGCACATTATTAAAAAATTATATATAGATGTATATATGTAGTAGTGTGGAGGCGGGACATTCTTGACCTCAGGAAAGCACTGTAGATGGAGAGGAGAAAAAAAAAAAAAAAAAAAAAAAAAAAAAAGCACCCCCCACACACATTTAAAAGAATGAAGCAAACCCTTCACAGGGCTGGTTCAGGCTTGATGCAGAATAGAATCACCAAGCAAGACAGCATTTCCAAATCAGCCTTGTGAAGTCACACACAGGTAGGGCAGTTATACTTAAATTCCCATAGGAGCAGCTCACCCACTCTTTGTTTTGGAATTCTACGAGGATCAAAAAAGCCATTTAAGTTTTCGTGGGGGATCTGGAGCATTATCTCAAACACATTTCAAGCAGGCTAGGTGGAAGGAAGGAAAACTCTGATCAGATGCATCATGAATTAGAGAGATCTGAGTGCAGAAACTTGCAGGCATCTCCCCTGAATGCAAAGCAGTAATTAAAGGCTTCCTATAGAAGAGGAGGACTGTCCCCCGGACACTGCTGTCAATCTGCATTTAACAGACCCAGCAGCCACCTCAGTTCAAGCACACGAGCTCTGCGCTGCGGTGACCTTCCCTGTCAGCCCAGCCTGTCCTGCTCGACACCCGCAGCTCCAGGGGCAGCATCACGCGAACACGTGTGGGAACAGGGAGATGGAAAATGGAAAAGCGCGATCAACAGGCAAACCATTGGCCCCAATTAAAAAATTAAACAGGTGTCCCGAGACTGTCAGCCTGAAGATGGAGCATCTACATTTAATTAAAGGGATAACTTTAGCAGAAAATGCCACTCCAGCTACTGTCAGAATGCATGATTAATTTGTGATAAAACACCCAGCACTGCCTAACAGAAGCAGACGGCTGGGGGACACATATTTACACAGTTGCTTGTTACTTCTTCGAGATATTAGCAATGACCCTGGGCTTGGTGTCAGCACATGAAAGTGAAATTCTCACATCTGGGCTGCTGAAGCCTCAGACTTGCTGGAGGCTTTTTGAAGCAGCCCAGCACCATGGCATGCTGGAGAAGAGCACGGCAGGCTGCGTGTCTTGTCCTTCCCCAGCAGGGTCACTTGCCTCCTGCCTTTGCATCCGTTCATCAGTCCATCTCCAGCGACACGAGGGCACAGCCTTCCTGAAGCTTGGCTACACCAGCTCTTTCCTATGGACCCCCTAACATCTCCTTTCCCCACCACTGCAGTGGGTGCTGCACCTGGTCAACCACTCTCTCAATTAGCAACTTGGGTTTTTTTTTTTCCTGCCCCATGACTGATTTCTGATTTAAATAAAGCTGTGGCAGAGCTACTCTCCACTGCCCCCAAAGCACTGAAACAGATTAAAGACCCAGAACTTAGCTGGCATAACTTTGTTAGTGGAGACTGCAGTCTCCATACTCCAGCTGCAGCAAGATAGGTTCACATCTCAGATCTTCATTCCTAAAAGAACTAAGGAATGCCACAGAAGGCCACACTCATGCCACAAAGAACCTGTATTGTTAGTATTTCACATCCCCACTTGGATGCATGATTGAGTTCATGGTTAAAGCGTTAATACAATTTGTATTAAAGCTTCCTATGGAAAAATCCTTTGCTTCCAAAGAGGTTTCCCACCCCATACAACATGACTTCCATCATTTCTTAAGGCAGACATGTATAATGGCAGCATGAAGTTGTCATGGCCAGAAAATTAAGTCCTTCATGCACATCATGTGGATCCCCGTGGCCAGACCGTACCTGGATCCTTCCGTAAGGAATGGATGGAACATACTAATGCCTCCACAGACATATAGCTTCAGAATTGAGCATCATCAAGGTGACAGAGAAAAGCATAAAAAGGAAACAAGGATGCAGTCAAAATACATATTCAACAGGGCATCCCATAACCCCTTGGGGACAGGTAGTATAGTTTACATGTTCATATCATACAAGGGTGAGTTGGGCTAGTTTTAAGACTCTTTGACCCCCTTTTCTAGCCACAAGACTACCACAATGCTTTTTCTTTCTGAAGAAAAAGGACTTTTGCAGGCTTTCTGCAGTTCTAGCATTTTCAGTAATTAAACTTATCTCTGAGGCAATCTCATTTGGGATTACCAGGTTTCCTATCTCCAGGCTAATGGGGTCAAAATGCTTAGCTGCCCTCCTGCCTGCCAGTTTATAGAATTTTGCTAATGGATCATTTCCTTCCATGGGGATAACACATTGGCTATTAGGTGCTCTCTTGTTGCACTGTGATTTTAGGTGGTCAGGCAGTAATAATAAGTGCTCTAGTTATATGGGATATTTTATTGCCAGATTAAATAGAGTAACAAAGCAGCAAGAATAACTTCTTGCTCATGACCTTGCTGGCAAGGCTCTCTGTGAGAGACAAGGGGACTCCTGTAGCCAGCTCAGTGGCTCTTCACTTTCCACTTTTCTTATGCTCTGCTACCCATTTTAACACATTTGGGCTTCCAAATTGCAATACTGCCCTGAGCACTATACTTAAATTTATGTCCAAGAAGAAACCCAGCAAAATTGGTTTCTCTCTACTTTAACTTCTTCCCCAAAAGACTTCTGCATCTGAAATACCTTGTTTTGTCTCAGCATTACTCGTGCCTTTATTTTACATTGTCTCACTCTTCCTTCAGTGCAGTATCCCACTGCAGTAGTCAGAGGTCTGACCAAATTGGCAGCTCTGTGTATTGAAATGGGAGAAGGAAGAAAAGAGAAAGAAAGAAAAAAAATGCAGTATGTGACCTATCCCTTTTAGGCAACGTGGACTTTCTCCATGCAAACCAGCATTACTTGTACTACAGACACACAGAAATTGACTTCTTGCCACTCTCCGCACTCCAAAGCAAGTTTTATTCAGAAATAGGATTGTTATATATTTAATAGGTTCTGGGTCTTCCTGTAAGATGGGATGATGGTGACTTGTCCCCACAATGTTGATTTTCTGGTAGGAGCATTTAATATGACTCGTTAGACCCTAACAAGTGAATAAGCTAAAGTGATTCCCACCCCCCTTCCTGTAGTACTTCAAGGCCATTACACTGCACAGAAAGTAATAATCACTTGTCAGGCTCTCCACTTTGCACACAGAGCCTTATTTCCATAGAGGTGAAAATTTAATAGTTCACTCAAACACTCTTGTTTTAAAGAATTTGGTGCAATCAGTATGAGCCTCACTTTTTTCCTTTTTTTTTTTTAAATAAAGAAAGAAAAAAAAGAAAACAGACTACAGACAACCAGTTTGACAGTGTTCCCATTCACAAGAGCTCAAGACAAGATGAATTAAGTTAATTGGGGGTAAAATGAAGCACTTTAAAGTGTGTCTCTGGAGCTCACAGAAATGAGAGAAGCACAGAGAAGATCTATTCAATTATCTGTGTCTGTGAGATTTGTTTTGTGAAAATCACAGCATTCAATCCACCCGTTCATCTTGCTCTTTCTGCCCATGATCCCTTCAGACCTCATAGGCTAACCCATCCAGCTGGATCAGCCCAAAACCAGAGGCTGTCAAAGCTTAAACTTTGACTCCATTAAAAAAAACAAAAACAAAAGAAATGCCATGTAGATGTTCGCTAAGCTATTTTTAATGCCACATAATGGCACTGAAAGATAAGTGAAATGTGCCTCACATCAGTCCAGGCATTCCTCCTATTGCAGACTGGATTTATCATACTGTGTACAATCCGTGAGTTGCTCTGGGATCTTCCTGAGCAAAATACAAGTCATTAATGTCCTCTAAATATCCTCACACAAGGATGTGGTAAGTTAAAGAATAATCATGCACAGAGCTTTGAATGGGATCTTGATTTAGGCATCCTGCATCTCATCTTCTAGGCTGTAGCTGTCAGCGAGTGAACTGCTTGTCTTCCTCAGAGACCTGCACTCCTGGCCAGCCACATTTGGGTGGGTTTCTAGCAAAGCCAGCACGGAGGGGGGCACAGAGCAGGTCGGGATGCTCTGCCTCCGGACAAGGCTGTTCCACAGGTCACCGCTGACCTCCAGCTCACACCAGAGGTCCCAGGTGTGGGCAGCTTGGGAACACACAGCCAGAGCTGCCGGCAGAGGAACGCTGTCCTCCCTTCCCGACACCTCTGATGTGCCTGCTGGCACAGCCTGCTTCCTGCAGCTGCCTCCGCGGAGGCCAGGCCCTGCCCCAGACGTCACATCCAAAAACCTCAGAGTTACAAAGAGGCTGGATGTCAAGTGGTCCCCTGGGCCACACGTGCATCCGAGGCAGGCAAGTCCAGCCACAAGCATGTTGCAGTTATAGGCAACACTGGAGAGCCCACAGGGTCAGGCGGTAAGGACCCTTTCCCTCTGAAGCACTTGTTTTATACACACATGCTACTCAGTACCAGGATGCTTTACCAGATTATACTATAGGTAAAAGGGGTAGAAAAGAGTGTAGCCTGTCAGCTTGAGTTTGGTAACAGGGTCACCATCTACACAGATACAAAGTCAGGGTGCTCTAGCATATGCACAGCAATGATTTCTCAGGGCAAATTCTTTGCTACAAGGAATCCTGCAGCTCTGCACTGCAAGCCTGCATGCAATGGCAAATTACACTCTAGTTAAAAGAAATCAAGCTTGCAAGAAACATATATAGTGACCCTAGACTCATGAAGTACACATGGAAGGTCTTCATTTAGGTCTCTTTTGCTTGGAAAATAATAAATTCCCATACTTCATGTTGCTTCCCTTTGATGAGTAATAAAAGAAAAGGCAGCTGAAAACAGAATGCAAGTGCAAAGCCCCAGATTTAAAAGGGACAAAAAGTCCATCTGTCAGATAAATCCAGAAATCCAAAGCACCAGCACAGAGCCCACCTGCCAAGAAGGTTTTATTTTTATGTTAAGTGTGGCTTTAAGGAACAGAAATGTTCTTGCAGATAAAGGCAGATGCAAGAATGACTAACCGAGATGCACAGACAATAATTCCCTCCTTTGATTTCCTCTGCTGTCACTACTACTATCAGTTAGACATCTGAACGAAAAATCAGCTTAGAAACCTTGATCCTTTAAAAACAGAAAAACAAACCCCGTAATCCAGAAATCCTTAGAGGAATACAGAACTTGGTTTCCTCCTACACGCCACCTTTCGTGCAATGCTCAGACTGTGGGCAGAAACAAGTCAGCCCCTATGCCCTTCCTTGGCAGGGCTGTAGCTCCCCCCGGGCACCCCATGGACCTGTCACGCAGGGTGTCAAGACACAGAAGCATCTTGTGCTGATGGACATCTCCATTCCAGATCATTCTGCTCTTCAGACCAGCTCAGGGAGCATGATGTTTTTCACAGCTAATTCTGCTTTCCCGACTTAAAGTGAGAAGAATTCAGTTTTGACCATCCAGAACAGAGAGGATTGAATCTCCAGCTTTGTCACATAAGAGGCAAACTGCATAGAGGAACCTGACCTTTCGCCTCACTGTTCCTAATACATTCAGATTCTGAAATAATCCATCTTCCTTCCTCAGAGCTCAGTCCTTCCTAGAGCACAGGAGACATTACTATGCTTTTACACTGAATTAGAATATTCTTATTCTTTTTGTTTTGCCTGAGGCCAGAACTCAAGTGCTGGAAAATGAAAACACAACAGGCATTGCCTAAGAACAGAAAACTCATAGGAGGAGAAATGAAATAGGATGAGAAGGAGGCAGCTCTGTGGCAATATAATTACTTTAGAAAGTAATTACCTGTCCTAAGATAGCACTTGAGGGCTACGTGGAAGATCTCTGTGGTCCCAATCCTTCTTGCATGCTCATATCACAGAGCTAATACCAAGCTCTGGATATAAGAAGCTCCGAATTGCAGAAATACCACCTACTTCAGCATGAGCGATCGAATTGTAGTATAAATCCAGTGCTACCTGCTCACTTGATGTCACAGGCACACAGATACAATTGAATTAGAGACTTTCCAAGTTATCCTCTTGTCACTTGGTTACATGCTGGGTCCTACACTTCCCCGGCTCGGAGCTGGAATAGTTTAGCTTCCATCCTCACGTGGCTCCTGCTGGGACCACGGCAGGAAAGCAGCTATGGGACAACGAGCCCAACTGCAGGCCAAATTACGGGGTCAGAACAACAACATACAGGGTCCACTTCCCAGCTATCTCTTCTGCACTAATGCAAAGTCATTTATTTTAACAGTTAGCCCTGACTTATCCCATCCAGCTCCCCTGCAAGGGGCACAATCAGCATCAGGGGCAGCTTGGCACATTTCCCCTTTCCAGCAGCCTACTCAGCAGCTCCATTAACCTGCTCCCATGGGGCTGAGCCACTCGTGACACACGTGAACTCTCCAAGCACAACCTGTCACCTCCATGTCCCCTAGAGACAACCTTGCTCCTCCTAGAGCCTCCCTGTGCCAGTAGGGAGGGATGTCAAAGCAGCCACACACTAGACTCTGCTTTAAAACCAACCTTATTTCTATCTCCTTTCTGACGTGAAACATTCTGTATTTTTTTTCCCCTCTGCCACCAAAATCTAAGGGATGCTATTGCATTTTTACGAGACTCATTGAAGACTCAGCCACAGTGAATCAGCCCCTCTCTGCTGTGTTTTAGGCTCCTCACCACTCTCGGCTAGACTGGCTGCAGATATAACATGCACCCCAGGTTGTGATCCTCAGCAGCATCACTTGGAGAGTCCTGTCCTCCGGTTGCCAGGCCCTGCAAAGAAGGCCTGGCCACTGCCTGTCAGCAATTTAAGGGCAATTCTTAAAAATCACACACACATACACACAGCAGGCTTAACACCCTTGCACCCTGACCATTAACTATAATTGTATTCTACATCAATCACACGAGTTTTCCTCCTTAAAGGTTATTAAGTATAATTTCTACTATGCAAATAATTCCAGCTTCATTAATGGATTTTTGGCTTCCAGTAGAAGTTACCCTTTGATGAATGTCTCCAGATGTCAGTGCCTGAAAGATGTATTGGGGGGAAAGAAAATTCTCTGATGCAATGTAAAAAGGTCCATTGGAGGGTGGGGGTTGGGAAAGATAGAAATATAATTAAAACAATTAAAATTCCTATCTCATGACCATTTACAGATGTTCCAAAATGGCTCTAAATTAAAGAAAAATGTCACAGAACATGCATGCTTCTGCCAAAAAGCAGCATTAAAAATGACAAATTCCAAACAGCCTGAAGACTCCAGTTAAATCCAAGGTCCAAGATTTTAATAGCTCAACCAAAGCAAATAAAGTGGGGGTAGGTGGGAGCAGGTGGCAGGGAAATCAGGTGTAACAGGCTGCTACAGAAATCAGAGGGATGACCAGGAAAAACTGTCCGGCAGAACACCCCACCACCAAGAGACCTATGGATTTTTAGGTGTTTCCCCCCACACACACAGTGTAACTGTTACCTTTTCTACCATCTTGTTTTTAATGGATTCAGACTCCATTACTATAGCCTCAGTCACTGCCCTTTCCTAACTACAGATTTTTCTTTAAGTGTTTAAAACCTCCGATGATGAGAGATATCATATAATATCAGGATTTGCTGGATGAAGGCTCTTCCTACTCTCAGATCCAAAATCAATGGGGAGAGATGGTTGTGTGGGCTGCATTTCCTCCACTTTTTTCCCATTGGTGTTCTTTCCTTATCTGCAAGGCAGGGAGAAATATCTTTTGGAATATTTTCTCATTTATACAGTGAGAAACCTCTGCTTGGATGGGAGAATCTTGTTTTATTATTAACCTTTTAAAAAAAAAAAAAAAAAAAAGAGAGAGAGAAAAAGGAAAGAAAAACCACATGTGCCTAAACTTCTTACACTCTCTTTTGCTTAGGTTTACACAGGAGAAACCTCAATTATAAGAAATACAATAAATATTTATTGAACTGGTGAAAGCAATAGCATATGCTGAACACGCTCTGTTTTCCTGGATATTTTTTCTCCCCTCTGCATCAAGCCCTTGTTCTGTCAGAATTGTTTTCATGTTAGTATTAGTCAGTCACTCCCCATGTGTCAGTAAATGCAAAACACGCCTGCTGTGAGACAGCGAGCGCGGGTGCCACTTTGCAGTTCCCCGGGACACGAGCTGGCACGCAGACAGCGCGCACGGAGGATGACAGGCACCGCCGCCTGCTTTTCCCAAACACCACACCGGGAAAGCGATAATACCTTGGGAAGGGGCCTCCGGGAAGGAGCATGCAGGCATACGGAGCCGAGACAAGCTCCTCCTGGCCCATGATGGGCACATGCCTCCTTGGTGCCAGGTGGCCCCATGGGGAAGCAGCCCCTGTCCCCAAGCTTGTGCTAGGGGGCTGTAAGATGTCTCACTGGCAGGCATTGCCATGATCCCAGCCATCATTATGGGCTCAGCCATAGCAAGCTGCAGCAGAAACACATTTTCATTCCCTTCCTATCCTACACAAACATCAGCTTTGGACACCCCAACTTACAGAGCCTCAGGCCTCCCTGCCTGCAAGCCTGGTGCTCTGAGGGCTAGCCTAGAAGATGGGAACTTGTGTCAAGCCATCTCCTGTCTGATGATAATGATGGGCTCTGCTCTCCAAGGCTGAGCTGCTGGGTGGTGAGCAGAGAAGTGAATCTCACCCTGAGCACCTGCAGACCCACAACTAGCACAGCCAAGGTCACTGCAAGTATTTGGAATCAAACTCAGCATCCAAAACTGAGGAGCATGGGCTTATGTGACCGATTCCACATCACAGGGGCAGACCACAGTACAGTCCAGGATCTAGCTCAGCCTTCCACCTTGGAGCAGAGCACCGCAGCCAGAGGACAGGAACTTACTGTTCACTGAATCCATTGTTATTGTTTTACTATCTATTACCCTCAGTGTTTTTGATAGCTCGCGGATTATCAGAAAAACATAGAAGTAGTTTGCATTGCACTTCATTTCCACTGAGATGAGAAAGGAGAGAGGGGGGGGGGGGGGGGGAAAAAAAAAAAAAAAAAAAAAAAACACACACACACACACCACAAACCCAGATCGAGAGTTCACCTTCAATTCCCAGGGAAGATTTCTTTCATGAAAATGGTTACAGAATCGTTAATGAGCAGTTGCACTCAAGACCTCTATTTAATCTCCCATCCATCAGCTGGCACCTTCGGCATTTCAGTGACCCAGGCTTCCCACTACACCTGGCACTTACATAACACTTAACCTTCTCTAAGCACTTAATTGGCATAATAGATTAATGCCTATAGTTTAGTTCAGTGCTGACACAGGAGACCACTACCCCATCACAGGTTTCTGGTATCCCCTTACTTCAGCCCATAACCTTTGAGGAGCTGATTGCTCTTCATCAAGTAAAACCTATGGTGAGAATCTAACCAGGTAGACTTATAAAGGAGCTATGAAAAGCCACATGGAATAGGTAGATCAACATCTTTTAACCCTCCTTCACTTTGTCCTGAGATATGGATTCACATTAACAGCTTCAGGCAAAGTGCACACATCTGGGTTGAGGTTCAGCTGATGTGCAGTAACCTGACCACATCCACCACCACATACCTACACCAGGCTGAACTCAGCACAACTGCAATTGCCAGTAGCATTACCACAGTGATTTGATGTTGTTCCAGAATAACTTCATTCTCAGACTGAGCTTACACCTGTCAAAATGCCCAGCAAACCTCCTACTGCACAGGGCAAACATTCAGATGGATCCTGCTATTTACCAAACAAAAGCCAATTAGAAAGTTCACTTGGCATGCAAGATTGGATCTCGCCACAGCTGAAGCAGTTCCCATTAAACATATGCACAGAACATGTGTATGCACACACAGGCCTTCTAGGAAAGGAAGAAAAGCTGCTTTAAATGTCTACACGCCCTTCTTCTCATCAAGGCATACCAATGCCTTCACTTCAGGCAGAAAACTCTTCCTTAAAGGATAACCACTCACCCAGGAGAAGGCTTAGTAAGCACGAACGCTGCCTATAGCAAAACACTTCAGAAGAGAAGGCATTCTTGGACACCTTGTTTGGCTGGGATTTAATAAGTGTGAAATAAGTGTTATAATCAAATGTAATACTCATTTCCCAAAATAATCCTCTGACACAGCACATGTTATTTCGGCTGATTAGAAACACAGCTTAAGTAACAGGAATTCCTGATGAGTAACCCAGGAGTCCAAGTCAAGTTTTTTATTTTAACCTAAGGCAGTTACTTCTCTTTACCCTGAGTGTTTACAAGTGCAGAAACACTTGCAGGAATTCTTCTGTTACCATCAACTTAAACATCATGTTCTCCCAGCAGTAGAATAAATAGTGGATGATTAAGCTTTGATGCCTAAACAATGATGTGTTTGGGATTAACAGCCATACCTGTTTGCTTAAGGTCTGTTTTTTTTATTTTTCATATTTCAATAAGCAAGAGCAGAGGGAATTTAAGCCCGTAAGGATCCATGAGCGAGCGCAGGAAAGACCTCAGGCAACAGCAGTGGGATGTTGCCAGTCCTAGGTGAGTATTACAGGTTGGAAATGCCTGTCTTCAAAAAGCTGACTGTCAGACAAGATATTTTCCAATAAAGAGATGAAACTGATGGGAGGTTTTCTTTCTGCATTTCTGTCTGCTTTTGGCACAGCAGCCCTGTGTGTGCAAGAAGCAGCTCTGACTTGCCAGCGAGTTGTACTGCTTTCCCTCCTTATCAAGGCAGGGCAGATGAGACAGCCTCTCCTATAAATGGCTTTTTAATTGAAAGATTAGAAGTTCTCTTACGCAGTTTGCATAAAACACAGCAGTTCAGAAGAGTCACCTAGAGCACAGGTGTTTTTGAGATCTGACAGCCCCAGGGTTGGAAGTGGTGGGGATCATCCCCGTGGGATGGGGACAAGCCTGGGTCTCTCACCGTGAGGTCAATGCATGCTTCAGGGGTGCGTGGAAGGAGCTTAATAAGGCTCCCAGATTACAATTCGGTGCCTCTTTCAAGCACAGCCTCTTTGTGGTAGGGCTATATGAGCACATTGGCAAGTTCCTAAGAGAGGCCCTCCTGTGCTGCCTGGCTCAACACAGCAACCACATTTTTTGCTCCTCGACAGGAAGCTCCCACTCTTGCCACCTTCCCCATACAGGGTTGAGATCTCTTGCAATCATGCAGAGGGAAATACCAGAGCCCTGGGCTGCAGCTGAGTCTAAAGGCCAGGGCTGAGTCTTTGGAGAACACTTTTTAGAAGGCAGTCAGCTATTCTGCTGGAAACCAAACTTCCTGATTGGGGAAGGGGACTGACTTAGTTTAGTAGCAAGTGGAGAAAGGAAGTTGGTGGCAACATTAGCAGCTCAAACTTCATGGTCAAAGTCTCTAGGCCATCCAATTTCATCAATTTAACCTGTTCTTGACTCGTGCAACTCTGCAGCACAGTAGTGAGCATTCAAGCACCTCTGTCCAGTGGAAGAAAAGGCCAGGACAGTTTTAGCATATCCCAAAGTAACCCAAACAGACAGTACCTTTGGCAGGATCCACTCTCCAGGGCTCTGCTCCCCCTGCACATCACTGCTCCCCCTTGCACTGGGGCAGGGCAGCCAAAACATCCTGATTTCTATAGGAAACTGCAGGACACACACCCAGACCAGCACAGGAACAGTATGGGGAAGTCTTTTGATTTTAGTGTTCCAGGAAAGATCCAGCCCTTCCCAGGAATCATCTCTAATCACTTTATGGGCTGGATTCCTTGAGCAAACCTAAAATCCTGACATCTATGCTACATAACCAATAGAGCTGCCAACATACTGGAAAATTGGAACCAATGATAAACACCCACAGATGAAGCAGCCCCTGTCAAAATAACAGAGATGAACATTTCCACTTATTACTGCACAGCCATACACAGCCCAAGACATACTTCCAAGCTCAAATGGTTCATTATGAAAGAGAACAGACAAAGAAAACGAGAACAGTGTCACTAGGGGAGCACCCCTCGTGTGAGCACCCGCTGCTCCATGTTGCACCGCCTGTGGGATAAGACAAACCAGGCCCACTCGTGCAGGACAGCAAAGCCTCGAGTTGCAATTACTGTAAATAACCCAACTGTTTTCTTCAAGCTGGTTGAGAAGAGACTATTTGAATAAAAGGATGTGGATTTTCTCCAGCTGAGAATCTTTTTGTTTGAATCCAACTTAAGGACAGGGGAGGGGGGGGAGGAAAAAAAAAAAAAAAAAAAAGGGAAAAAAAAAAAGGAAGTTCTTCTCTTTAAGCCTTACAGAAATCATCTATCACCCATCTGTCCACCTTGCACCTCATTATTATTATTCAAGACTGAAACGAGCATGCCAGTTCACATTTTCCCTGAAGAAGGCTGGCATCTAGACAGATAGCAACCGCTATCAAAATGTTTCTTTTCTGTGCTCTGCCCTCCCTCACTCCATGCCTTGTGGTGGGAATAAATACTAAACCCTTAAAGTAAATAAACTAGATTTAATGAAGCAGTAAGAGGGAGGGAAGAACGCTGAAGCCTGTTTTCTTCTGTAAGACTTTCAGGCCTCCATTAAATCACTCTCCTCGTGGTCCCTTTCATCCTCTGGAGTTCTCAGCACAAAGTAAAATTTGATCGCAGATACATGCAGGCTTCTGGATGCAAGGCACATCTGTCGTTCAAACCACAGGTCCAAACATAGCTACAAGCACACTGCAACTCTTCTAGTCATTGCTCTAATGAAAGCATTTTAGTTTAGTGCACACTGTAATGGCAGCTACCGTAACCCACAAGAGGGGTCTCATCTATATCTGCTGTAATAACCACAGGGAAATCTGGGCTCAGTATAACCTCCAGGATTCAGAACCACTTTAAGAACTGGATGCATCCCACAGGCTGAGGGAAAACTGAGAAGTCAGTGTAAAAGCACCCTCCATTCCCTGGAGGCCTGTCTGCAAGTCCTCTTCATGCTGAGGCAATAACCCCAAATCTGACCTTGCTCCATCTTTGGCTAGAGTACAAGAGGTACCCTCCAGTCAAATTGTCTACCCCAAATTTAAATTCTCACTGCCCAACATATTAAAAAAAATTAGGTGAATGACAACAGTTTCCACATCCTCCTCTATTTTGGATACAGAATTTGCAGAATAATTTAACAAGAAGCCACTCCTGATGTGAAGGTTACAAGCCCCACAAATAGACAGAGTTGAAGCTACATTAATACATAAGCTTTAATAAATAAACTAGAGCCCCAGATACATTTGAAGGCAGAAGGCTTTGTGCTCACTCTCCTACACAGGAAATAGCCTTGTGACAAAGAAGGAACAGGGCAAATGAAGTGCCCTCTCCTCTCCATGATAACACTCCCATTTTGGTATCTCACATCAGAAAACATTCTCCTTTATAACAGGCACAGCAAGATTATTTATCAGGAAAAATATAAGCCAGAGAAGGTGCGATTCTCTGTCTCTCCCTCCCCACCAACATTACCTCAGAATTTCCTGCCTGTCAAAGTTTCACACACTGGCTGATGTGGTTTTTCATGTAACAAATAGAATAACCTAACATAGGCACTTGTAGATATGACCCTACAGGAATTATATCTTGTGCATACATATGGGCACACCTGGGGCATACAGCTCATGTGGCAGGTATGTGAATAGCTAGATTTGATCAATATCGGGGAAAGCTCTGTTTGTTCTTCTTTCCTCAAGTGTTGCTTCTCTGGGACTTCAGGGTTCAGGCAGAGAGCATGAACCTGGGGATGGGGCTGCACAACCCTGCAGTTTGAGTTGAGCTTCAGCATGTGGGTTCACACAAGGCACCTAGTAGACATCATCCTGGTGCCTCCAGCTCCACACCAGAAGGGATGATGACCCATGGCAACAGGTTGTCTTCTCCATCCTCCCCCCAGAGAAAGTCTCCATTTCATATGCCAGTACCTCAAATTATGCTAGAAACCTATCACTTTCATTCCCCAAATTCGTTACGATTATTAAGGCATTCAGCCCACTCACTGGTAAGCCAAGATACTTAGCAAATGACTTCTTGATGCTGCAGAAGCATGTTGAGAAGGTTTTATGCAAACACAGAAGCTGGGATTGGCACAGGGGAAGACAAGGAAGCCCCGCAGGAATACAGCCTTTCAGCAAGCAATCCAAGAACAAGCACATCTCAGACGTTACAAAACCAAAGCCATTCCCACGCTGCAAGCAGCCAGCATGGATACAGACCACATCCGAAGTACTGTGCTAGCAGCAGGAACCGAGAAATTAGGTTCTCTTATAGACAGTGCTGAACTCAGGTTACTGCCTCTAACTCAGGCAATGCAGCTGGAACCCCTTAGGGTTTAAAATTGTATTTCCTATAAGGCCTGTTATGGAACTTGGTGCTTGTGAGACCCCAAAGCCTGGTCCAGCTGGGCTACAAGGCAGGAAGCACCAGCGAGGAGCAGCAGCTGCACCAGGCAGGCTGGTGGGTGCACAAGACATCTCAGCGCCTCCCTTCAGCCTCCCCGAGTATCATGTCACCTCTTGTACCACATTACTGGACATGTTTGACTTTTTATAGTTCCTGGTTTCACATGCAAGTGCTGCTTGTTCAACATCTTTTTATAGTTCCTGGTTTCACATGCACAAACCAGAGCGCCATGATCTGCTAAGCAGAGAGGCTTTTTCAAATATCTGGTCTCTAGAATGAATAGCAGAGTTTAAGTGCCAGTTATTTCATGAATATAAAATAGCCAGATTTGGACTTCTTTTTTTTAAATAAATGAATCTGCTTTACTCCTTTAGCTGCTTACTCATTTGCACTTACCTTTTAGTGTGATCATGTAAAAGGTTTTGGAACAAGTACAGAGGAAGAATAAAAACATAATGGTTCTCACTGCTTGAGGGCATAACTCTAATTAAAAAGAACATTCTTGCTTTTAGCACCCAGACTTCTCTCTCCCCAAAATCTGAACTTTGACATTTTCAAACTGAGATTTAAAACAAGAAAGTAATTCTCCATACCACAGTGGAGAACTAGTTGTGTTATACAGTGAAAAGAAGTGTGTGGGGGAGAAGTTCAAGTATAACAGACTTATCAGGGTTTTGAGGTAGGAAAATGGTGATTTGTTCAAATGCCCTCCCAGCCACCAAAA
>NW_010585372.1:22814-43015 GCF_000705375.1 Tinamus guttatus
AAAAAAAGTACACTTCTGATCAAATGATCAAATATCACCACTGGTGTATCAGTTCGTTACAGTGTTGGGACTCTGGCATTGAACAGGTACACGCACTCTTAGACCACTCTCCCGCAAATGGCATGAACACATATATATTGGTTTTATTTGGGCTCCTACTTAGCAAAAAAATCTGTCTTTCTCTGACCTAGGCTGTTATTGCATGGGAGCAACCGACCTTAAGACCAGACCTGCTGTCTGTCTTTGTAACTTTTCTCTAGGAGCATCATCTGAGATGGCTTTTTCCCCCTCAATTCAGCTAGCAGGTCTGGCAAAAAAAAAAACCTCAGTCATGTCCCATGTATTAGGACACCCTTAAGAAGGGAATTTAGCTATTTCACCTGCTCCAGCAGGAAAATCCACCTCTCTGCCATGTGCCAGGTTGCTTAGGCTGATTTTACTCTCAGCAGCTCATCAAGTTATACATGTAAACCCCACTACGGACTGGGCAGATGCCCCCAGCCCATGTGGTCACACACAACTATGAACAGGCAGAGGGTGCTCAGTGCTACACACAGACACCCCGTTGATCAGCACGTCCATAACAACTCACTGCTTCCTTCCACAGGCCCTCCCCAGCACCCTGCTCTCGAGGCAAGCGCTGCCAAAAGTGTTTTTACCTGCCACCTCACCCCGAGGCACTAACACCAGCTGCTGTCCACGGGCAGTCCCAGACCCAGCGTCAGGGCACAGACATTTCTCCTGGCTCACTTAAAAACAACATCAAAAAACCCCACACCACTTTCTTTGAATAAGAGCAGGTGGAGACCCAACAGATAAACACCCTGGGGATGCATCCAGGAGCAGGCCAAGCTCTGCAGAGTCCCTTATCCTTGCTACGTATCCAGAAGCAGCTGCTCATCCCAGGATAGAGCTGCCAGCCATGGACCATGTTGTCTTCAGGGCATACGCTTGTGTAAACAGACCAGGCATATGCATATATATGCATACATATAAGTTATATACACACACACACACACAGGGGAATCTTCAGGGAGATCAGTGCAGGGCTGCTCTATACTGCCCTAAGCACCAAGTACATCGTAGCACCTCTACCCCCATAGCACTCCTAATACAATAAAACTTTCCCCCAAATTGTTCTCTTTAGACTTAACTGCTCCTCCTAACTTCACCAGGGGCAACTTCAAGCCAGTAGCACCCTACTGGGGTGTCCTTAGACACATGAAGGACCAGAACTTACATAGAGAGAAACAGGGTACATACAGCCAAGGCATCCTTTCTCCACATGTGCTAGAAGATAACCCTTGCTACACTAAGCAATTTGTGGGGAAGGAAAAGGCTACTTTAGCAGTCCTACATAAACATTATTTAAACAAGAGTCTTAAGGTACTCTTCCACTTACCAGCTTTTACAGACCACACTCCCACATACCTGCAGGATCCACATACTGCTGAAACACCCATCCCACAAACAGAAGGTCTTGCAGGAACCACAGAGCCCACACAGAACTACTTCTAAAGCCCAGAAAATCCTTTACAGGGAAGGGATCATGGAAACACAACAGATTACAGAACAAGATCCATGATAGAAGTCTTAACCAACAAGAATTCAAATTTCCCTCTAAAAAGCACATTAAAAAATTAATAAACTAGCAACATACCACTTAGCTGCATTTCTCAATCACTCTTCTCTCTTGCTTCCACTCTGCTCTAGCCCTATAATCTCCATTTAAGTTACTCAGTAAATTACTAGAGCAAACCCAAACCAACAACACATGTTACCAATGAGTCACAGGTGTAGCCACTAACAATTTATTCACAGCTTATGTTTTGCTCAGGGTTTCCTTTACCTTTGTGAGGTGTTAACTAGAAATAAAAATAAAAAGTAAATGTGTGTTTTAGAATCTGCTTTTATGAGCAGCTGAAAAGTACTCAATCTTGGATTTAGGGGAGAAAAATACAGAAAAGGTATAGAACCAGGTCCTAGGAAGTAGAAATCAATGACACTAGGTGAAGACATAAACAAATGAACATTTTCAGGTGTGAAACCAAGAGTCTGAAGACAGCAATCAGGAAAGATGTAATACAATTAAAAAAAACCAGTAATTTAAAATTAGCAAATGCTAGTCTATTTTACCTTTAATAAATTGCAAGTTCATTCCTTCTTGAAGCAGGAGTAATTCAATCATATTACCTTCAGTCAATAGTACTGTTCATTTTATTTTGTTTTTCAATATATGGGAAACATTTACTAAGAGCAAATCAAAAAATACGTATGTATTGATTTCCATACTGAAAATCGACTCGGGAGCTAATGTGAACAGGGGATTGAATTCTTGTAATAGTTCATATACAGCACTTATTCCTATATAATGCACTCATAGCTGAGGCTAACATGGCACAGCAGAAGGGGTTTACAAGGGAAAAACCTGCATTCCATTGGGACAGCTGACTCCATGCATCACTCCTGTAGAAAAACTCAGCATTAACCAACCTGACCAAAGCCCTGAGCTTGCAATGCAGAGCACTAACAAGGAGCTACCAGAGCAGGATGGACTGTCCATAGGGACCTTGATAAGGAGCATCCCTGTGACAGGGCCTGCCCAGAAACTGAGCTCAGCAGCAGCTGCAGGTAATTTATTGCTGACTTTGCACCCTCTTCCCATAGAAAAGCTTTAGCTACTTTGTGGATGACTGATCAGCTTTATCTATCAGATGCTTCAAAGACTAAGATAAAATGTAGGTGTTACTACAGAGTGAATCTTTTTTCCCCCCTTGCTCTATTGCAGACAGGAGAACAAGTACTTCAGTCTTTGTAACAGCAAAAATGGACACAAACATGTGTTTGCTAAGGGAAGGTGAGAGACAGAAAAAAAAATCTGGCCAAATTAGAAGCCTTCAAAAGGGCCAAACTCTCTTACAGGAATTTCCCATCTAGACAAAGCTCAACTTGACCAGGTTTATCTACTGATGCTCATGAATGTGAGTTCAATTTTCCAAGCCAATTTCAAACTTTAAATGTCAAATCATTCAAGAATGATTTAGGCATTTGGAAAAAAGCCTCAAACCTCTACTAATTGTTTGTAACTAAGAGTCCAATTTCAATTATTCAACTGATTGATCTTTAAGTGATAGATTTCCAAAAGAACTTAATAAAGCAAAGTGTCCATTTCCCATTAAAATCTAATGGGATTGATACCTAATCTGTTTAAGTTCCCCTGAAAAAATCACACTTATGAGAGTAAGTCTTAGCAGAAGTCACTACTAACATGTATAAAGCTGATGAATGCTAAATAAGCCGCTCCTAAAGGCATCCCTCCATATGTCTCAGTCCTGTAAATCACCATCCATTCCAAACCAGTCCTGGACTTCTGCAATAGAAACTCTGTGTTTTCCACTAACTATATGGTAATTCTGCCATATGGAGAAAAAAATACAGAGTAATGAGAATGGTGATGGGAGTTAGTTTCTTTTCCATTTGTAGTCTAAAGTAAGACACAATTTAAAGCCAGGTCTCCACAGGAAATAGCCAGGTAGATTTCACTTACATGACTGTGGAAAGAGCTTGAGGTACCTAACAAACACATAGTAAAGCTCTCACACATCTGCTTCCATGGGATGAATTATCTGCATAATTATTTTACAGTATTGCACCCAGATACAAAAGCCTGGTTGTCTGCCATCAGTACTAAGACTTCAGATTGCAAGTGAAAAACTGAATTACTTGGTATTACTTAGAATGCCATTCTTACAGAAATTCAGCACTGTCTTGATGTGATTTTCATCAGTGTTTCAGCAAAAGGGATGTATCATTTATGCAGGAAAAAAAATCACAGTTATGACTTTATGTCCTGTCAATGTTAAGATGCTGCTAATAAGCATGAGGCAATCTGTAGGAAGTGATGCAGATGACACAGCCAGGGGAGTAATGAGGCTTTGTCCATCTTCCCTGACAGAGTGGGAGGTTAAATCATAGGCAGGAATCTCATGATCTCATGTACTACCTTATGTAGCTCCGTTTGTGGAGAACGAAGGCTCTGCTCTCAACAGGAAAAGCCAGGAAGGCAGGAAAAGGGCTTAGCCATGCCCACTCCCACCCTTTTTATCTGCTGCTCAATGGAAATTATTACTCCTGACCTAAAACCAGCCGAGATGACACCTCCCTTGAGCTGAAGGCAGCTACCCACATGCACAGCAATGGAAATCCACACCAGGGAGTCCTGCATATAATGGAAAACGCAATGAGGAGTCCACGGCTGTGGAGACCTAACCAGCTCTGGATACCTGACCACCTCCTGGCACAAGCAACGAACCCAAGCGGGACAGAGCAGAGGATATGGCCACCCAGCAGGAGCTTGGAGGTGCATAGCCTAGTGTGACTTGTACCTGCTTGTGCCTTGACTCTAACCTTGAGTTGGCTTAGCTCAACCAGCACCTCACCTTCAGGGAGCCTTTGAGAGAGAGGACTCAAGCCAAGGACACCCCCAGGAGGGTGCAGAGAGGCACAAATCGTCTCCTCTTTCTGCTGGGCTCGGCCTCTGCAAGGAAAGCCACCTCCCAGGCAGAAGAAAGCTCCCTCCTGCCTGCCATGGGTGGATCCTTGCAGACGGTCATATGCTCTTTCTTCTAAGTGCTGATACAGCCCGGGAAGGTTATCTAATTACAAAAACAATACTTATTGGATGCACTAATGCTTCTGCAATTTTAATAGCAATATGATAGCTAGGATTTATATTATTTTCCCTTTCTGATTAATTATTTACACAGAGACAAGCCTAGATTATTAAGTACGTGTGTGCCGTGCCAGGCTGCAAAGAGATTTTTAAAAAGGAAAGGAAAGAAACAGACTCTGAACCCTTTGAAAACAAGTGTCCAAGTGCTTCCAATCCCATAAGCCAGCACTTTGCATCAGGGCTACTGGGGCATTTTTGCAGAGCACAGACTGGATCCAAGACGTTATGGATAATGTTCGAACTTCCTAGTTTGACAGCAAGCTCTAGTACCGAAGGAAACTCTAATGTCAGCACGTCAATCAAAGAAAGCTCTGTTTATCTGCGAGTCTAACAAAATGCCACACAGGAGTGCACAACAGCTGGGAATCATCATAAAACGCAGGCAGCTCTGCAATGACTGCTCACCTATTCTCCATGAAACATGTCCCCTGTGGCCTTAGCTGGAAGCAGTATAAAACACAGGAATGGGGAAGTTTTCGGAGAGATGTTGTCAAATACCCAACCCCTTTCCAAATATAGTCATGAGTTCTTCATGTAGACTGCAGGAAGCACACATTTCTCTCCCTTTTTATTGAAAAAACCCACCCTTTTATTTAAAATTTACCATTTTTCCTAAGATCAAGTAGTTCTTGGAGATTTGCCCGGTATTCTTCACTAGACATGCAACAGCAAGCCCAGCAAGTCCCATACTGATTGCTAATACGGCAACATCAAGCCTGGCTTGCTATTCAGGTGAGATGATCTCATTTTGAATACTTGAGTAAAAAAAAATCAAACAAGTTTAAGTTACTTTTAGGGCTGTGGGTAAAATTTCGACCAGTGTGTAGAAATCAGCAAACTCTCGTCAGTGTGCAGCTATTCAGCCATCAAAACATAAATCTCTGTTTTAAATCTGCACAAGTTTCTCTGCATTTATTTGTCATTATGCATACCAAAAATCAGTTTGTTCGCTTCCTAGAAATCCAGTTGTTTATAGAAAATTCTTCTGATATCCATTTTCACTGCAGTGGTGAAAATAACAGGAAATTCCTAACAACGAAAAAAAAATAAACTTTTATGCTTTATGTCATTAAATTCATTCAGCCTGGAAAGAAAGTAATCCTATAAAGTGTTAATCAGGTGGCAACTTTGTTTTGTGCATAACAGTTTTAATAAAAGATATTTTAGAGAAGAGAAGAATCTCTAGTGCAAAATGCTTTGAAGCCTCCTTCTATGACTGGGAGTTTTAGGTCATTAGAAAACAAAAAGAATTAGATCCACTGATACCACCCACCTCATCTGGAGCTATGCAAAATGAGGCAGAGGTCAGAGAAAAGAAGAAAAAAGCAAATCCCCGTGAAGGCCATGGTTTAGCCTTGCACTTGAGCAGCCAGCGGAGAGATATTGCAGCTGCAAAGAGCCTTGCCATGCACCAAGGTCTACAGAGACAGCGAGCTGTGAATGGATCTCTGCTTCTCCAAAGCTCGGAAAGAACTGAACTGCTCTGGAAAAGGAGTGAGTCGCAGTGTGGAGCATTTGGGAAGAGGACAGTGTTTCTATACACCGAGATAGGAAGGAAAGTAGAAACACTCTTGGATGGGTGTAAGTGCCTCTGCAGTCATGCTCCGGTGACGTGAGCATTCCAACCTCCTCTTCCTCATGCAATATCCAGAGCAGATTCCAGGTCGCCCTTCCTCACTTCAGAACATGCTCCCCGAGCAGGAAGGGGCACAAGAACACATTCCTTCGCCTGTGAGGAGAGAAGGCAGATCTAGCAAGTATTCCCCTTTCCCCCTCTTTTCTAGTGAGAACTTCACAATAGAGTAAATCTCAGGTAGCAATGAGGCCTGCTGTGTAGGAAAAAGTCAGGTATGAATAAGAAACCCTTCCATCACGCTGTCACAGAAAGCCAGTTCCCTGGGGCTTGAAGGAAGGCTGTGCCTTTACCGATTTGCTCCTTAATGGATTTTTTCTCTGCAATCAGCATGTGAACTTTGAAAAACCACTGGTTTGGTTTCTGGCGTATGTTGCTCTGGGCCCAGCGAACCCACGCAGCTCCCGGTGCATAACGCCTGATTGGTAACTCTACCATGGAGAGCCTCCATGCAATTTCTACATTATGTATTGTATTAAAAATAACATACTTCTGATTTTAAAGAGGTTTAAAAAAGATGCCATTGGCACATCGCTTTCCTAAAAGATAAAAAGATGCATTTTTAGAGACACAAATGTAAGTAACGAAAGTCTGAAACGGGACAGTAAGGCCTTGAGCTCATCTGCATGCAGGCAGCTGCAGGGTCAGATAGGCCCATCTGCCATCAATGGGGCTCAGAGTCGGGTGGAGAGGCCATAAACACTGGTGCAACTGGAACATTGGGGTCCAACCTCTTTCAGCGTGTGTGAGTTGTGGTTTTGCAGGTCATTTGGGTGCTGGTCCCTCTCCGAAGGCCCCATTGCCAAGAATACGTCTCATCCTCTAGGAAGGTTACAGAGGACTGATGCTTCTAACCCCTTCTCATGAAAGTAGCTTAGTCTTTGTTGCGCTGTATTTACTTCTGTTTTCCAATACTAAGGAAAAGCAAACAATGTAGAAAACCTTTAATTTCACATTTTTCCCCAGCTGGCAAAAACGATAGCTAGATATGCACACATCAGTATAATCATCTCCTAAACAAATGGCACAATGACAAACCGAGGGGGCGGGGAGAGGGGGAGCAGAGCACAAGCTGGTGTTTTCAATTTAGAAAGTATGCATTATTTACACTGCCATTATTCCACTCAATTTGAGTTCACGCTTTAGTCCTAATTTCAGTATAATCAAAGTCAATGAATATTTAATCAGCATTGCTTCCAGAAATCGAGTAATGCCATTAACATAATGTCCCCGGGACTTCATTTTCCTCAAAAGCATGGGACTTCCACTCTTCCTGCCCTTCCCCCCTGTTACTTTAACCAATTGATGCTCTGATCTTCACCCCTGCTGGGTTTAACAAGATGGAAACTCTCCAAAATGAAGGGAATGGGAAAACCAGTCCCCAAATGTAGAGATGTTTCATGGACTGTATTGATCCAACCACAGGATGGTTAACAGAAATAGAGCATTTTGCTTGGATATGACTCAGTATGGGGAAATATAGTAATAACAATAATCCATTTGCACTTCTGGAGCACCCTTCAACAGAGGGGCTTGAGTCATTCTGCAAACATTAATTAATCCCTTCCACTGCTCTGCAAGGAAGACACCTAATAATGCGATAGCTAATCTTCAGATAAGAAAATCGGAGCACAACGAGGTTAAATGTCTGGTTTACAGCCGCCCAGGAACCCAGCAGCATTTGGGTGGAAGTTTGGAACTCTGACTGACTCCACGTTCCCATTTCTAACCAACAGACTGTGCTGCTTCACTAAAATAAGATCAAGAAAAGCAGCGGTACCTATGAATATTTATGAACAATACAAAATTACAGCATAAAAAATTGTACAGACATTTCAGGGCTGCTAAGTGATGGCTCCAAAGCTGTATTTCTGTGTGCAGAGAGCATTCGGCAGTCTGTGCACACATGCCCCCTCCAGTGGGGCTGCATCTAATCTATCATCTTTTCTAACATGACTATCACGGTAATATCTCAGCAATGCCTTCAGCTGAAGACCTAGCACAGACTTCCAAATATCTGGGCTAGCTTATAAAGCTTTTCTCCACCGTGCCGGAAAATCTGTGGGGCATATATTTTTAAATACTGGACAAGTTCTCCACTTTCCCTTCTGTAAGTCTTAATGCCACCTGTATCAGTACTGAAGAATCTCTTGTTCTTCCATTAGATTAGCATTAATCCTTTTGTATATTAACAGGAAAGAAACAAAGTCCAATTTTGACCATGCTCACAAAAAATGCAATTAGGAAGTCCTGGGCTGCATATACAGTGTACTTTGAACCTTATTTTTAGAAGGTTTTGGTAGTTTACACCATCATGCTTTCAAGGGGATTCTTTCTGAGCTCTTTGCCCATTTTTTGTCAGTTCATCATGACTCTCCTGGGGGTCACTTCCTTTCACAACCAGCAATTGTTCTGATGAGGCACCCAAATGCCATAAGCAGACTGTAACATGGGTGCTTTCTCTGTAAAAAAAAAAAAAAAAAAAAAGAAAAAAAAAAGAAAAAAAAAGGATCATTTTAGAACTGGTAAAAATTTCTAGATTGCATTTGTACACGTGGTGTATGGGAAACATCATTTTCCATCTTTGAGAGTGTCTTTCACAAATATTTTCCACAAAGTTCTTGAAGGTTGAAACCACTCTCATAAAGAGTTTATTATTTTGCTGATTTACACATGGACAGCTCAAATGTGAGCCTACTCAGAAGGCCATACCTGTGAACCTAAGGGTTTGACTGCGTGAATCAATGAGAATGACGTAAACAGCATCCTCCAAATTTATACGGTAGCTTAATGCAATTTTCTTGATATAGACCACCATTAAGATCTAGTGTGCACTCATTTATGAAGCCCTATTCTAAATTCACCTGGAGGGATGAATTGTAGATGGAAAGGAAGAAAAGATGGTGCAATTGGAGGGAAGGAGGAGGAGAACACACCTCTGCAGAGAGAAGGAGGAACAGAAAAGTATTTTCCTCGAACAGGAGAGAGGCATTTGTGATAGTCTGAAAGACAGAAAGACCTGGTGAACTCAGAAGCTCCAGTCAGCAGCAAGCAATAGCTTGTATATGCCACTCTGGCATTAACCATCACACAAGAGAAGGCCCCCTCTAACACCAGGCAAAGCTGCTCAGCAAAGCCTAGTAGCATCATTCTAACCCATTATCTTGCTGTTAAGTCAGAAACTTAATGATTCTGTGTGACATGTGGAGTATGGTTATCTCAGTCTTATTCCACCAACCTGACACCACCCTGATTAGTATAACAGTTTTAAATATTAGCCTTAGCAAATACCACTGCCATCCTGGCTGAGAGTGAAGAATTACAGTACCAGCTCTCTGCCAGTAGTGTCAGGAATGAAAAATGGTGGTTCTGGGCTGGAAAAGCCAACATACCACCTCAAACCAAAAGCAGCTACTCTGACAATATCTAGAGATATTTTCCTTTAAAGAAGAAAAGAAGTAGTCTTCATACACATCCAGGTTGCAACATCAACTAGAAGGGCAATCAACTGGTGCAGCAATGTCAGTGAAGGTATTTTATAGTGCAAATGCTCACAGGGAGAGTAAGAGTTAAACCAGGGAAGGGGAATGGCAGAGAGGAGAGCTAGATGGTTGCCATAACATATCATCAGTGGGACTATTAATAGGGTACAGGTTATAACTTATTCATGAACTTCTGCACTTTTCACTCCTGTGGTGTGGCAGGGTAGCAATGGAACGCTTGCAAATGACACTACTAATGCTCTAAAGAGAAGTGAAACACACTTCTAGTGTTGTTGCACATTAAACCTATATATTGCTCTTCAAGACTGTAGCAAATCAGCCAAGCAGACACGGATACTACTGATAAAAGATTGGCCATTGGTGCATCATTACCCTCACTGGGTCTCAGATGCCTTTGACAGATACAGAGCACATTAATTTTTTTTTTTTATCTTGGCAATACTTGCATAACTTGCTGTATGATTCCTGTACCCATTGGCACTATCAGACTCCACATGCAGTGTTTGTCCCTCTGGGGGCCTTGGTGGCTCCCTCGTTGTTTGCAAGATCACAGAAGTGCTGAGCAAGGAGGATCCTTAAGCATGCTGCAATGCAACCCACATTAACACTGATTTGCTGGACCAAAACAGAAAATCCAGAAGCCTTTGCGCTCTGGAAAATCACTTCTTTTTTGTGTTTTTTGAAGTTCACTTCCAAGAAGGGGTTTCGGCTACCCTTGAAGATGGGCTAGAATAACCACTGCTTACCACTAGGCACCCACAAAATCTAAGTGGGACCTGCAACAACCATGAAGGCCCAAATTCAGGGCTGGAATCAGTATGGCTGAGGGAAGAATCTGGTTTTCCCCAGAACCCAAGGATTTTCTTCTCAGCTACTCTTTGAGGAAAGATTTAGCACTTGTCACTGGTCACTGCTTTATCTCCACTGTCTTAATCGTCTGCCTGCTAGTTAGGACTCATTGTATGTTATATTGATTGTTTTTCCCCACTAATTAAATGTGTGGTTGTTGGCTTCTTTAATTGCCATCCTGAAAGGCACTGTAAATTGTCCTGCATTAACATTAGTGACAGTAAAAAAACATAGAATGCCAAGGAATGCCAGTGCTGATGCAGCTGGAGGAGATCTCAAAGCAAGTGGTTGCTGTACCCAGCCCAGGTACAAAGTTGAGGTGCAAAAGCTTACCTATTTTCCAGCAAGCTTTTCGTACATATATAGGTGAAGAAATGGCAGAATGTGGTATAAAATCCCAACAGAAAGATCCCTGTTTACCTCTTTTAAGCTCAAGAGTGAAAACCTTTTGCAAAGGAAATGCACCCGCTTCCACATACTGATGTCTGCCATCTAACCTTCAAGGGTACAAAGGCTTCTCAAACCAGTTCACCCCAAAATTTCACATGGAAAAGGAAGATTTCAGATGGAAAATGAAGATTTCTATTAAAAAAAAAAAGGATAAATTAGAAACCTAGGCAAGAAAAAAAAATGAGTGCTTTGCTTTAACTTTTAAGGCCTAGAATATATTTACTTCTCATAGAACTCATTAAATATTAAATTAACCATATGCACTTTTATCTTCCATGGTTTACCCCCTTAAATGACTAAGGCTAAATGTTGGTTTGTGACTAAATGGTAGCATGCTAAAATCCATCAACTGTTCACTTTCCTTCAGTCACCTTGACTGGATGAATAATTTAATTTCCTTTTCTGATTGGAATGAAAATCTATTTGCTTCACAACTTCCTCAACTTCCTAAAGTAATCCTCAAAAAAAAAAAAAGCCAATACTGCAATTACACTGAGGCATTAAAGAAAAAAAAAGAATAAAAAGAAAAAGGAAGAACAACTTACTTTCTTTAGTGAGACAGATTCAACATCCTGCAGCAGCTGAAGTGGCCACCTTGTATGCAGCCTATTTCACTAATTCATTGAAAATGCAAGATCCTTCCACCTTTGCAAGCAAGAATGCTCTGGGCAGCTAAAGGCATTGGTCAGTATTTGAGTCCAAAGATGCTTATCGAATATGTGCTGGTTCTCTCTTTTCTGGAGTAGTATCAATACTGCAGTTGATTCCAAATCTTTTCCCAGACAAATCTCCATTCTAATTTTATCTTATTGAGTAGAAGTCAGGAGGCCACCAAGGGAGGAATTTCGTTCCTTTTAGTAAAACAACCAGAGAAGTGGGTTTGACAAAGCAAGAGACAGGAGCCTGCCTGTTTGTGAAGGACTGTGACCAAGGATGCACCTTCCAGAACCTCACCTGGTCCCCTAACAAGGCAACGAAAATCCTGTTTAGTTTTGTGCAACAGTGAACCAGAAAAAATGCTCACAAATTGCTCCATTGCTGTCTGATGCACCCTTGAACTACCCTCCACTCTTCCTTTTTTGCTCCTAGGTAAGCAAAGACCATCTCACAAAGCTCCCTTCCTATTCATGCCAGAGTGCGCAAGTGGATTTGTAAGAACTGTAGCAAGTGCGAAGGATCTCATACTAACAGTGTCATCTGGCTGCCCCACACTTCCCAAAATAGCACCATACACAAATGGCATTGACATATAATGTCTTTTTTCACCAGTCGAGTACAACCACTCTGAAAACTCAGCCTCTGCATAGTTCATTTTTCAGCATCTTCACATGGCTTTTCAACCAGGTAGTGCCGTAGCTGTTAACTCAGCTGACTCAAACAAGCTCTGCAAACTCATTGCTGCTGTTCTTACATACCCTGCCCTCTCTGCTCTTCTACCTCAGCCCCTGCAGAAGTAACAAAAGCAGCAGGAGAGGGATCCCACACACACAGCACTTGTAATCTACTCCACAGCCTTCTCCAACCACTTGAGCTGTTTTTATTGCACATGAGGAGCCAAGGGAAAGTATGTTTTATCCTGCCATGTCAGCAGACCCTTCCTTCATTTTAAGAGACTGTTCTCGTACCTTAATGGAACAATTAGTAACGTGCAGCGGGAGCAAAAAGAGGAGGACTGCAACTGAAGCAAGGAAAACCCACGGTTGCAATCCCATCTATCTTCAGGTTCCACATCCTCAACAATATCTGCTGTGACCACCGATTCATTAGACTGATGTAATCTATTAAGTAATAGCCACCGGCCTGTCCCCGCACTGCCTCTACAAGGCAGCCTGTTAAATACTTACAAGGAAGCAAGTCAATACAGAACCATTTTTCTCAGGCTTCATTGTTTCCCAGCATTAACCTTATTAACCTTTAAGCACAGCCAAAGAGTTGTTTATTTGCTTAAACATCTGTTTGGGATTGAAGTGATCGGTGTGCGGCAGGAGACATGGAAAAGGGATAAACGTCCCAGCACACCTGGTCCCAGGCTATTGGCAAAGCCCGATCGCCTTTCCAATGAGCTCGAAGTGAAACCCGTCTCCTGATGCAAGGAACTGCCAGGGTCACTTTGACTGTGTTCAGAGGAGAGGCATGGAGGAGTCTTGGCTTTCTCTGAGTCCTGCTGCACTGTGCAGATGTTCTGTTTGGATTCACTTCCCTCTTTCACCCAGTAAGACACCAAACCGCTAGGCATTGCCCCCTCCTTGCAAAGTATTGTGTCTGCAGGCACACACATTTCCTCCTTTATCCAAAGACTGGCTACTGGTTTAATTTCTCCCCCACGTCAGAAAAGTGCAGAATTTCTTTGGTCATTCTTCTGCCACCTCTTTTATGAACCTTTTCCATTTTCTGCACACTGTCTTGGATCAACTTCTCTCTAAAAGTTAGATTCCTGCTCTGCAGCTTGAAAAAGAATAATGCACATGCATGCATATGCACATGTAAACCATCCCTACATCTTATTCTAGGGCAATGATGGCTACTGGTAGAATTGTTCACTCTGTAAATTGGAATAGCTGAGCAATCCAAAGTTAATCCTGCTGCACGGAGACAGGGCTATTTGATATTTTTGCAGCCCAGTCCAATACCTGGGTATTCTGGAATATTTGCATTTTTACCAGCCTAAGCAAGAAAACCTTCTCTGTCTGATGCTTTCAACTTTTTAAACTTTCACCTTCCTACCCCAAACAGACACCTTTTGTTCCCATGTCTTTTATTTCAGTTCTCATCACCTATTGTAATATCCATGAGGAACAACATGAAATGAATGTTTCGCTTCAATCATGTGTTGTTCTCATGTCATATCCCAGATGTGACATTTGCCGCATCATTTGACTGCAAACTTCTTGCTGGAACTTGATCCGATGCTCCAAATCATTTCCTAGCCGTATTCCTTATAGGAGCAGTACTAGCAGAGAGGATGGCAGAGGTACTTCAAATGAGAGAGGGAACAGAAACAAGCTCCAGGAGTTTTATATCTACGTTTTAGGGGCCTGGCAAAAGTTTGCAAGCACATATTTTGCCCATAAACAGCAGACTACCCACCAGTATTTGCTATGTCTGGACGTGCCAAAAAAATAAAAAAATAACACTAGGAAAGACTGAGCTGAAAAAAAGCCAGCTTAGTATCTATCTGCTCACAACACCCAGCAAGTGCATAAATGAGTCTCGCTCTCTTCGTTCCCCATCTCGACTCCATGGCCACTCTCCAAAGGGAAGGCGGTGTGAGGAGCCAGAGAAAAGCGACGCACGCGGCCCCGTTTCAAGATCTCATTAGTGGGGAAGTTAATAAGTGCACTGAAGCTTTCATTCCTCAAGCTGAAACCGGAAAAGTTAAGAGGAGAAAAAAATACTTTTACAGTGTCAAAATTTTTACTTCTCATCTTTGACAGTGCCTCTGTACATTTTTAATAGCTGTTTCTCCGCACAAAATCCAAAGGAACAAGGTTTAGGGAGCTAGAAGTTATTGTATTGCTTGCATTCACATTTCAAAAACTTTTTTTTCTCTCTATAGAAAATAAAGACTGATTGAAAAAGGACGAGAATTTCACCTCCATACACTCTAGGAAGCTTTTTAGCTACTTTTTGACTCTTGAGCCACTAAGGTTCATTTGTTTCGCACTTTCAAACTTGTCACTTAACTTCTTCCTCAGGGAAACAAGTATTCCTTAGTCTGCCTCCAGCCACTTGCTGCCTAGATAGCAGCTTATAGCTTTAGAAATGAACAGCAAAATGTAACAAAACTGAGTAGACTGAAGTTAGCAGAGATTAACACACCTGGGCAAATGTACTATAATTATTCTAAAGCTTTTCTAGGCCACCGTGAATCATCAGGACTCCTGTTCTGCCACTGGGACAGTGATGAATAGCTGGAGAGGCCAGGACGTGACTCATGGTTGCATGGGGGAAGCTGTGAGACGCAGCTGCCACCAGGTCCAGAGCTCTGCAGAGCTTCATCCTCCTCCACAGCTGCGGCAAGGAGGGGAGGAGGGAAGGAGCTTTTCTGTCCAGCAGCTAGAGGGGGTCAGAGGTTCAAATTCACCCATAAAACACAAGATGCTAAATTGTAATCACCAAGGCTCAAAGCAGCACCACCATTGTCGGCACCACCATGTCAGGAGCAAGGGCCAAGCCCAGCATCTGCCACCCAACCATAGGATCCTTCCACCTCCAGGAAAAAAATGCATCTGAGCACAACAGAGGATCGATCCCTTTCTTTGTAATCAAGAAAAAGAAATCCAAAGGAAGCTGGAAGTCCGCTGAGTTTTTACATCAAGAAATGTTCACCAAATCTCCCTCAGCATTTTAAACCATCTCTTAATTTCCATTGGAGTGGTAAGGATTTTCTCTTTAAACTGAAATTTTTATTTTGGAAGAATCAGTCAACAATCAAAGGCCAGAAGTCTGCACATAGTCATTTTCTTGCAACTTTTTAAGATTAGTGTACCTTTTCCTAAAAAAAAAAATCCAAAATATTACTAAAATTACAAAAATATAAGCAGTGTTCAATAAGCAATCCTTCAACAGTTGTGGTAAAGAATTAAATATTGGTCATACTATTTGGGGACTTCAGAGCGCTGCACAGCAGTGACCCGAATCACGGGCACAGCCCCTTCCTAGGCAGCTGGGATGCTGTTTCCATCCTATTGGTGATGCACATGGCGCCGGTTTCAGGAAGTCTCCTCATTCCAGACAGTGCTTTAGTGCTCTCAAAGCCAGTGCCAAAAGTCAAAGTTGAGACCCTAATTATATCATTTCCTCAAAGCAAGAGTTTGTGCAGATTTTTTTTTTTTTTTTTTTGGTAAAATGCCTTTTTAATTACAAATCAATTATTTCTCTTGGACATCAATTTAACTTTGAATAGTTTCAGAGGGACAAATGGGCTGGGACACCCTCCAAACCAAAATGGCCTAGACACACTGGCCTATTTTTTTTTTCCATTACTATTTAAATATTTTTACAAGGACATCTTGAGAAATTATTAAGATGCTTGAATTCCTTTAATTTCCCAGAGGAAAAACAAAAGGCACCTAAATATGCCCAAGGATTTGGGCCAAGTTACCTACCCTTAATCACCCAAATTCATATAAAAATCTAGCTAATAATAACTAAAAGAGTCACATACCAAGGCACTGTCAAAAGAGAAAAGCAAATTTAGGGATGACCAGATCCTGAGCTCTTAAAAACTGCTGCAAAACAGTTAGGAAAAGTAGATGTGGATTCATGCACAATGTCCCACGAGCATGCTTGCAACTGCTGTTATTGCTGTCTGTGGAATCATCCAGGAAAAACACAGGCTCATTGCCATAATGGAAACCTACTGTTTTTGTTACAGAGGAGTTAAACTAGATGCTCAGGAAGGGAAGAGCAAGTGGCTGAGATGGGGTTCCTGATGCAGCATGTGCACCCTTGGCTTGGCATCATGCCTGCAAAAGCCTCCTTGGCTCTCTCCTACATCCACAAAAATCCCTGCCATAGTGAGAATTTCAGTGCTTTCCTATTCTGTTGGACTGCCTTCCAAAAAGTTTGTCTTCCTCTTGTGCCCTTTATAATTTTTGCTTTGGGTTATCTCCCTTTCAGCAGCAGAAGAGAGGAAAGGATTCACCCTGGCCATTGGAGTCAGTTGCCAACAATACATTACACTTAAAATTCTTTTTAATATTCTACTTAGGCACACTGTAAAGGAAGAATGGATATCCAGAATAATTAAAATATGCTTAATTTGCATGGAGCTCAGGGCATTGTTCTGACATCAAACATCACTGTCAACCATATGTGGAATTTCAACTGCCAAGTGCTTCATTTATGTGAAAATTAGCTTAAGTGTACAAAGAATGAAAAATTTATGATTATTTCACATTTTAATAAATGCAGTGCTATGCATTAATTTAGACTTCTAAAACAATTTTGACAGTGACAAGGGAATCCTTCACCAACTGAGTGCTGTAGTATGCTATGTTTCACATGTCCTGTGGAACTATTTGGTAGAGTGTTAAGGCAGTTACATTTTTATGTTTTTAAACAAAGATATTATATAATGATATCATTTAAAATACTGCTTCAGTTCATTCTTTCTTTTCCCCTTTTCCCCTTCCCCTTCCCCTTTTCCCTGAGAGGAAGCATATAACCTATCAATAGCTGTGAGACAGATTTGCATCTTGCATTATACAAAAATGTTTGCAGTAAGGAAAAAAAAAAAAAAAGAGTGCATATATTACGCCATTCAATATAACAGGCATTGGCAACTTTCCCCAGACTTTTGTTGCACAGGAAAATCACTTGGATGGTGACAAGATCTTCCCTAAGGTGCTAAGATCTGACACCAGTGCATTATTTTTCATGAGTATCTTCTGTTCTGCATAATAAAATATGATGGTTCACCATCTCTCACTCCTTATGGGCCATCTGGGCTTTCTCCAGACCTAGATGGCATCCAGCAACGTGTCTGTGTGTGGGACACCCCAAGCGAAGCGAGACCATGTTAATAATTACTTCAGAAATGCTTCTTTTCTAGGTCTAACCAGAGAGGTCACCTTCAAATGGCAGATTTTATATAAGAACTAACTTTGAGTTTTGCCTTGATGACAAAATTAATAAAGCACTTCTGCAAACACTTGAAGAAACATAATACAAACATAGAGAAACCCTGACAGAAAAAAGAAATGTCACGAAGAAAGAAGAGCACTTCAGCTGTTCTTAAGTCCACACAAGTCTGACTTTTTGTACCCTATAAGCTCTGTGTTTTATAGATAGGCTTTAATACACATCCCCCTCTGCATATATTGCACACCAAAATCTACATTAAAAGAAAGTTGTTAACACAACTCTGCAAGAGTTCAGAAAACAGACCAAAACCAACTTCCTTCTGCCATTTCTTAAGGCGGGGCTCTTTGAACATAGCTCTTTGGTGTATTTCCATGACTTTTTTTTCTTTTTTTAAAAAAGCAAACTTATAAAAATGGAAATTCCATCACATAGCTTCACCTAGAGCACAGATGAATTATAAACAGGGTTTGATCCTTCAGATCCACCCAGAGCTCTCAGCATGTGAGCTTATCTAGTAACCAAAAGCAATAAGAAGCCTTCCTCCTATCTGAGAATCAGCTCTGAGAGGAGATGAGATCAGATGCACGCTTTGCTGGTGGCTTCCTGGCTGCTTCCTGACAGCAGACTAATACTAAGAATAAAAAGCCTTTAAGACCCATTGCAGCTGCTTTGTAAGGGAAAGTTCTACCAGTTGCAGCTCCTGCTGTGAACCCTGAATCATGAATCAAAACCCTCACTCCACAGGTTGGTTAGTTATACTGGCCATTGCCACGAAGTGGACCTTACTTCTTGTTGCAACTAACTGCAAGAGCAAGAGAAAAGCCAAAGTTCAGCAGGATAGGAGCAAGCCTTGGCTACCTGCCTCCCCATCATTTGGCACAAGGAAGCCTAATCTGGTAAGGGAAGCCTGTTACTCTTAACACCAGCCACTGAATGTGTCTACATTGCATTTTGAGGTCCCACCACCAGCACCTGGCCTTTGGAGTGTGACCCCATAGTGACATTAACATGTGAATGACACTATTCCCATCAGCAGAAATAAATTCCAGAAGGAAGGCAGCTGGGAAGCAGGTCGCTGCAATCCCTGGCCTTGTAGAAAGAATGGAAGAGCTCAGCAGGAGGTAAGCAAGACTTACAGGGACAAATTCCTGGGACCTTAAGGGTCACAAGTTAACAAGAGGAAAAGTAGCTTTGACGTTTGCACCTAACAAGCTTCCAGATACATCCTGGAAGAGGGAAGCTTTTTGAGGAACAGTTTTGATGGGAGATTAAAGAGAGTCCCTCAGCACTGGTGCAGATTTTGGCTATGCGTGGGGACGCAGCTTCAGCTTGGCTTGTTCCCCCTGCATCATCTGCCCTTGATGTCTCTACAACACTAAGAGCTTGCCCTTGTCTGATTAGTGTCTGGCAAGAGAAGATGCAAATATAAACATGGAAGTTAATGTTCGCTTGCTTTTTTAACATGCTATTTTTTTCCCTTTTTTTTTTCGCATTTATGCTGCAAGAGCAACCTGATGATTGACACCACTGCTGCACCTGGGTAGGGGAAAATGCTGACTCCAAAGGAAAGCCCCAAATATTCATTAGATCATTGCTGGCCCTGCACTGGCTGGTAGATATCTCATAATTTATACAATCTCTCTAAAACAGGGTCTCACATTGCTCTTGAGAAGGGTCAGGGTTTTCATATGCAGAAAAAAAAAGCCAGATCCGAAGCCCACACAGAATTAAGAGGAGAAAAATTAATAGGTGGAAAGTCCTCCAAAAGGAAGTTAGAAAGCAACCGGAGCTCAAGCTAAAGCCTGTGGTCACTGCTGCTTTAGAGAGCATGGATATATTGCCAAGCACCCTTGTCTAATGACACGTCTACGGCTCTAAGTGTACCACAGGCATAACGTACATCCGGGGTGATTTTAGAAGCCTGTAAAACAGCTAAATCCAATGAAACCTTATGTGAGTTGGGATCCACCCTGGTAACTTTTTCCAGTATACAAATGTTGAGCCGGAGGCAGAGGATAAGCTCAGCCGCCGGCAAAGGGATGCTGGGCACATCCCTCCTTGCAGCAGGGCTGGCGCCAGGTTTGCAGCCAGCTGCTACCCTTAGCACGAGGTGCTGTGCCAAGGGAGCAGGTAGATGAAACGGCAAGAATCTGTCAAGACATTAAGAGAAACAAAGAGAGAGGGGGGAAAAATCAAGAAAGAATTAACTGGAATGGGTTTGGGGGATAATTACAAAACAGGTATTTTTAATGGTTGCTGGCGGAAACCCCAACCCTTGTATCTGAATGGCTTTTTTAATTAAAAAACAGCAGGCTATGAATGCTAATCTTTCTGAGCAGAAAGCGCCTGATGGTTTGCCTGTTTCCAAAAGACTAAATCAATCAGCAAGAAGGCTAACCCCATCTTCAGAACATGCACTGCAGAAAGCTCCAAACTTCCAGTCTGC
>NW_010585372.1:51517-102014 GCF_000705375.1 Tinamus guttatus
TAAAAGGCCAATAATACTCAGCATTTTTCATCTTCAAAGTGCTTTGAAAATATTAACTACTGAATTGGCATAGCACACCAATCAGGTTCATAAAGATTAGTACCCTGTTTTAAAGAGCAATTTCTAGCGGAAAGGTCATGAGAATTCCTCACTAGCAAGAAGTCAATGCAATAGCAAACTCAAAACTAGATTACATCCTATGCTCTCATTAAGACATTCAGTATATTTGATGTGTATATTCAATGTTCACTACTGAGAAGCCTAAAAGACGTAAAATAAATTGGTCATCTTGTTGGAAAAGGTGCGTACAACAGTGGGGTCATTGAAGAGGTGCATCCCCTTCAGTGCACAGAGCTGGCACCTCCACCTGGGACCAAGTGCAACCCGCCACACTCTGCTACGTGCCGGGAAAGCCTGACGGGTGTTTGTCCCGGGAAGGGAGATTCCCAGAGCAGCCAGGCCAGGGAAGAGCTCCCAAGCTCTCCTGGTCACCTCTGCGAAGGAGACCCCACTAGTTTCTGGGCAGCCTTGGATCTATCATCAGGCCCTGAAGGATTTGATCAGTGTTCTCTATTTAATCCTAACTATGGAATGATCGGATTTTGACAAGCTACCACCTATCTAAAAAGCCATTTCTTTAAAAAAAAAAAATTGGTAATAAAAAATAAACAACAGCATTATTCCTCAAAGATTAGTAGAATAATTCAATACCAGCGTAAAAGATTTTAAAAAATAAATATCCAAATTTATAACTAATTAGCTTCCAGTAGTTCTCTATTTCACTCATTTTTTTAGATATCATCTTAAACATTTCTCAAGGCACTTCCACAGACGGCATCCAATTTTAACAAGACTTTCCTCAAGTGTATTGCTTAACAAGACTCTGCCTCTGGAGACAGACATATTCACACCTCCCTATTTTTCTCCCCAGGGTTTTATTTGAGTATTAGCTCCCCAAATTTCTTGCAATTCAAACACTCAGTGCTAATTCAAGACATATCCTATACAATTATTGACTGCCCCACTTGAGTTGAGCTGATGTGACTAGGCAGAGTCATCTTCCAGCCAAGCAGTAAATAAAAGCCCATTAGCAACTTGATATTTAAGAAATCATTAACTCATCTCAATGAAAAGGCCTTCTTCCAACACATGGAGGAAAGGCTCAAATGCAACTAAACCAGTGCATGCAAAAAATATGGAATATAAACCAATACCCAAGTTTATACAAAAGTATAAAGGAAAACAGATGTACGCTGAGGAGCACTTGGGGCTTGGAGACCACTGCTAACCTTCTCCAGCCCATCACCGTAAGAGGAGCAGGCAGGGTGCATCAGGCAAGGGTGGAAAAACTTTTAGCAGAAAACCCTTAGGTACAGGAACAAGGGTGAGAAAAATAACCCTGCTGCACAGAACACATTTGACTCCACTCAATGGCATCTGGAAGTCTGGAAGTAGACTGCATGACTGCAGGGGCAAAGGGCTTTGGACTCCTCACCTTCCCAGAGCCCTAAGTTCATGCTTTGTCCTGCTCAATCCCCCTTAGGGGGCTGAAACAAACACTAAATCCAAGCAATGCAATCTGCAAAGAGCCCAGCTTTGAATCAAGGGCCAGCTGTTCCATCCCAGAACTATCTAAAACTGCTTATCACTGTCTCCAAGAAGGAGCTGCCAGGCTGCAGAAAACACCCCCAAACATTAAATGTTCTCCAAATACTGCACCTAGCGTACAGCACACACTACCAAAGGTTTAGGCTATCAAAAGAAGCCGGTGTGCTTCATGAGAAAAGTAATATCCGCTTTAGCTTTCAAACATTTTGGCTTTTTTATTAAAAATATGTACAACAAAAGCCTTACACTGTTGTCATATACAAAGGAGATAACAAATGGCATATACAAAGGAGATAACAAATGCTAAGAAGTGGAAATTTGTCAGCTACTAATATCAAAAGGCTGCACAGAGAAGGAAAGGCAAAAGTTTTTTACTGTTTATATTTTGAGCAAACCAGGACAAATCCATCGCAGTACTGTCCTTCCATCTATAGAATATTTATCACATGAACATCCATCTGAGTTATCGCAGAATTCAAAAGGCCTTGTTTAAAGGGACAATGCTGAGATAAAGTCATATTGAAAAATCCCCTTGCTTATAAGAGAAATAACACCTTAGGCTATTGAGAGGAAGCATTAAAAATAAAAGAGTTTGGTATTTTTACTGAGCCTCATGTTTCCCAGCTGATATACAGGTAGACATTCTCACAATAACATGCAAGATAGATAACATATCTGAAACACACACCTAGGAAAAACAAAATGAGGGGTAGGTAGCGTGGTGCCAGTAAAAGTCAATCCCAGCTGCACAGCTGGTCCCACGGGAGCCCCTCAGCCCCACATCACACTAACGTGCAGCAACTTAAAGCTCCATCCTGCTCCCTTGCCCCAAAGACCCTGCTGCCAGGGCTCCCACATCTCTTCAGGAGGCTTTTCCTGACTTTCATGTGACAGAAACACACAAGCAACTCGGAATGTTGCACCGATTCCTTTTCTAAAGAAGCACGTGCACCCATTGCTGGGTGACACCAGACTGATAAGTTTCTTACTCCAGCCCTACACTTTGCTATGTGAAAAAGATGTAAATGCTGGGGGGAGTTTGCATTTCTATTGCTGCAGGAAAACAGAATCCTCTGCAAATTGCCATAATCAAAGATTCCAGGTGGGGTTATTAATGTTACAACATAACAGCAGAAAGCATCAGGCAGAATGCATACTTGCTGGAAAACATAACTCTGGGGCTGGTGTTTTAATTTCTAATGAACACACACACACATGCAAAAACAAAACAAAAATTCAGGAATTTGCTTTAATTTAGTGGTTTAGATGAGATCAGTATGAAGTGCATAATTACCTCCACAGCAGAGGTTTTAAACAACATCTGGTTTAAATCTCTAGCTTTTTAAGTGTGGAGGTCTTCTCCTAGTACCTATGTAGATGCAAAGTATGGCAAAGCATAAGAATATATACCTTACATATAAAGGAGAAGAACAGTTTGGGCAGAGCTCACGGTAACTAGCCTGTGCCTAAAAGGGGATGCCACAGCTCAGAGCTCTGGAATGTGGAAATTGGAGAGGGGATGCTATGAAGAAAGACATAATGACTCCCTCTATCCTTAAAGCTCAATGAACATTCCTAAATTGGAATTAAATTAGCATTGTCTCCCTTGTACTCTTCTCTTTCACCTAGTGCAATAACAGAGTGGAGCCAGGCTCTCCTTTATTCCATATATCTTTGGAAGCATTTTAAGCTTTCGAACCTCTCTGCCCAAGACATCACTACTTGGAAGAAACCTCCCCTTGCTCCCAGTTCAGTGTGCAGCGTGCATTAGCACCCTCTTGAATGCAGTTATAGAGTCTGTTCAAAAAGAGACAAGCCATTGGCAAAAACACGAAGTTGTTCACGTCTCACTGGGTGAGAACAGCTGGGTACCTGAGGACAACTGCTTACCTCTGCTCCCACAAACACAGAATTTTCTTTGCTGATATGAGAAAAGGCTCCACTTGGATCTTCTGATTCTGAAAGTGCTCTACTTCTGCTCCCAAATACCCACTCAGCTCCACTTGGATATTTTGACAGGCTTTCCTGCCATTCCCTTGGCTGGAGCAGATTTGGGCCCTTTCTGAATAAACCCTCTTTGTTACATCTCTCTGCCTCCCACTTCCCAGAGCAGTGCCCAGGTTTCCAAACTCTTCCACCAAGCTCCCTGCCTTTCTTTCCTCATCAGCCCTGAGCTGTCTTCGTAAGACTACGACCATGTCTCACAACCACAGTTTCAATGAGCCAGGCCTTGCACCTCCTACATGCCCTGCAACATAATTATTTTCACAAGCTTTCATTCTTGCCTTTCTACATGCAATCCAAGTTCCTGCTTTAGGCACTCAGCATGTTGTCTGTGCTCCCCAGAGGTCCACCTCACCCAGCATCTCGAGCTTCCTCTTGCACTCCACCATCCCAGGCCAACATCCCATATCCTTACCCTGTATCCCTTATGTTCTCCCTGCAGTATATCTATGTCCAAATCACATCCACTAATCTTGCCCTGTAGAATCATCCGTTCCCTCCTTCATCCCTTAGGTTTGGTCAACCTTGAGCTTGACAGACAGCAATCCATGAAGTTAGGATGGAAAACCTGCAATGTGTTTTGGACAGAAAGTGACAAGTCTGTCACAGACAAGCAGGAGCTTGAGGTTGTAAAGATGGCAATCTAATTTACCTGAAGACAAAGAATCGGGAGAAAAAAACAAAAGGAAGAGATTTCTGTTTCCTCTATAAAGTTATTTTAGGGGAAGATGACAGATCCCTCAGGAAACAAATCAAAGAAATGAAGGAATAGATAGAAGGAAAACCAGGAGAAACCAAAAACCAAAGAACTTCAGGGACACAAAAAGGACAGGAGCCAGACCAAAGAAGACTTGGGATGCAATCAGAGAGAAGGACCTCCAAACGAAGGTGACTCTTCTGGTGAGCTTTGAGTTAAAAGGCATAAGGGGGATGGTGAAATACTAGATGTTGCAAGCAAGGGCAAGCATTTTTTAAGGTGAATTGACTAAGCCAATGAGTTTGAGAAACCTCTGCCCTGCAGCTTCTCTGTTTCCAAGGACCTGCTGTGGGGAAGACAAGGGCTTCTTCTCTTCTGAACTAGAAGCACAGAAGTACAAAAAAACCCCCAAAACTTACTTTACTTTACAGAAAGGTTATACAGAAAGGTTTTCTCCCTCTTGGAGAAAACGGCATGCAACCCCTGTTTGCCTAAATCCACAGCTGAGCTGGATGTGGAGTTTGATGTTAGCTTGTTTTTCTCAATGAAAACATGTGATAAGCCTGCAAAGAATCAGAGTTCATCAAGGCACCCACAAAATAATATTTTCTACCTTTTCTTCTGTTCTACTCCTATTTAAAGAACTTGTGGTTTTACAATTTAAGATGTTTTAACAGCTGAATTAGTTTTGACAACCTATGCTTCTTTTTTGATAGGAAGAAGATTGATACCTGCTGTTTAAAATAACTATTACTGATGATTTGTAGGCCTATAAAGATAGTAAATGCATTATCAGTTCAGGAAAAGAAAAATAAACATCATTTCACTTTTCTCCCTTAGACCTTTGGACCAGCTTGCATCTATGGCAGTATTTCATTTGTATTCCAGCCAAATAATATGTTATCTGGGGTCATAAAAGACCAAACAAAGTCAGAAAACACACAGAAAAAAAATAGGTGTTTGGGATTTTTCAACCATCATACAAGAGGTCTCCTAGAAATGACATAAGGGTAAAAATATACCACTTCATTAAAACATCTCTGAGGTTTCCATATGCTACTGCTGTTGTGAAACCAACTACAAATGTAAGTGCCCAGCAGAAAGATCTCAACGGAGTATCCTATTGAAGGGGTGGTTGGATTGATCCAAACAGGATCCAAACTGTATTCCACTTTTTAGCTGGACATGTTCAAAGTGTTTTGATTGATTTCTAGTAAATGAGAAGAGCAGAATAATTTTTCTCAACTTGTAAAAATGCTGGAATAGGAAATACATGATGAACCGTGCTCCTGCAGACACTCATGATTTATGTCACAGAAAACAGAAAGGAGGTTAAAGACTGAGAAAATTGGAAGTAGAAGCATTCAGACTCAAAATACTTGGCACTTGCAGATCAGTATTAAATCTGTGAATAGGACACGGAAGCATTCAGACTCAAAATACTCAAAATACTTGCATATCAGTATTAAATCTGTGAATAGGACACTACTTAGAAATTTAAAAATGGACATCTGTATAAAATGGCTGTTGCAGATTAGTGAAAAAATAATCACAGTCTGTGAAATGAAATACAAAAGCTTATGACTTTGGGGATGTTAATAGATGGATTTTTTTTTTTAATCTTATATGTCTTTTAATCTTATATATCCCTGAACAGAGGTAAATTCTCTATCGGTTACCTTCCTTATTCAGCAATGGTACCTGCATTTAACAACACTGCAGTCACAGCTGCTCTAACAGTGGAAACTCATGGTGCTCTTCATTCCCCTGAGCTGTAGGAGCACCGAAGTGAGCCTTTTACTGCCTTTTAATGAGAAAAAGCATTTGAATGAGTCAGTCCTCAACCTGTGTTTGCTCAAAGAGGAGAATTAGCTACCTCAAAGAGGAGATTTTTTTTATCTATTGCTTATCAGTATAAGAGAGTTTCATCAGGATCAAGGTCATGGTCGGTCCTTTACACACTGATAAGGCTACCAGCAGTCCTACTTTTTCTTTAGTATCTCTTCCTTCTATTACCATGTGCAGTCAAAACAAATTGCTGCCAGTCAAGCACATATACATAGCTGAGCAGATCCTGTGTTTTAGGCAGCACCAAACCATGCAGCCCTGGCAAGACTGGGAGTTAAAAACCTACAGCTACATTGCAAGAAAGCTTTTCTCATGGCTCAAGCCATCCAGGTGCAACTTCAACACATGGTCTATGGGGCACCCTCTTCCACGTCATCTGCTGCAGATGAAGCTATTTGACTTGGGGCTCGTTGGCCGTGCTCTCCCTCCCTCGAACGTGACCTTTTAACCGTGCGTATCCTCTTTCAACCGCCAGCCTTAGCAAAGCAGCTGTAACTCTGGCTGTAATCCAGGCTTAACATAAGTAGTTTTTGACCGCCCGATACAATGACATTTTACACGGTTCTGTTGGATGACCTCTTTGCTAAGAGCCTGCTATTAAAATAAGCCACCATATGCAAAACACAGTCAGCCTAAGAGAGTCGTCCAGTGACACTTGGCCAGTCCTGCATGGTATCCACAGCCCAACCAATTCTTCCCACTACTTCTGAATCAAACATATCATATAGTGATGGAAACAGCAATGTTGCTGAGAGCCCCTTCAGTGCATTTTAATAGTGCCCAAGCTTCAGTTCTTCATGCTTTAGCGTCCAAATCCTCTCGCAGCTTAAAGATGCTTGCATCTCTCCTATCTAAAGGCTTTAAAGCTCCCGGAGGAACTGCAGGTATTATGTGACTCCTAGCCTGGCTAGGACTGCAGCTACGCAGGAAACCAGCTCTCCCTACAGTGCAAACCCAAAGACCTCTGCATCCAGCTGCATCTGCACCAAGGCAATGGAAACGAGCGGCCTGAAGCTCATGGGATGCATCAGAGGGTTTGAAGCAGAGGCACTTGTGTCCAAATCTGACCACTTGGAGACCAGGAGGGACTGACAAGTATCAGCTGCCAATGTTAAGTCTCTCCTCTCTGCTCCACTGCAGCTAAGAGCCCCTGTTCCCAAGCGCCATTGTGACGAATCCAAGCTTTTAGCTTGGATTTTGCGGATGAAAGGTCTTTTAAACCAAAAGTTTGTCTAATTTTTCCAAAACTTCATTTGTCAAATGATGGTATCATCGCTTTCTACAAACTCTATTTCCCCTGAGAAACCAGGACATTTTACTTAAGAGGTTAAACGAGGATTTGGATACCAACTAGAAAGTGTTGACTTACGTAACCCCTCAAGCAAATGTACATAGCACGTACCAGTCATCTGAAGGATGCACGTTCTGTGCCGCTTATGCAGAGGTTGTTAGTGAGTACTTGGCAATGCAGGGCAAGCTGGTGGTGCTTAACTGCAAGGTCACGCAACGCACGAGCAGCTATTTGCCTGCATGAGCAACTGTGCCAGTGAACGGTAATGCAGAGAGGCAGCAACCTGCACTGCATCCCACTCCGAGGCCATTCCCCACCCAGGCACCAGGAAATGAGATCTGAAAAGCTACCTACATTTGAGAGGCACCCGGATATTTGCATCGATTCAGTTATTGCAAGAGATGCACTGATAATTATCATGTAACTACATATCAGCCTTCCTTCATTTTTTTTTGCCTCATTCAGAGAGGGCACAATGAGAAACCATTAGTTTACTTTTGGCTTCGGTACAAAATAAGGCACTCGCTGAGGCAGGGACCATCCTTTCCATCACGTTAGCAGAGCACTTACAGCAGTGAGGTCCTGGTCCAGGACTGAGGTTGCTAAGCAATATGGAAATACAAATAATAAATGAATAACAACCACCTGCAAAAGATTACATGCTGAATTGTACCTTACCATGAAAGCTTATGTTTCAAATGTCATCTGGATTCAAATTCGCTGAAATTAAACTAAAGAAGATGGAATGATTATTGTATAGAATATTTTCAGATATGTACAAAAATTTGTTTCCCATTACTTGTGATTCACTTCAGGGTTTGTTTCTTCTTTAAGGCATTTAAAGCACATAGCTCAATGGAATAAAATGGCTGGTTTTCTTGTTACAGCACAGACTTGAAAGCGCTTAAGTACATTTTTCTGTCACTGTGTATTTGCTGTTCCCAAGGTTATTTAAGAGGTGACTGTTATTCTGTGTACAAATGTGTTGTTAGCATGACTGATGTCAAAACAGTGTTTACACTCTACATCGCAGATTAAAAGCTGTTCATAAGAAATCCTCCTTATAATGCACAGCAATGTAAACACACCATCCTAGGAACCCTCACAAAGGAAACTGCCCCTCCAGGCTCTATCTGCCCTGAAGCTTTAGCAGGACATTAGTGCATCCCTTAGGAAGGCAGATTCCTTCCCCGAACACTTGGTCTGTTACCCATTGGAAAGATTCCCGTTGACTTTAATAGGCATACGGTTAGCTCGGCACTAAATCCCATGCTTAAGGCCGACTTTGGGGCTGTGGTTGAACTGCACAGAATATGAAGAAGGTCAAGGGAACGCAACAGGATCTGCAGCTTTAGGCATATGTTATGTTTGGAATTTGATTCAGACAGTTAACTAAGTGATAAATAAGTAAACAAATAAACAAATCCTTCTAGGTGCTTATCCATAGCTCCTAGGACAACACAAAAAAAGGCAGAGAGGTTTAATTTCTTTGTTTTTAAGGACTGTGTTACCCTAGAACCTAGAAGAAAAGGCTCACTGGAATGGGGCAGATCTTCTCACAGCACCACCAGACACAGCCGTGGGTAAACCTCAAGGAAAAAGGCATCTCATGGCATGGAGAGGGAGCAGTTCTCTGCCCATGGATAGAAACAGCTGGAGACAAAATCTGTGGTGACATGGCTCCCTAAACAAGCAAACAGAAACATCGAGATGAACGTGAGAACAGCCATTGCACTTGCAAATTATTACATCCTTGAGAAACATCATGCTGACAAGGTAAAACAGGAACTTCCCACAAACAAAACTAATCTGGAGTCATCCTGGCCTCAGGTGAAACAGTGGGAACTGGAGCCCTTCCCAAGGCCTTCCTTCTCTCCCGAACCCCAGCCGCACATCCCGCTCCTACCTCCGGTGTCCCCTTCCCTTAAGGGCTGCGCTCTGGGGCCAGTGCCCACACATCTGCTCTCCAAGGAAAGCTGTGGAGGGACGTGACTTATCTGGGCTTGCAGGGAACAGGTTTCAGCTTGTGCCTGCTGCAAATCACAAGCTCTCACACACGAGCAGTACACAAGGCAGTAATTTGTTAAGCTATAGCAACTTAATTGGAAATCTGAGCCTTCGTCAAAGCTTATCCTGGCTGGGGATAAACATTACACTCAGCCTTTCCACCCCACGGGGGATACCCAGCATTGAAAACTACACAAAAAGAGTGAATTAGCACAAACTAGTGATGTTATTAAAAAAAGAAAAAAAAAAAAAAAAGAAAAAGTTAGAAATTCCCATCCGGGCTGCTTTCTCCTGCACAGGAGTTTGGCTTTGGAGGACAGGCAGGTAATGCCGCGAGCATATATTGAAGTGGCAGCTTCCTAGGGAATAATTTATATTTGGGATTCTAGAGGAAGGATGGAAGGATGGACGGACAGAAGGAAGGACAGAAGGAAGCCAGAGCAGTGCAGGGGCCTGTTAACACAGTTAAACATACTAATCCAAACCACAAGACAAGGAGAGTGTTACACAGCCCAGTGCTAAGCCTGGTGCTCACTTCATGAATGCTCTCTCTGTAACTTAGTTATTAGTTACTTTGGAGATTCCATTTCGTGTTATTACTTAAGCTCATGATCTCCCCACGCTTGAAGATTAATCTGTACAATAAACAACAGAACAGAAATGGGGGCACCGGGGAAAAAGCAGACATTTGTGTTTTTGGAGATATTACACATGCAGTTGGAGAGCTGGAAAGTTTCAGATGAATCTTACCAGAAGTCCTCAAGATAAGTGCTACTCGAATAGGAAATACAGACGAATATGGCAATACAGACTAGCAGTTCATGTGAGCTGCTAAGCTAATGAAGCTCAGCCTGGCATTCTCAGCCTGGTATTATAATAGTGCCCAGGAAAAGCACACATATGGTTTCCCAAGAAAGTAGATCCATCAAAACATCAGTGGCTAAATACCTAGGTGTCAGTTTTCAAAATGCCCAAGAGCTATGAAAACTCAGTTCATACTAAATTAATCTGCCAGATGTCTTTCCAGATCTTGGCCTTAAGTTTGCATAACACATACCACATTTTCTAAAAAAAAAAAAAAAAAAACACCTTTGGATGGTCTGCTGAAGAAATCCTTTACGAAGTTGTTATTTGATTTTTAGAGTGCAGGACCCAGAATTATGTCTTCAGTGTCCACTGCTGTCTTAGCACAGGAGGCTGAACAAGCTCCTTGATTCTGGGCATTATCTGTATTTACAGTCAGGAAAACAACCCACTCTGCTGGGATGATCTGAGGCTTCATTAAACATCTACAAACAGCTTTAAAATAGTGATACACCAATCTACATAAAAGCAAAGGTAGTTTTACATAGGCCCTGGTTAAGCACACACTCCTGGCACAAGGAAGAGGACTGTTCTACAGATGTCTACTGGCAGTACTGCAATTACTGTGAAGCAGCAGAGGAACATCAGACGGGAAGAGACGATGCCTCAAGATGACTCCTAAGGAAGACATAACGAGAACGGGACAACGTATGACAGTTTAAAATACAAGCACAGGAGCACCAAGGAAGAGGGCACTCTCTGTGGGCTCCCTGATCACTGATAAGTCACAAGTCCTCAGCATGACAAAGGCAAAAAAAGAGCAGGAGATACACCTGGTAGTTGTAGAGAAGTAAGGTCACTGAGTAAGGTGATGTCACCAGCCCAGACACACCACAAATTGTACAAACGTACAAGGCATCGCTGATCAAAAAAGATATGGCAAATATTTTAAGCTGTTGTCTAGGATAAGCAAATAGTTGAACCTATGTTACAAGTAAAATTTAAAAAGTAGTTCAGCCCATCAGAGGTTGGCCGGGTATGATCTCTCCTAATCTCTTAAAAGACAGAAATCAGCTTCTAAAACTAGGCAGCACCCTCCGCTCAAGAACAAATAGGCATATACCCATCATGACTAAATTCAGACTGGAAAAAAGAGGAGAAAAAAATCAAGCCGAACCTGAAGGACACTGTTCTAGAATTACCTTCCGATGGGTGCTGGAAGAGCAACATGGGAACTGATGTTCCCAGCTAACACGGCACCTTTGACATGGGGTCTGGTGGTTCTAGTCCTGCGTGACCAAGCCCAGCAGCAGGTCCACACACCTGCAGCGCTGCAGAACTGTTCGCTCCAAATTTAACTACAAAAGTTGGGCACTTAACAGCTTTGCAGGTCTTGAGATAGCCTATTTTAGTGCAGTCAAACAACTGCACTGTAGGATGTCATGACGGAACAGATGCTCCTGGCAAAGAGCGTTACACTTTCCAGTGCTGGAATGAACAAGCTCATCTTCTCCTTTACAAATACAGCTCCCTTTCCATAATAGACTGAAATGTTTTCATTAACGCACCCTAAATGCCACAATCTTACTCCTCATGTAACCCAAGCCTTCCACATTAAACTGCATTATCTGCTTCAGTAATACACCTGTGTTTGCTTTGACTTGCAGCAATGCAATCCAGGCAGGGCAATCCTCTGCTAGAAGCTTTCTGTAAGTTTATTCCTTTTACCAAGGGAAAAAAAAATACCACGATCTACAGATTTCTGACTTGGTAAGCTACTCACACTTTATAAACAAATGCATCAGCCCTGGATTTCAGTTTAATGACACATCCAGCATCCATAACACTGTCCATAATTGACATGATGCTCACATTTTCATCATCATTTTTAATACAGAAAGTTAATTTGGAACCTCCTACAGGCAAAATGACTCCAGACAAATTTAAGTGCAGAAGAAGAGACTGACACATAGCTCAGAGCACAAGAGGCAGCCGGGGATTAGCAAGAGCAGGACTTTCTGTCCTCAGCTCAGACTTTGCTAACCAGTGCCAAGGGATTCATGGTTGTGCAAGGATGTGGGTCAAGGCAGAGGTGACATGGAAAGTCCTGCAGGAACCTGGAGGCAATTAAATCGGGGATGCAGCTGAGCGTCACCACGGGCAGGGAGAAGGGACTTGAACAGTGACAAGAAGCTACAGTTTCCCACAGGAAGGGATGACTTTGCTTATAAAGCTTGTAAAATGCAATCAGTCACCAGAAAACCTCTTAAAAGAGGTCACTGGTTACTGAAATGGTGCTGAAGTATTTTATATATATATATATAAAATGGAATAGCAAATAGAAGTATTTAATACAGAGAAAAAGAATGGAATAACAAATATGAATTCATTTTATCATACTTTTCACTAAACCAGATTCTCACAGAAATCCCTTTGGGGTCCCTAACAGTACAAACAGGTAATCCGTATACACAGATGAGCAGCAGCACTGGCCAACAAGATAATCCTCTGCTAACAACTATCCCAGCTATTGCAGAATTGCTTAGCTGACAGCCAAAGGTCCTCACACTTTTGCAGAACTGCCTGAATAAGTATCTACTAAGATGGCAGAATATTCACTGCAACAGGAAGAAAATACATCAGCCAACAAAAACCTGATCCTTGATTTCATAAACAGATGGGATCTATTCAGCATTCCTCCGTGAAGGATTAGGAACCAGCAGGTAAACAGCTCACACCTGCTCAGGACACAGGGCAGGTACATCCCTTTTTGAAAGAGAAATTGCCCCCAAGAAGTAATGGACCCGAATACCAGGTGGGGCACATCTGCAAACGCAACTACCAGGCTCTGCAGTCTGGTCTACAGACCACTGACAAATGCCCCAAGTGAAGCCTAAATGTCCCAGGGTGATGGTAACTTGAAAACCATAGTTTCAACACTAACCAGACAAGAAGAGTCTTTAAGGCTGCAAGCTGAGAGTGCAGTGGTAGATGATACACTAACATCCCGGAAAAATCCAAGTTCCACATTAAGCGAAATTAGGAGTCAAAATTATTGTCCCTGCTGGGACAACCCGCGGAAGAGTGAGCGATGTGGGAGGGCACAAGGCCCCACCTGGAGGCGCACAGCAACCCCTCTCCATGATAGGATTTCTATTTCCATATATAAACCTGCTCTGACCTTCAGAACTCTGGCAAGCAACAACTTTCACTAAGCCACCTCAAAGGAAAAAGCAGTTCCTCATCTCCTCTCTGCAGCTAAACTAGAGTGGAAGCGATTTACCAAGAAAAAAAAAAATTAAACAAAATACGTGTAGTCCCAGCTAAAGCAACCTCTAATTTCCCAGAGCAGACACAGGAAGGGCAGAAGGAGAGAGCAAGCTCTTCTCCTGGCACATTCCTTTATTAAGGGGTTTTGTCGGATGTTCCAGAACTAAATGATAACAAATGTCCACGTCTCTCCAAGTATATCCTCTCTTTCTGAGACATGAAACAGCATGATGATAGCGGCTTTTCACCTTTCTTTGGCAATTCACAGGTATCCTCCACTCAGAAAACTCCCTAACTTCCTCCTGAAGATGTTATAAAACTCAGCAGCAGGAGGATGACCGCAGCATCCCTTCCTTTTCACCTCTTATCTCGGGGTTGTCCTTTCTGTGACACACTGTTCACCTGTCCCTCTTTTAGCCACCTGGTTGCCTTACTAGAATGTGCTCTTATGAACATAGGAATAAACATAAAAGCAAAAAGGAAGAACACGCTCTGTCTCATTGCTGGCACATGTAGAGCACTCAGTCAAAGAGAAAAGCACATTAGATATAAATACCCATTCCAAGACCAATATTTCCATAACAGACTTAGACTTAATTATACAGTAAAATGGGAATTATGCTGTAACATCCATTGGGCAAGAAACAATTAAATATCAGTTTGTTCTACAGAGACAAATTAAGTTTGCACCACAAAATGAAATTACAACTATCATATATGACATCCTAATACAAAATGACATGCATCCTAAAACATGAGATTGTATCATGTTAATTAAACCAAATACAGTATTTAAGAGAATATCAAGAACTCATTTATGGAAAGTATTTCCATAAAACTCAAGTGAATTTGCATAGACATAAATGGAAAGTGTTACAGAAATGAACTGATAACCAGGAAATATGTAGCAGTGGGAGACTAAGGAAACCCAGTCTATTGCAAAGAAGTTTTTGAGATGACTCAGTTACAGCACTGAAGTAACACTGAGTCAAGAGAATGTTTTAAGGCAGACCAGTGAGGAACTAGCAAGTTGAAATGAATTCAGGAAAAAAAAAAATCACATTAGAAAACAGCATAACCTGATCAGTTAGGGTAATTGGCCACCAAGAACAAACTACTGAAGGAAATGATGGCTTTAACACTGGTGATGCCATCTCAAACAACACTATTTGACCTTCTAAAAAGCGTGTTGTAGTCCAGGAAATAGAAATTCTCATCAAAGGAGCAACTGAGGTTCTCCAGTGGGTTCTGTGGGGACATCACCACTGCATCTGATGACCTGCAAGCAGAAACACCACAGCCTGCAGCCTCTCCATCTGTCTTTAGACATGTACCTCAGATGGCTAAGAATGTATTTCCCCAAAACTATATGCAGACAACAAAATATTGAGATAGTTCACTCTTTCAACAGATTTTTCTACAGTAAATGCAAGTCCTAGAAGACAATTTAAGTCATATGTTAGGTTTAATCAGTGAAAATCTGTCCATTGCTCATTCTGAAATCTTAGGGAAATGACAGTCCAAACTCAGGCACTGCAATTAGATGGGATATTCCTAGGTCATGAAGTCTATGAAATAGTACAGCACCCTCTGTTTTGAGGAATGAAAGCTTTTAAGAGGTATTACTGAATGATCTACTTAGATGAAATTCAGTTTTAATACTCGGAGATCTCCATGCAACAGGAGATCTTCTTTACTCCCATCTATGCATTGGTGTCTGTCTTAAGGGACTGCAATGCAACCAGATCTTCTAAGAAATGCTCGAGCACTATGGCACTTGTCTCCAAGAATAACAAGCAGGAATTTACTTTGGAACCCTGCTGCCAAATTGCCAGGCACGACTTGTGAAATGTTTCTGTCTCCTCACCTTTATGGCAAGCACAGAAGACCATCTCCTACTTGCATAAGGTAGAAATGAAAAAGGAAGACCAGGAAAATAGAAGCTGGCTAACATAGGGAAAATCATCAGTTTGTGGATTTACATGGAACAGACAGATTTACACGGACTGTTAGAATAATGGTAAATTATATCAAATAAAATGCACTGTTATTTATATATATATATATAAAAAAAAATTATATTATATAAAATAAAATAGAGTGTTTTTTATATATATATATATATATATATATATATATATATATATGCTGTCATGTGGCATATAGCTACATAACTGCATTAGAGTTCCTAGAGTTCCTAGAAAATGCTGACTATTCTAATTGCTAAAGGTTAAATTCTTGGCACGTAAGAGTGATTGGACTTTTTTAATTAATAAAATTTCTCACTGATTGAAACCTTAAATGTCAGTCAATCTGCTTGAGATTTTTGCTATTTGGCTACTGACTTGATCTAAATTGCACAAATTAGTTCTCTGTGGGAAGGTAAAAAGGCCTACGTGACTCCTGCACAACCTGTTCCTAGACATCCTGGACCATCAGCCATCCGACCCTGCTCCTCATTTGGCTGCTCCTCACTGATCCCAGTATCCTTCTAGGATCAGTGAGAAGCTCAGCTGCTTCTTCCTCTCCCCCTAGACCTGCTTTCACCTGCTCAGCCATAACAAACTTCATCTGATGTCACCTGTGCAGTATTTTTTACCTTTACAATAACCAACTGACATTGCAGTGACTTCACTGCAGACTCAACAAGTGTAAATCTAATGCGTAGAATGAAAATTCTTGTTCAAATACAAACAGCAGAAATAATTGCAAATAATTGCAAAAGTAAAACAAATTAACAGCCAAGCAAATTAATTCCTTTCTGAATCATTGTCTCTATTTTCCAAGTCCAAATGATTCTCTCTTCCTATTGAGGAAGCCTGGGGGGATGAAAAAGTGTCCAAGCTGGTGAAATTAAAAACTAGCTACTGAGCATGAAACGTGCAATAATTGCATTTCATAACATTTTCATTGCCTCAATGTAGTATGAATTGCTTCACAATTCCACGGTGTTATGATGAAAAAAATGACACCAATAAAGCCTAAACGATTGATGTTATGACTTCATCAATCCCAGACTAAAGGCATGCACAGAATGACAAATATTTTCAAGAATACGTCTTGGAAACTACTATCTCACTCTGAAGAAGCACAAGTTTCATTTTTACAGATTTCTGGAAGATGGCTATTTTCACATCAGAAGATGGAATATTGAAATAATCCATAATATAAGTTCATATGAAAGTCCCTTGCTTTCCCTTTCAGAAACTGTCCAAGTTTTGTTTTCTCAGGAGTTACAAATGCAGCTAATACACACTAAGGCTGCAGCTAACGGGGCTGTATTAGTTCAGAACATGCTCAATCCTTTGAGGTTTTGTGTCAAGACAGTATTATTTCAACAATGAACTACACTTACCTTGACTTTTTAAAAGCCTACAAATTCGGGCATGAAGCTGCATTAGCTTTACAATTTCACTAAATATGAAAAAAAAAGTTCAATTTATTGCTACTTAAAACTTTCAATAGGACAGGAATCTACACTTAAGACAACAAAGCAGCCGTGTAGTAATCCATCAGATACAGCATCAAAGGTAGAGTGCAAAGAAGCCACCTCCCGCAGGGCGACTGTACCTGCTTTTGACAGCCACGCTCAATAGCTACCCAAATGCAACCTCATAAATCCCTTCCACGGATAGTTCCACTTTGACGTGACTAAATAAATAAGAATTTAGTCTGTCTGTATTAAAGAAAAAATCTCTTTAAAGCATCAATAAATCCAAACTTGTTCTGTAACAGTTCAATCTGACAGGTTTTTTTTCCTCTCAAGAAAAAGGAAATAGAAGCTTTCTTTTTAAATGAGTTGTTAGGCATCTTGACTGAGGTATTAAAACCTCTGTTCTGATTCTTTCTTTAATATAATAGCTCATTTCCCTTATAAAATAATTAATGGAAAATAAAGACCTCTTTGTTAACTCTAATCTCGCTTCCTTGCAAGTGTGCCAGAGGCACTTTAATGTGGATCAGGTCATGAATATTACAAATTACAGCGGCGATGTGCAGCAACAAAGGACTCGGAGTATTCCTGTAACACTAACACCTCCTTCCTTCTCCAAGGAAGGAGGGTAACAGCACACACTGATCTTTCTGGACAAAACAAAATCTGCTATCTCTTTTTTTTTTCTGATCCTTCTAAATCCCAGTTTACAGAATGAAATAATAGCAGTGCATAAATTATGAATCTGATACAGGATTAATAAAACCTATTTCATTTCAGGTCAAAATTCTGTACTGTCTCATGTGAGGTATAGATATGATAAAGTTAAACTACAATAGGAGAAAGTCACTATTTTTGCATAAAATTTCCTCAGGCAGATTCATGGCAGATGCAATATGAGCAAACTAGAACTATGCACAGAAAGGGACAATTACAGAAAAATTAATGTACCAGCAAGAACAGCATTGACCATAAATGCAATATAAAATAATGAAATGAAATTCACAGTAAATTTGGCAATCAGTATTTCAATTCAAAAAAGCATACTCTATTAAAGTTTGTATTTTTCCTTGGATAATGCTGGAAAACACAACAACTGTGGCCTATCTGAAGCAAAAAGGCTGGGAAAGATTCACAGTCTTTACACAAGGTTCCCAAAGAAGGAAAAGACAAGGAAGAGTAATGGATGATTTTAAATACAAAAATGTTATTCCTACACAACTACTATCCATTAGAGAGCCTAGTCTCCTTGCCTGATACCCCCAGTGTGTGCGAAACTGTAAAGAAGTGAACCCTTGTGCTACCCAAACACTCCAGTGAAACTCTGCCTGAAGAACTGCCTCCTGGTGCTGCCGTGACAGAAACTCCAAGAAAACATGAATAAAGATTTCAGAGATTCTTTCTCCCAAAGAAAAAAATAAAATCCTTTTGCAATGTGCAGCATTTGCATTTGATGGTCCAAGCCTGTCAAAAAGAAACCGTAAAAAAATCCTGTTGGTTTTGCAAAAATATCAACAACCTCCCATTTTGTGGGATACAAGTCCTAACTAATTAAATTCTAATCTGCCCTTTTCAGGTATCATAAAGTGCTATCTCAAATAGGCTTATGCTATACTCATTTCATTAGAAGTGCAGTGTTATTTTCTCTTTAGAGAATATGCTACAGTGAAAACACATTAGTACTAACGCCATAAAAATTAGAAAATATGGACATTTTTCCTAATTTTGCTTTAAAAAACATTGCACATTCACAGGTCTTTGCCTGAAATATGAGATTTGCTCTTTTAAGTGTTTCTTCAATGTCATCCTTATTTCTTTAATTAATAAAGGGATATACACACTGACATTAAAACCACTAATTTACTCTTTGCCATCCCAAATTAGGGAGCATAACATTTATGTGCTTCACTAACCAGCACCTAAGAACACTTTGAAATAAAAAGGGGCCAGCCAGACTGCAAAAGTGGTTTCAGAATAAGAGTAAGCCACTGCAAAGACTCTTCCTGTTCCCAGATATTGAATTTCCACCATCTCCCTTCTACTGACACCAACCTTTATGAAATGGACCTTAGGAATCAGTGGCAGGTGACACATCTGCATAATCCAAACAGGCAGTTTAAGGGAAGGGAACAGGGAGCCATAGGCAGAGAAAGTGGGACACACTCTCGTGGCAGCACCATGTACTTACATTGGCTTAAGTCCATCAGGAAGTCGCACCTTGGAAAGGATTAATAAATACTAATGTTCTGGATTAGGACATCATTCACGCACATATGGCATTATAGGAAGATAAAACATGCTGTTTTGTTTACCCCATCCATTCCAAAACATGTATGAAATTTAGCACTTCCCTCCCTCCCACTGCAGCCCTTCAAAGACTCCTTGCATTGCTCCTTTCAAATTATCACACAGGACATTGTAATAACCTCAACATTTGGCTACACCAATGCTAAAGGAAGGTAACAAGAAATTTTAAATCTCACAAACTACAGGAAGCAGGATTTCAGTGGTAGAAATGGAATACTCATACTCCAAAAGCGATGATCCAAAACGCAGATAACCACATCCGTGCATGTAAAATAAATGGCAGTTAAACTGAGATCACCAATATAACAAATCTTCGAGATTGATCAGATATTATTCCTTTTTTTTTTTTTTTAATTTATAGATCCTAAGTTCTCTCTTCAAACCTTATTCTCAAAACCCTTCACAAAACAAGGCATAAGGTTATTTTCAATCCACTGGAGAAAGTGAGGTGTAAATCAGATGCACAACTAATTATTCCATATGTCTCTGCATGCCACAGACCAAAAGTCTAAACTCAATAGAAAATATGATGTTTTTCTAGGTTAAATTGGTGCTAAAAATACCCATTCTTCAGAGGAATTGGTATTAAGTTGTATATTACACGTAATTTGCATACAATGGCAATCTTTACATCTTTTGAAAATACAAATACACTAAGAATGCAGTGCATCAAGAACTACAACACAGCCAAACCAAACAGCTTTGTGGCAGAAACAAAAATCTGAAAGGTGCCTTTGTGCCCAAAAATAAATCTTTTAGTTTTTTTTTCTTTTTTTTTCTTTTATATATATAAATTATCATGATCTTACAAGTTACAGCTTTAGGTTTGTGGAGTTTTTTTTGGTTTCAAGTATGACAGTAATGGCGACCAAGTTATCCGAGATAAGAAGTGAAAAAGCAGCACCGTTTGTGAGTTTTTGACCAAATATATTGTAAGAGGTTGAAACAAAGTTTTATAAAAACAAATGATTAAAATTTCAGTTCAGAAAAACACTTTGTAAAATACAATAAAACCCTTTTAAATATCAAAGTGGATTTTGTACAGATCTTTCTAAGCAGATTTTTACTACAGCCTAGTTCCACCAATGCCAGTAAAACAAGACGTGGGTAAAAAGGGTTGGTGTTTGCAGAAATACAACCTATATACAAAACTGCAGGTAACATACTGCAACTCATTGGAAAAAACTTGGAAAATCCACTCTGTTTCACTGCGAGTGGACTTACAATTGATCTTATATCATTTAAAATCAGGTTACACTATAGAAAGGCTTTTCACAAAACAAAAAAACAGAACGAGAGTCACCCTTAAAGTTAGCTTCTCCCATCAGCAAAAATGCCACGCAAATCAAAAAACAACGCTTAAGTAAAACACTAAGACTTTATGAAAAATCCAAAATTTATTGCAAATTGTACTTTGCACTTTCCCTCCTTTCTTCATTTTTACATGATTTATTGATATCCATGATTTTTTCACAGATGTACTTGTTGACTTTGGAGAGTCTCTGTGCAATTTCAGTTTCATCCACAGTTTCTTGTGCTATTCTATCATACAAACATTCTGGGGAGAAAAAAAAAGAAAGAGCTATTAGGATATTTTTAGAAAAAGAATGTAGCCCTCTGTTGGCCTCACAACCCAACAGACAGCAATAAGCACTGTGTGTATTTGTTGCAGCACAACGGAAGCTTTCACTGACTCACGAGCTATCTTTGTTAGAAGCAAGATTTTTCACCAGGTTTGAATTTTTGACATGACAAACTCTCAGTTTTGCTGAGACTACATCAACAGGCTTTCTATACAGAAACAAGGCTAAATCCAACCTTTTAACAGTGTCAGTCTTGTCTGCCTAAATCTTCTATTTGTCCTTATCTCCACAGATTTAAGAATCTTCCTCCAGATGTAGGGTCTCACTAGAACTGTTGTTATCTAACATTCCCTATGAGTCACTCCTTTCATCATACCTTCAAGACAATAAACAAATAAGTGGTAAGGGTTAGGAAGAAGCAGGAACCAGTAGGAGAAGACATTAATTTAATAAAAAGATACAAAACTGTATAATGTGCATCATAATGTCTGCATCTTTATCGCATGCCCCATCCCTGGCCTTTGTACTTTGCTTGCGTTATTAGAGTATTTGGGGCAAGACCCATTTTCCTGGGTGTTTTCACAACGTGCTCTGTGGAATTAACTGGAACACAAAAAGCAAGGAACCACTAGTATCTGCAAAGCAATGAGCACAAGGAGGGAAAACACTCTGCTCTCCACGCTTGGTAGATCTGCACCTTGGATCCAGCACACGTTCTCAAAAGCAGAGGTGGTGCAACACATCCAGCTCCTTCGACACAGGCAAGTTTTATTTCTATTTTTCTTTATTTTTCTTTTTTTTTTCATAACCAGGAGAATGCATTTTGTTGTATAGGCCACTAGTAATAAACAGCTCCCAAGATTGATTAAACAAATTCTCTTCTGCTTTGCCTAGTATTCCAGTAGCCATTTATTGCTTCATATAGAGAAAGCCATAGAGATTATCACTTAATTAACATGGTTTATAACATTTCTAATGCATCGTATTAAAAAGTTATGAAAGTTAAGTACTATGCATGCTTTGTAGTTCATTTTGAAGCCTCTCCAAAGTTTTATAAAAGGTTATTTTGCATTAAGAAGGTTTATAACAGTGCTCACGCATCACACTTTTTATAACTTCTTTATAATATAGTATACAATAGGGACTTTTTAAGAAGCTAGAGAAATTAGACACATTAAGAGCTAATACTGACATTCAAAAATTTAAATAGGTTAGTCTGTGTCCACAGAAAAATGAGAACATCTTGAAAAAAGTGAATTTCATATTGCAAAATATACCAAATATAAAATCAATAAAATCAATAAACGTGCAGCCCGATAGCTGGAATGCAAATCATCAGTAAGGTATGATTTGAAATATGATCCCTAGGAAGACACATGTCACTGAGAACTGAAGAGACACAGAGTGGTTTTGAGGCATAATTTTTTACTACAGCAATCTCAGGAAGACTCCATAAAGTTTGTGTCAGATATGTGCTGAACTCCTGTAAGATGCAGGCTGTGTTACTACCTTATCCCAAAGAACAAATCACCTGGCAGAACTTATACATCATCTGTGTCTCTAAAAGCCCTCGTGATCCAGACGATACATGATTGCTACGCTTCTTCCTCCCCCTTTTCTTCCATTTCTGTACAGGGGGCTACAGATGCAACTCAATAGGTCACACAGGGGTGCTGGCCCAGGGGCTTCGAAGAGTGATTCGAAGGTTCCACCTCATCTTTTGGGGGCCATACAGACACCCCTTCTTATTTCTGATGGCAGCAAAGCTTCAAGTAGACTGTAAAAGCTAAAATAGACTTTTATTTCTTTCTGTGATGCCTGATCCAAGTTCTTGGCCAAGTAACCAACTTCCTAGCATTTCACCGTTTGCTCCTTTGTTTTGGTTTGTGTCTCCACTTCTTTGTAATTGGGTCATTCTCCTGTGATCACTTCCAAAGTTTCCCAAAACACTGCTGGTTAGCGGGGCAAGACCTGCTAACGGAGATGCAAGTGTCACAGTGCAAAATGACACGGGGTTGGTTATGCGCTACCCACTGCTGCTGATCTGGGAAGTCTGCCTGCCCCCTGCCTACCTACCTCATACCTTGGGTAAAAGAAACACTTGAGAGAGAAACATGGAATAGCAGGAGCGGAACAGGAATTAAAAAAAAAAATAGGGTAGAGGCAGAAAGCAAATGCAGGGCAGAAAAGAAAATACAAGACATGGTGAAGAACTGAAATGCTGAGGAATGCAACTCAAGGAGGAGGAAAAAGGGGAGGGCTTCTTACCATGTACCTGATGGAGAGCACTCCCAAGCTCGCTCTAGTCTAAACAAGATAAGTTAGAAGAAAACTATCATTTAAAAGATTTAAGCAGGCTGGATCTGACTGAAGTCGAAGAGGAAACTGTCCTAGAAGCAGCTCCAACAGCAGCACTGAGGAAGAGAAGCCTCCAAGGGGCCAGCTGGCCGCAGCGGGCCAGCAAGGCTGGTTTTAGTGGCTGCCTGCAAGTGCACGAGCTGCACTGCGGCCACCAACCACCTCCCCTGCTCTCGGGAGCCGACGGGACAGCCACGGCCCCGGGTACCACACCCCGCGGGGGGCAGCGAGGGGGCCTTGCTCTACTGCTGCTGTCAGCACCCTGCCAAAAGGGCCCGGGCAGGACTAGACAACCGGTACGGAAGAGCATGTGCTTCCACCTTCATTTTTGAAGCAGATTAGTTAAGAAGAAAGAAAAAAAGAAAAAAAAAGAAAAAAAAAATCTACTTTTCTTACTCTGTAAGAAGTAGTAGTAAGAAGATGACTCTCTCCTCACCCAACACACACACACACACACATAAGAAGGAATCTCATTTCCTGCTTTCAAGGCAGACTACAAGAGATCATAGTTTAGGGCACAGTGCAACTAAGAACAGGAAATACAGAATAATGAAGCTCACTCAAACTGCAGAAGAAACTTTAAGAAGGAGACTTCTTTCAGCCCACTGGAATTTAGGCTGAACACAAAACCTAAAAATCCAATTCTGATATGTATTCCATGAGGAACTGACTCAGTTTTGACTTAAAAAGAAGCCTGAAATACCAAGAGAGACAGAACTGAATGTAAAACACAAGCACAATGATACAAAGGGATTGATATCACCATTCATTTTAAATAAAGGATTGGGCCCGCTCGCTCTCTCCAAGTACGACATAGTTCAAGCCTAAGTCCATGTAACTGAAAGTGTTGCATATTTTCTGCCAGATAGGTCAGTAATCTGCACTTCCTGTTCAAACTACAATTGCTACTAATCACATTTTCTCCACTCTAGCTACTAACCTTTCTCTCTTTTGCAAATACATATATATTTTTAAAGTTGGTGCTGTAATGGTCTCTGTGCCTCACAGGAGAGCTGGTTACATTCTGGGTAAAAGAATGTGGTAAGATTACTCTCAGGCTTGTTAAAGGTAGTAAATGCAGTTAAATCATTATCTTATAAAAATAATTCCAGAATGTGCTGCTTTCCAGACTCAAAGTCCTGTCCTGCAGGTAGTTTAAAATGATGATCTTCTTGAATCTTACTGCAATCAAGGTACAACTCTCCACCTGTGAAGGCTTGCACTGTGTCCAGCTATTGCAATATGTCTTTTAATTTTTCCTGGATACGTATGCACTTCAAAAATGCAATAGCAACTTTAATTACAGTTTTTAATTAGTTATTTTTATATGAGCTGAAAAGAAGCATCTTTCAACTCCATAATTAATGGTTAAACTCCAAAGCAGGAAGCAAAAGTTTTCAAATAACCTACCTCTGACAATGCTTAATTTGTGAGGTGAGAGAGGTGGCTTGGGAACGGCATCTTTCTTTTTTTTGGTTGCAACTCCTGTGACACTTCTGTTCTTGAGAACATCTGTTCCCCAAATCATAACCGCTAGATTTTTTGTATACTTTGAATCTCCTTGTGTTACTTGCAGCTGGTGCCATTTCTCCTCATCTACCCAAATTCCACTGCCAAGATGGACCTAGAAGGTAGTAATAATAACAACTTATCTATGGTATGCAGCACACAACAGTATCCAAGTGCTATAGGAACATCATTATTAGGTACTATAATAACAGTAATTAGGGTTGAACAAATTCATTTTGCCTAATTCTGAATCTCCTCCAACTCCGTGGTTCAGGGAGTTCAAGTAAACCTCATATATTACACAGCTCCTCTTTATTTTGTTCTCAATTCTTCTTACTCTCTACTTTTTTTTTTTTTCCCCCTCTCCATTCTCCAATACAGTATCTCCTGAGAGGCTATGGTCAGGAAGAGAAATAGAAGAAAGAAACAGTAAACACACAAAGTATTATATAGCTATGCACAGCATACAAACCAAGCAGTTGTGCCAACCTAATTTAGGAGTAAGAGAGAAAATAGTCTTTTTACTACAAAGACCTCCTTTTGGCTGAAGCAGACTCTACCCAAAGCATGTTCAGAGGGTGACAGAGAGGGAAACGTTTCCTAAGTCACATCCTTGTTGGCAAAATTCTGCCTGATGCTTTAAAATAACGAGAAGGACAGAAGGCATTTCGAGAGCTCCAATATCAGCACAAACCAAAAGAGTCTGCAAGTTCTCTAAAATTCAAACTATATTGGGAAGTTTGCACATTGTGAAGTCTACCCACTGCTTTGTGGGAAGGCAACAACACTGCTGCAACACTACAGACTTTCCACTATTCAGACAACGGTGGACAAAGATACTCCGTTAAGGCAGTATCCACAACAGACAGTGGGAAATGCAAAAAGCCAGAGTCTAGTTTTGCTTACCCTTGCTCTCTGCTCTTGGCTCTACTGGGTTGACTCACACAGAACTGCCCAGTATCTTTAAACCAAGCTTCCCAGCACACCAGGCTTATGAAGATGGGTGCAGGATGAGAATCTTTTGGCTGGCAGGGTGTCATTAGTGAGCTGATAAGCCTCCTGGCCAGGACACAGCCAAGCAGCATCAGGGAAAATGATGCCACTAATCATCAGCATAGGTCTGACAAGACAGTAACCAACTGGACCCAAACACTGGCCCTGCGAGGAATCCCAGCGCCCGCTTTGTACCACGTATGTCACTGCTCTCCATTCCTGGAGCACAGTGGGGACATGGGGACCTCCTCAGTGCAGAGGAAGTTTGCAAACACGCTGGTGAACGTCACTCTGCTCAGGGGCTGCGGCAGGGTAACGCACCATGGAGCTATTCTAACCACAGGTACGACTGCGGTGCCCTGGAAAGGGGCAACAGGGAATTCATCTCCAGATAATTCTTTAAAAGGAGACCAAACCAACCAAACAAATGTATAAACTGGATTCCTATATCCAAAATTCAGGTTTCACAAAATCTGATCAGAGCTATTTTTCTTTTTTCATTAACACGTTTAGTAAAATGTTACTGCTTCCTGAACATTTCAAAAAAACCATTAACAAAATTCTATGACAAAGGTATACTGGAGAAATTGCTTGGCTTAACTGTTTGGCTCTTAGTGTTTTGGGTTTTTACTCATTTCATGTAAAATAATGTCGAACTGAATCTGCTACCCATAAGGATCTGAGTGGTACCACATAATTCCCATTAAATTCACTGAAAATTGCAGAAAGCTACTGTAAAAATTTTATAAACTTATAATTTTTCTGCCTTTATCTAACCAAACTTTCATTTTCCTTTAAATGGAAAGCTTAATTATTATTCAGAGCTATAGTCTGAAGATTGTTTTTTTTATTATTATTATGACAGCATCCTTCAAAAACGTCAAAAAGTAGTTATTTAGAAACTGAAATACAAAAATATGAATGGTCTGGCTATCAGCTACCTCATAAAAATGAATGAAAACCAACTTCCTCAAAGTATAAAAACAAAGTGATTGCCTCTCCTGCAGAAATTTCTACACTAAGAGGATTCTAAGAGGCTTCTCACAAGTCTGCATGGTATCTCGATTTCATAAGGGACAGACATGGAACTAGCAATAAGCACAACAGAAGCAGCCTTTTTCTCCTGTCTCTGTTGTTGAGCCTCTTTATAACTGCTTTAAAACTTTGCACACTTTTGGTGCTCTGTACATATTTTGAAAGACAATTTCTTGTGTGAGTGGTCTGTGCTCAGAAAAGTTACCTTGCAGGTTTGTCTCAGTTATTTCTGTTCTGATCTTGGAAAAGTCACCTCTACAAACAAGCGTAACAGCTCCGTAGAAAGTAACCAAGATTAGAAGCTTTTTGACATGCTACATTTTGGATTTCTGTATTCAATTAATACAAGAGATTGTTCCATTTAATCAAAAATCTGATTCCCTTTGCCAAGATTAGGGTTTGTCTTTGCTGAAGATCACTTAGACTCTTAAGCTACTGAGCTTCGTTTGAAGTTCTCTTAAAAAAACAAGTTACAGCAAAAAAAATTAATGTTCATGCTTCAAACAGACCATCTCGTCTTTGACCATGCTTCGTTTACTAAAATCAAGTCATCACTGATATCAAACACCTAAGGTGACAGCAGCTCCATGACAGACAGCCACAGCAACAGCAATCTTGTGTCTCTTTTCTATTTGTAGCACTCCTAGGACAAGGAACTTTATCTTCCCATGTCTCAGGTTACTTCTCTGTTGGGACTGTTCCCTAGCACTCCCAAGGCTATGGGAAGTCTACTGTACTCCAGATTTGGGAGTACTTTCCTTCTTGCTGGATGGGACAGGTCTTCGGCTCGTGCAAAACACCAGAAACTTTATTTCAGCAGCTACAGGATTAACCTTTAAGTACAATGCAACAAAAACAGGAACAAATTCAAAGCAGTGCTCACCGCTGTAACTGTATTAACACATGCAATACATTTAAACATGTTAGAAGTTTGTGTTCTTTTTTTTTTTTTTTTTTAATGAATGCCATCCTCTTTTTCAGTAATTCCATTCCGTCTCTAGAGGAGAGAGATTTATCTTATTGGAGAGAATCCTATTAAGATCAAATATAAAGTATAAGGTTTCTAAACTACTATGTAGCAATTCACATCAGTATAGGATTAATGAAAATTAAGGTAGATGAGCTATACCTTGAGATGACTGAAGCCCCCCACAAAATAGTCAAATGTAAAAACAAACCCACATTACAAAAAGAAAGTGATTTTGATACCTGTCAAGACAGAGAAAACTTCTGCAATACAAACACAAAGGAGCTGACAGCAATGGCAGAAGAAATAAAGGTGTGGAAAAAGCTACATAGAAATACCAAAGGAGATGCCCTATCCCACCTACTGCAAGCATAGTAATACACAGTAAGTTTTCATTGACAATAAAATACACAAAAAGTAAAGTAAATGAAGTATGTTAAATGTACTAGGCAAGAAAAGCTACCTGAACCAAATATCTGCCAGATTGCCAAAATTATACTATTTGTCACATACATTTTGTCTGCATAACAATTTTGTCAAATTCATCTTCAATAAACAGATATTTGTATACTCAGCATTGTAACACAGAAATGAAAATGTAGTATTTTGTGCTACTCCATCAGTAATTCTGCAGTATGTCAGGGCTGAAATGGAAATTTTCTCCTAAAAGGTTCTCTGATTGTGGTACTGAATGCATATATACATCCCAACACTCAAGATCTGCACAGGCAATTCTGAGGGACACTGGGTTTTTGTAAAAGAAATACAATGTTTAATTTGATGACAATGGCAATAGCCATAAAAGCAGGCCTGAGTGGATGAGTAGATGGTATGTTAAACATGTTGGAGCCTCAAAAACTATTAGACAGGTGTTGATAAACTGCAGCTGGATGTGGGCTCAACAAGCCCACAAAAGCATCCAGAAACCTGGATGGTATTTCAACAAGCCCACAAAAGCATCCAGAAAGCAACACTTATTTCAATTCAACTCAATGGCAACATTCCCACCAAATCCAGGGGAGCCCGTTTTCACTCCAGAGTTCAGAATTACCTACTGGACTCGAAATCAACCAAAGTGTGAAGGTTCCTCTGCAACAGGAGTAGAGCACGCTGAAAATATTAAAGCTATTTTATTAAGATATATTTCTGTCAGCCTAATGTAGCTTTACTAACTTTGGTATATACTCAGTGGATTTAAGTAAGTCACCAATTCAAGACACTACAAATGTGTTAGTGCATGCATATTTACTGGCTGTATTTGTTGCCTGGCACAGCACTGTCATCACTAAGGATAATTTACAACGCTGTTCATATTTGTGCACTTCCATCATTCTCCTCAATTTAAGGATGTAACTTCATGAAAGCTGAGGAGCTTGCTGTAGGCTACTAACCTTGCAATAACCCCAAGTTAATGAAAATTCTGTAAAAAAAAACACCTGAAGGACATTTACAAACTATTCATGCTATATTTAATTTAAAATACCTTTCCATTCTCGAGAATATACTTGTCCATTACTGGAACAGGGGCAGGATAATACGTTGATGTATTTGCTTCCTCACTGAAGGTCTTCTGTACCTCAGGTTCAGGTTCAACTGATTCTGGTTTTACTTTTTCAAGCTCAATGGCAGGTCCTAGACAGTTAAGAAAAAAGAGCTGTCTGCTATCCCAGAGAACATCAAATAAATCACTTTATCACCCGTGGTTAGAGTAAAATATCACATTGGTCACATTCATTTTAAAGTCAGAAAGGGTTCAACCCAAAATCCTACCTCTGAATAAAAGCTGGATCGTAACTTGGTTTTATAAACATTTTAACATGCTTCATTTTAATTTAAATATTTAATTATATTCTTAATTCATACGGACAATTACAGATATGGATAAGACTGCTTCAGTGCACACTAAGAAAATTATGCTATAGCTACATTGCCTTTATAAACCAAAAGCAACAATAGCAATTCTTTAAATAAGAATTACTACACAGCTACTTATAAAACTACATAATTTACTGAGGTAATGATAAAATTACCTATTTAATTAGACAAAAAGCACTTTAAAATGTCTTTAAGTATAACAGACATACTGAAAATATTGAGGATGTGCAGAAATGCTATAAAGAAAACAGACATAAGCTACTTATGCTAAAGTATCATGCACAGAAAGCATATCCAAACTGAAGATAAAAACATAAATTAGAATTTTGATTGTCCAGTCCAGCCACCATACTGATTTTTATTTTAATGCATTCAAAGAAAAAGAAAGCATAGCTTAAACAGAATACTATTAAGCATATGTTTGAGGCTCCAAAGGAACATGATTATTTTGTCAGCCATCAGCTTTTCTATTCCAGATGAAATTTATAGTGTTCCTAAAAATGCAGAAGAGTCAATTTGTGAACTGCATGTCATTATTAATTATAATAGTTAGACCAGGAGGAGGCCTAGGAGGAGTCTAAGGCCCCAAGCCTATGGTTATCTCTCTCTGAACAGGTCTGTAAGCTCCCCGTAAGCTCCATGCAGGGATGGCAGTTCGTTAACCGAGCAGAAGCTGCAAGCTGAGACCCTGGACCCAGCAGTAATCACCCAGTTGCAGGAGCTGTAGAGGTAACTCACCTACTTGTAAGAACTACAGTGTGCCAAGTTGGTGCTGAGAGCGCCGCAGCACTCCAGAGTCCAACCTGGACATGTCCCATAAACGGCAGGGTAATTCAATAATTGTGTCACCACCACGGATGGGCCCACCTCAGTGGTCAGACACACTAACCAAACCCTGAATTCATCTAACTCCGCAAGTCAACCTGTGGCATCGGAACTCATGTGTCAAGTTACATACCTTAAATATTTCCTGTACATGGAACAACCAAAGAATCCCTTCCTCCTGTGCTGTGCAGCTTCATTTACAGATAAAATAATATCAATGTTTCTTTCATTACCAGTGTTTGACATTCAGGTTATAGCTCATTCTGCAGCTCCCTAGCTAGCTAGATGTTCTTAGCTGACTATTACTTGAGACACTCGACAAGAACTGGAAGCTCTTCAGGCAACACAGACAACCCTAGACTGCAGTGCCATAGACAATTTATTAAGAGCTAACATGGCACAAATAGAGAAATCACAGAAAAACAACATTGACATTATAGTATCAGAGTAATCTTAACAAGTATTATCCATGTATAGAAACAGGAAGATTAAAACAGACTAAACTTTCTTTACTTGAGACTGCAGCAATGTGATACAGATGGAGGCAAAAACCTTTACCAATTAAGCCATTCAAACTCCTTGGGTTGGCACACCTGAACAAGAAGACATGTTCGGTGATTGCCAGCGTGAACTTAGGATGGAAAAATGAACTCTTAGCCGTTACTCTAAGAACACGCTCTTAAGCACAGTGCTATTCTGAGTTTTCTTCAAAGGAAATAATCCTGCAGTCTGAGACACAATTTGAGGAAGATCTCTAAGTACAATTACTTCTTCCTAAAAGGAAAAGTGTATTTCAGTTTAAACATTTTTACTACTCTACTTAGAAGTCTTTTATAGTCTGTTTATAGCAATATATTGACACAGCTGGGATTTGGATTCCAGAGTCCCCAAAAGAAAAACAGCTGATTAACGTCCACAATAACCATAGCTCTAACAGGCCAGAAAGATCTCTATTTTAATTCATGTTCTACTGCTGAGAAGCCACCAACAGAAAGCCTTTAAATGTCTCATTTTATACTTTAGAAGTGTACTGATTTTTTTTCTTCCTGAGCAGAAAGCTACTTCTACCTGGCTAGTCTTCACCTCTGCTTTCACTACGTCGTAATGACTGCATTTCCAGCACAACACGTGAATCAGACACGCAACCTGCATTACTGCTTTGCTGACGATAGGAATTGTGTGTCTAATTTACCACGCACTACGCTTTCCAAGGCCTCTCTCTGCAGCTCTTGTGCTCTCCTTGTTTTAAAGGTGATGAATGGCTAGGGGCATAGAGATGTAAGCCACCATCTAACAGCTTAACTGTATTTATTACAGAAGGATCATACGAAAATTAAAGACAATTCTTAAGAATGCAAAAGGAAAGAAATATTTCATTTACAATTATTTTTCCTTCTGTTTAGCAACATTTTCCTAATTTTGAGAGGGCAGCCACTTCAATTGCAGCATAAAGAAATAGAAGGCTTCCCTTTATCACCTCCTTCTCTCCAAAATGCAGCATAGACTACTCTCTACCTAAAAAGCAGCAACTAAAAAGAAAAAAAAAGTAAATAAAGGGGTCATTACAATTCTGTTTCTCCACATTATCTACTAGAATTTACATGAAAACAATAGGAATCTGGGAAACATTATTATTTGATATATGGTATTTCCCATGCTCATTGTTAACAGAATCCTTATATTACTAAACTGTATGTTTTTGTTTTTGTTTTCTGGAACCAACTAGTTAAAAGAAATCCAATTTTTATATTTAGTAATCCAAGGCATATTTAAAAATTGGCTTGGAAGAGTGATTTAATCCTCCAGCTCATTTACCATAAATAAAACCAGAGCAAACTAGTGCCTTGCCTGGTGTATCAAGGCAGAGAAGGGTGGCCGAGGTCTAAGATCCTGGGGTTTCCTGAGGGCCCAGGAGGGAAAGGGAAAGAAGCCTCGGGGCTGTGCACGTTTTTTGGGGAGCTCAGGTGACACGTGAGCTCCAGGGCAGGGATTTTTCTCCCCTCTCTTCCACTCCGTAGAGCTCTGGGCAACAACTTCTCTCCTTCAAACAGTGATCTGTTGGGCAACTGCATACCAAAATCACAGAAAACCCCTCCATATCTCACAATGAATCCGTACTAACTTCCCTACTTTTTCTTCACTACTTCCACTTCCAAGGCTTTTTAAAAAACAATCTGCAATTCACTGTCACTGTGTTAAAAATCGAGACTGAAAACCTCACTATTCCCACAGGAGAGGCTTAAGTTTTAGTAACAGAGGTGAAGACCCAGGTCTAAAGTAAAGATACACTGACTCTAACTTGTCACAGAAATCACCATATTGATGGGAAATTAGGAGGCTGAATACTTGGCTGAATGCTGGCTCAAGAGGCTGCTGTGTATTTGATCTGCCAGTTTAGGACAGCAACAGGCACGTACTCCCCACAGCTGCAATTCATCAGCTGCCATCTCAGGCAAAGAAGCCCAAAGTCTCCAAGGTGAACCCCAAGCACAACTAGTTTGCATTAAGTCCAGCCTGCTGCGAGCACAGCCTACCGTAAGTTACATGACATTTGAAACTCTGGGTTTAAGAAATCACCACAACAACTGTGGATACATTAGGCATATAATCTATTTTTTGAGTAATTTGCACACACTGTTCACATACCCAAGTACATCTCATTTCTAAAGCTAGAAAGGAAATGGAGACCAAAGAAGTCTTTACATATCTGTTTCTTGATTGTAAGGACCACTTTTTGTGCACTCATGAAAATCTCTAACTTACTACTTGCTGAAGCTGTCTCCCCTATCTAGTCATTCATAAATTTTATATCGATCTTTCCAGAAGCTGGCTGGTTCTCTACTAATAAGAATGAGCCTATAAGGAAAGACCCTAGAATCATCAGTGGTTGATGCTTCAAGTCTTGACAAACACACACAGACAACAGGGCCAAAATCAGCTTTTCATACACGAAGAGTTGAATCACATTTTAAAGGTACCCAGGAGAGAACCTACCTCTTTATTGTTCTAATGTTAAGGGCAATAATAACAAGGGATATTTTGGGGAGTTCCTTATACTTGGTATTTGTCCAGATATGTGCTTAAATTTAAAGAAAAAATATCTTGTCTCAATGTAATCCAGATTTATTGCCAGTTGAAAAACAGGTGCCAGATTGATACAATGGAAACTCAAATCCAATGTTCAGAGAGAAGATTCAGCATTTTTCAAAGGGAGTGTTTTTTTCCCTTCTAAATACTCCTAAGTCTCAGTTCAAACAAAAATGTATCGCTCTTTCCTTAAAGGGAAAGAAAGGAGAGAATTCAGAGGCCATCTTCATTTCATTTCATTGCTGGTCTCACCACTGAGACAGCTGTCAAGTCTACCAACTAAACTGGTATTTTACGTTCAGCCCCACTGCCTACAAACATCTGTCTGGTGCTCCATTCACATAAATTCCAGCTAACTACTTGCAGATGAAGAAACATCTTTCCATCCAAGGAAAATTTTAGAAAGCTCTGTGGAATCTACTGCCAACCACATCATGCTTTTTAGATTGTGGAAACCTTGCCTATTTAATTTTATTAAAAAGCTGGCTATAATGCTTATAACAAGTAATGACATTTTAATTATGCACAGGGTAACAATGATGAGCATTCACAGTCAAACACCCAGTTTAAACCTTTCAGAGGGTACTTGCAAAGCCTGGCTCTGGCCTTGCAGGGCCACCCTAGGGCATGCGGCAGCGCAGGCACATGCTCGGGCTCGGCTCTGCGTGCGAAGGGAACCCCCACGGACAGGCAAACTGCATGCACTCGTTCAAGGCAAGTGGAAGAGCCAGTGCCCAATTTACATGCAAAAATCAAATTCCCAGATACACAGAGGCAGACGTAAGAACCAGCATGCTGAAATCTGGATGCACAAATTTCAAACAAGTTTCAATCACCAAGCAAATCACCTTCAACACACATTCTAATAGCAGATGAATATAAATTAGTAAAATATTTGAAGGTATTCCAAAAAGTATCATCTTCAATGACAAGGATGAGCTTTTTATTGTCTTTTTTTTCCCATTTATTCCAACATAATGGTTAAATAAATGTTATTAACCACAACAAAAGAGCAGTTGACTCAAGATATTTAAAATTTAAAACCAAATAACATAAAGCTGTATTTTGTAACAAGTGTTTATGTAAAGGGAAACTAATCAAAAAATGCTTCTTCATTATGCTTAACAATCCACTCTTTTTCAAATGGCGTGGCTGTTGAAAGCCAATGCCAAAAAGTTCTGAAGTTTATCATGTTCTAATGAGCTACTGAAAAGGAGAGGGGGCAGAAAATGTAAGGTAACACATTGTCAGTTATATAACAACAAAGAAAAAACCCTGACTGAAAGGAATAAAACGGTTTTACCCCAAATATTCAGTGCACTACCTTTTTTTTGTTGTTGTTAACTGGAACATATTGGAGTATTATGCAGATGAAACTTTATTATCTTTTTCTAGATGCTCAGAGGCCCTTTAAAATACAGCTGTTTAAAATGGAACTCTGATTCAACCGTACCAGCACCAAGACCTCTTACTATCATTAAAGAAAAACCCAGAAGTACACATTATACAAATTCAACACATACTGTACAGCCACAGCAGAAAAGCCTTTTAACATTCTATGTCCAGTTGTACAACCACTGCTATTCTTCAAAAACTTTTCCATTCCTACTGATCACACTTCCAAGATTCATTAAAACTCGTCCCATTTAAGTCCAGCACTTACCACTACCTAGTCTTAGAAGCAGTACATCCTGCAGCCTCCTGTTCAAGTCTCTGAGCTCTTTCATTTCTGACACGAGTGCCCCGTACTCCTTCAGCTTCTTGGCCTGTTGCACGAGCTGTCTCCGCGTTCTCTCGAGCTCCTGTTGAAGGTGCCTCATTTCTTCTTGCTGCTGTTGGTAACTCCTCAGCAGTTCTTCGTACAGGACGCGAGGAACTACAGCATCGTCCATGTTGTTCATGCCTTCTGAGGTCTCCATAAAAGCTTCCTCGGGGCTGGAAGTGTTACTGAGACTCATCCCATTTTGTTTTTCAAGGCGAGCAACAACTGCTTCAATACTTTTGTGTGTACCTTCGTTTTGTTTCCTCCCATCGTGTCTCTGCATGTTACAATAAACAAAAAGAAAAGAAAATCAGAAGAATGGCACATAATGCAAATTAAAATTCTTCAGATTTGTGAATGGTTAAGATCTATTCTTAAAAAAGCAAGACAAAGTCTGCCTGCAAAAATGTTTTGTCTAACAGATTCTTATGGTGACATACACCACAACTAGTATGTACGCATAATTTAGCTAAGTGCACATACAAACTTCTGAAGCAGTTAGAGGCCTTTCTTTCCATATTGTGAAAGATTTGCAAGAACTGTGTTGTAGTCACTTGATTCTACGTGCAAAGATAATTTATGTCTTTAAAAATTGAAGAAAAAAAAATGTGGCTCTGGATCTGCTTCTTTGAAGCTTAGCCCTAACGTTCTGATTTCCTACTTTTATATTATGTGAAAGAAAGATCAATTCTATGTTATGTTTGTCACCTGTAATTACACCAGAGATGAAAGAAGGATACAATACTAAAGCTGTTTTAAGAACAGAGGCCTTGTGTGCTTCCCACATTTGGGGAGATAACATCTTCTCTGACTATATTTCTAGTACAGTCACCCAAATGTCTGATGCAGGTGGCTCAGCTAACACTATCTGCAAAAGAGGAAATTGGAAACATAAAAGTGGGAGACAGAATTTATCATCTATTCTCATTTCCCTGATCAACCGATTCCTTAGGTATTAGTACTGCATTGCAGAGGCTTTTGCTGCTGTTAACTTTCAGCAGGAATTTACCTTTCGTCTTCTGCACAAAATCCAAATCCTACATAAATAAAAGCATACCTCTTTTATGAGGCCTAGATGGCGATATTAAAATGTAGCAGTATGGGTAAAGGGCTCTAGGTTTTATTAGCCAAATATGGAAAAAGCATTTGAACTTCCAAGCAACTGCAAGAAAGCGAATGTAGCTCGTAGGTTAGAGACAAGAAGCTGACACTATCTATTCCCATACCACAATATACATGAATAATGTGGCAGAAAATGAGATTATTTGATGTTACGCCTGCTCCACGCATGCTCTGAAAAATGCTGGCCCACCATAAAGAGATGTACTGGTATTACTCCTGCAGCTGCAAAACACATGAAGCCACAGAGCAGTATTTTATTCTGAAGGTTGGCAGACTTTTAAAGAAATCGTCTGACACCAAAAAATAAATATATTTACATAGTAGGTTTTTGGCATCTGAACCTAAAAAGGCAACTGGCAGTTATACTGGAGGGCTGCATCTTGTCAGACTGTCTTCTCACCCCTGTTTTATTAGGGAAATCTCCTAGCACCCCTTTCAGCAAGCAGAGCGCAACAGGTCACGAGTGCCCTTGAGAACGGCTGCTCAACATTCATGTGACTGGTGACTTTTAAAGCATTCTGTGCCAAAGGGAAACTGCATCGATCCCAAAATCTCCAATGGCAATTACTGTGTGCAAACGGGATAACAAGAAAAACGTTCACTCACACGTGAATCAGGTTTTTGAAAAGCTCATCTGTAAACTCTGGCCCTCACCCCATCCCGCTCTATCCCCCCAGTTTGACCCAATTACATCAAACAATGTTTTCAGAAGATCAAAAGCAGGCCTGGAATTCTTAGGCTATGCCAGCTGTATATGCCCCAAGCACTTCAAAATAAAAAATAAAATAAAAAATAAAAAAAAAAAAAGGAAAAAAGAAAAAAAAAAGAAAAAAAAAAGACTTCAGTACCTTACTGTGTCTAAGCTCCACATCTTCTTCCCCATAATCTGTAACCTCCCCAGCTTCTTCTACGTGATTGAGAGAGAGTTTGGGGATTTTAATTTTCTTCTGCATCACACTGTTCTCAAGGTCAGTTTTGTCTTCTAAAACGTATATTAAAAATAAAATTGTTACATTAATCAGTGTTCTTACTTCCAAATGCTACATGATTTAGGCAAGACCAGCTTAACAAAAACAAAACAAAAACAAACAAACAAAAAAAACCTCCCATGCTTCAATCCACTCATAATACTATGGATCAAATTAATCCATGGTGTAACTCAGCTGATACCCACTGACAACTCTAGAGTTTCAACAGGGGATCAATCTGGCCATAAACAGGAGTAAATACTCTAAAATGCCAAGGCAAATTTATGTGAGAATGATCAAATGCATCAATGAGTAGTAGCTACTACTACCACTAAAATAAGAGTTAGAGATGCTGTAAATCAGACAACATCCTAAAACAAATCTGCATTACTTTAAAATATGCTTACTAATAATATTTTCATATTCACAGTGTGTTGTTGCAGTTCAGATCCTACTTTGGTTTAAAGTGCAAGGGAATTTTGTAATTCGTGCTTTGCTCTAACCATCATCTGTCAGCAGCACCGATCTGTTTGCACACATGGCAGATCCGGGTGTTCTGCAAAGAGCAGGGCTGGAAAACGGGATGCTGCAGGACACACTGAAGAGGCATTACAGAAAAACTACACAGGGAATGGGTCTGTACCAGCATTCTTATGCTATTCCTATTTCATTCATTAATGATCCGAATCCTTGGCCTTCAGACGCACAAAAACAATCAATGGTCGTACTGATCTCTAAAACAAAGTGTGAAATGTGCGTGTGTGTGTGGTGGGGGTGGAGGGAAATCAAGCAAAATGTTTATCCAGGCTGAGAGATATAAAATATGTCAAAAGTATGCCAAAAATAAGAAATTCAAAAGCATTATGTCTGGATGTTTGAAAGATTCTAAATATTCCTGAAAAGGTTCAGAGGAAGGAGAACTAAGGGTCTAGTCTCCCCAAATGTGCATTTCCTCTTGAAAACTCTAGCAGAGCAGACAGTGTCTTAACTGATTCACAAGCCTGGCTAAAGGCTCAAGACACTCACAAGGAGAGACGCATTAAAATTCTGAAATGTTGCATTTGTACACTGAAAGCTTATGAATAAGAAAACATTTTGAGTCTTCTTATCCACCTGAAAACTGTAATCCAGGAAATGTCCCATGAATATTTTTGAAAGTGCCAATGAGGATGCCATTTGTGAGTGTTTAGTTGCATTGACTTTTACTTTCTCAAATTAGCATCTCTCCACAGGACCTCAAAATGGTTAGTGTTGACAGGGTAGAAAAAGGAAACAAAGGTAAATCACTGTTTAATGAGGAGCAAGGCATTCATTAGAAATGAATTACACAGATGAATGCAATTCATTTTGTTACAGATAGAAATGGATCTCGTGTAGGCAAATGGTGATATTACAGCCCAAGGCTGTGTAAAGACAATAGGCACAAAACATGCAGAATAAGACATTAGACAACCTGAAATGAAATGCAGATGGTAGCAGTAAATACTAAGACAGACGCAAAAAGAAATAGATAAACAACAAAAAACAACTGGGCTTATTTTAGATCATTCTCCATTCCCCAGAGCACCATGGATGCTTATTCTTGTTAAACAAAAAGGCAATCCAACTGTTTAAATCTGAAAAACTACCTTTTCATTTATCTGAAAAATGTAGATGTGTCAGAAAAGTGAGATAGCCCATTTCTACTGTCAAAAAGTAGAAAGGAAAATTAGAGAGCCCTGAATTAGAGAGAAAAAAAAAGAAAGAAAGATTTAAAAAAACAGGCTAAGAAACACTATGAAGGAGAGACTGACGGAATAAACAAATACATACTGAATGAAAACCAAAACCTTTCTCTGTGACTGTATTTGGGGGTACCCGATAGGTTGACGGCTCCTTTGCTAAAACGTGTGCTCATTTTCTTAAAGACAAGCATATGCACACCAGACACAGCTTCTCTATTTGCTTTGCCAAATCACCTTCCACAAAACCTGCAGAAGAGGCATTTCTGCAGTTAAAGAATGCAGAACAGTTTCTACGGTCCAAAATAGCCCTTGGCCTCTTATCAAAATGGATACAGGTCATCTGGTTCACCTAGTCATCAAAATGGTCTGCTGGCCACGACCTCACGGTCAGAACGAGCCAGAAGCCCAAGCAAAGCGGGCAAGGACCCTAGCGAGCCTGAGAGTGTACAAGTATGTGCAGATTGCAGCAGAAGCCAGCAGATACTTCCTGACAATAATAATAATTTGGAACAACAGAAATATTTATCTCTTCATTTGGGTTTGTAAATTTTAAGTCGATTTCTAAAGGTTACAAACAGGATCAACAGCCTGAACAGCAACAAAAAGAAAATATCTAGTTTGGGGTCTAATGAAACAACACAAATGTATCTGAATTCCTCACTGCTGCCTCTCCCTCTCAGTCTGACCACAAAATCTATGTTTGCAAAACTTTACTTAAGGTAAAGAGGTATAAAGACTTAAGGTAGAAGTTTATACATTTCCTAACCAATGCTTAACTTGTAAATTATTAGCATCTAACTGTCTGCATGGTTCTCTGTCATGTTTTGCAAATCTTTCAATTTTTTATATTTTACAGCTTCTCCTGTAAATGAAGGTCTACGTCGAAGACAGGTTTTTTCCACATAAAATTTGAAGAAATAATGTTTAAAATGAGCTTATACAATTTAAAGCTCAGGAAATTTTAATTCATTCAACCAGCCAACAATTTTATATTTGCCTGCCTTCCAGCAACAGTACATAAAATATTTTCTTATATATGTTCTACTTTTTCTAGGCCTATTTACATTTAATACAATTGATGCAGTGTGTTGAAACTGAAAAGGCTTTCCCCTTCCTCCCCACCTTTTTTAAAGTACGTTTCTAAACTGTGCTGTTTTCCTCCTTAACTGCAAACATAGCTAGAAAAATCTCATTCTCAATTTGAGGATATGCTGGAATACTGGCTCTTGTTCAGTAAATACTAATTGAATTGGCGGGGGGGAGGTAATGGCAGAGAGAAGATCAGGAGAGGAGAAATAGGAACATGCATTTAGAGCAGTTCCTATTAGGACTTTGCTGCTGTTATGCTAGGCTACAAGGTACATGTGCAAAGCAGGAATCCAGCAAAAAGCAAGACATGCACAATTTTCAGCTAGAAGAAAATTAGGCTATGAACCAAATGGCTGGGCAAGCAGAAATTCAGCGCCCTGAAGCTACACAAAATACTAGGAGTTGAAGCAACAAATTGCTGTAGCTTACAACCTTATTTTGTAATGACAGTGCAAGTCATTTGCCTAGACTTTGTCCCCTGCTACAAGCTACACCCTCTTCAACCCTGCTACAAGTTAAAAATTATACCTCCTCTTATGTGGTCATGATGAAACTGTCATGAAATTGCGTCTGTTCTTTTCTCTATGTTTGGAATCAGTGATTCAGTGATACAGCTGCTGAGAACTAGTACGTAACACACCTAATTAGGTACCTGCAGCAAAATAAACAGGGGAAAAATGTGGTACAAGCATCAACCACAGCGGGCACTGAGTATGGGGCTCAAGAGAGAGCTCAGAGGATGGGTATCATTTCTCCCCATGCGGCCACCTAGCAAAGTTATTCAGATAAGGAGAAAAAAGAGCTGCAGAGACTGCTCAGTGCAGCTCAGAGTGGCTGGAAAAAGACATCTGGATTCCACAGCACTAGAAAAGAACAGCACTGGAGAATCTTTATCGACTAGCAAAGGATAAACTGTTCCTGGAATGTTTCCTTCAGCCTGCTCTTCCTTTAGTGTCAGGATGGGTGGATCCGGGCCAAAAGGTAATAAATAAAGGTAAAGTCTACAGAGGCAGGGAACTGAAGGACACAAAGAGAATTTGATGGGGTGGGAAGTCAGCTGGTTACATTCAGTAAAAATATGCTAAAACTGAAAACCATATCCTGGCATGGGCAGTGTCTCCATTCCTTACTTCATAATTTCAGAGTAAGGCCTGAATAAACTGATCCTTTCAAAAAAATAGTTCAAAGCTGTTTTTTCCACCTTTGGAGTGCAAGCTGGAAAACTAGAGAAGCTCCGCACTCCAAGTGAATGAGAGATGGCAGATCTGGGATCTGTCCAAATAAAGGGGTTGGCAGCGCTATAAATCTTACAATAATAAAATAAGAGAACCTTGAGCAAAATTTGTCCTTCCCTCAAGCCATGAAAAATTCCATCCCTTGTGAAAATGATATCCTGGCAATTTGGAAAAAGAAAATAGCATCAACCCTTCCTATTTTAGGTATATAACCAACACATAGGGGCAAGAGCAGTTACCCCCATGCGGCTGTGCTAAGCTGCCTCACTATTCTAATTTAGACAAGTGGCTTCTGCAGAGCAGAGAATATTTACCTCTGTACTACATAGAACTTCATCACCTAAGATGAAAGATGCTGATAAAACTCTCTCTCTCACACACACACAACCAAAGGTACACTGGGCCCTTCAAAACAAATACTCGAAGGAAGCACAACAGGGCATGGATGTCTAATTGCCACTTAAACACAAAAAATAAACAATTAAATAATCAATATCATCGTGACTGAGAAAGCAGGCAGCATGATGAAATAAAAAGGTTAGCCAGTATACTTAAAAATTGAAAAAAAAATCATAAATTGCTTTTCTTAGCTAATTTCTTGCAGACATCGAAGAGGATGGACTTTGACAAGGAGAACAGAAGAGATTTAATAAAGAGGTAATGATCATGCAGGCTCAGAAGGTGGTCAGGACACGAAAGAGAAAAACACTTATTGCAAAAAGCTTCTTCCAGCTAATAGCACACTGAGATTAAGATTCCTAAAGCAAAAGAAAAACAGAATGTCAGTAACACGGGATAATGAATGACAGTATAAATGTAAGAGTTATTTGAAGAGGACAGGTGACAAACTAGATACAGCTGAAAAGAGAAAGACCAAAGAGGGATTCAACAGGATGCTGACACAGTCCATTTACCACTGGGAAAAAAAAATGGTAGTTTACTATGTAGTTTTGTGCTGTTTTGCAGACTTGAGGAGACCTTTGTTGGAAGGACAGTGGAAAGGAGATTACAGAAAAAAAAAAGACAGAACGCAGGAAGACACGTACATGATTATGTGTTATAGCTGGGCAGAAGGGTAAGGCTGAGAGTAGGTTGGGAGCAAAGAAGACAGGGAGTATGCAGATTTTGGGTGGGGATAGACAAAAAAAAGATTATGATATTTTTCTCCTTTCTAAAAATGAGAAAAGGACAGAAATTGTTGGAAAGTATTTTGGTTCATGCTAAATTAAAGCTGAAAAAGACTGCTGTACAAAGATGTCAGACATGTTAGGAAGCTGAAAAACAATTCTAAGTGAGAAAAGTTAGGAATAGAAAGGCAAAACTGCGAGTTGCCATCCTCTCAGTAGGCGATCCCTAAAAATTTAAAAACCTAACAGACCTGCCTCACTTTCCCAAAAAGAGAAGAGGTTGACACCCAAACGGTGACTAAAGACTGTCTTCAAGAACAAATATTTTGGTTCATGCTAAATTAAAGGTGAAAAAGACTGCTGTACAAGGATGTCAGACAGGGAAGCTGAAAAACAATTCTAAGTGAGAAAAGTTAGGAATAGAAAGGCAAAACTCAGAGTTGCCATCCTCTCAGTAGGCAATCCCTAAAAATTTAAGAACCTGACAGACCTGCCTCACTTCCCCCAAAAGAGGAGAAAAGGTTGACACCCAACTGGTGACTAAAGACTGTCTTCAAGAACAAAAAGAAGAGTGTTCTGAAAGCCAAGCAGGAACAGCACACAAAACAGTAACAGTGTGGCAAACAGGGCCAACAAGCAGCCAAAAGCTGGTAAAGCTGAAGACATGGGGCTTTGAGGAAAGGATCAAAAGCAAGTTGCATCTGAGGTAAATTTCAATTAGGTAGAAGCCAGATTTAAAATAATTTTTAATTAAATTACGAAAATGCAAGACAAAGATCATCTTGAGTAACTGCGTGGCAAGTCTGGAGATGACGTGCTGGAAGTCTGACAGAGAACATGGCACCCCTGCTCTGCACGGAGTTCCTAAAGGCCAATGAGACTAAGGAGCAAAACTCCTACCAAGGAACTTAGCACATAAACTATTTCTATGACTAAGTTCTGTCTGAAATCCTACCTCGAGACTGCTATCTTTAATTAATATTTAATGCAGTAATGAAAGTACAGTCACAGAGCATAGACTTGCTTCTGCTCTTAGTCTGGCCAGATTCACCATGCTAAAAATCTGATGTCAGCTACTGAAGGAACAAATTTTCATAGATACACCTTTTCCTCCAGAAGAAGAGCAAAGATACTCAGCTTACTACTGCTAAGACTATCAATTTATCAATGTGCACCCTCACTCGAAGTCAATTTTCTGGAAAACCTGACAACATTCAAGTATTGCGTGACTTTCTCCTTTTAGATGTCCTTATTTATCAGCACAGGTCAGATGCATAATCCAAGTACTAGGCCAGGTGTAATTCATACTTCTACTGCAATAAAAACTGAAATATATCATCTTTCTTCCTTTCCTTTATAACACAAGATGAACTTCTTGTTTAAAGGTTAATAAAAAAATCTCTTCAGAAATAATTAAACAAAAGCAACATGGCTCAAAACTAAACATCTGCTAGAAAAAATTATTACAGAGGTATGAATCATCTTTTATTCTTTATCAGCAAAACTCTTCTTTCCATTTAATTTTATAGCTGTATTAGAATGGTGTGCTTGTCTGCAGCAGAAATTGATGAAGCTGTAAGATCAAGGAAAGAAAAGACATCAGGGTAAGAAACAGGAAATCATGTTCTTTACTAAACTAAGGACAGCCTTAATCCTGGATCCAATATTTACTAAAATACTGACCTTGAATAACACAACCTCTCTGTCTCAGTGTCCCCCACCTACCTCACAGAAGTGCAGATTAGTTAATATTTGTACAATACTCAGAACATGTTGAACACAAAGGATTATAACCATTATGGAGCAACTCTCTTAATCCTTACTGAAATGAAATACTACATTACCATTAAATTTAAAAAAAAAAATCCAAAACTTTGAAAACAACCAGGATGTTGAAGCCTTATCTTTTAAATCTCTCTTCTGTATCTACCTATGAAATCCAATGATGGGAATTATTTTTCAAATAATGTTTAAACATGTGAAACATAACATAAAAACTGTTTACTACCAAAGCTATTTCTTTTTTTAAAAACTACCTTTTGATCATTTTCTCAAGGCAAAACAAGTACAATTTGATACTTGGCCTACTCTGGTCAGTTTCAACCACAGTAAAAAAAAAAAAAAAATCAGGTGTGGATCAAACCCTGATGAGGATTTCCTGATCACCAAGCACCACAAAGCAATGTGGATCCTGCATAACAGTTATTTAGGCAAGGCAGAGCACAGATCAAAATACCACAAAGAACTCTCTGGGAAGCCTCCAAAACAGTTTCAGCCAAATGAATGAATTTGTGAGGGAAAGGGCAGGTAAATTAATGTATTATTGGAGCTTATATAAAAAAAACTACAATATCCTGTATTCATCCTGTATCCAGGATCATCCTGTATTATTTTTAAATTTTCTTTGAAAATAATTTTTGATTGACTGGCACTTAGACAAGCCACTGGAAAATGTTTTACAGTTACATTAAGGAAAAAAAAAATCATTAACTTATATTTGTTCCTCTTTTCACTCCCCCGCAAATGTCAGAGTATTTTAATTATATAACTATATTACCTTTCAAATCAGTGTTAATAAAATCCTGAAATGTATTTTTGTGTCATAGTTAAGATTAACAAAAGTTATGCTTGCAAATACTCTACATGCGGTGTAACATATATATACACAAAGAGCAGAAGAAATAGTCTTGGCAGTGCCAATGACCTGTATGTCTGGTATGCAAGAATAAGTAAGTGACTTCTGTCCATTAGTATGAGCTAAAAGACAGAGGAACAAGCAGGTCACTTGAGATATATTCTATTTAAGACTCAAAAAAAAAAATCATTCCAGACTAAGTGCACTGACACAGTAAAAGTGAACACTAAATGCAAGAACAGAATCTTCTCACACTTCTTAAAAATTCTTTTTATTAACACTATCTCACTGATGTAATATAGCAATGGGTACCACCGTAAGGGTTACTTGGAGTAATCCTTACCAGCCACACTTGTTAAAGATGCAAGACCTTCTGCTGCTGCCATTTAAGCTTTGTGGTAAAGTGCCAAATTCAGGGTGAAATGCTGAACAAACAGAAATGAAGAAGAACAGTGCCTTTGTATATGCCCTTCATATCTCAAATATTTTTGTTGATACATTATAATTTATAAGAGAGGAAAAAACCTTCATCTTTAAATAGTTTTTAATAAACCTCAAAGAGGTCAACACTGAATGAGGTATGAAACACGACTTTAAATATTTTGTTCTGAATACTACTACACTTACTTTCAGGATTATATCTGAGAGTGTGATGAGGTTACTCTGTGACACACACGCAAAATGATTTGGTGAACCGTGCATACAGCCAGAAGATCTTTCACCTGGTGAAAAAGTAACAGTAGCATGCTGGTTGAGAATCTCAGAGGATATCACACACCTCAAATATCACAGCAGAAAAAGTAAAGAAGCTATGGAAAAAATACTGGAAAACACAGGAAAAAATACTGGACAAAATACACAGCACAGAAAGAACACAGCACAGTGCCACACATGGGCTATCCCTATCAAAGACGGCTGCCTCAGTTTCTTAGTGTGTATTCGTTTGGGAGGTAGGTGGGTTATTAACTCTGGGTTTATTGCAAACCAATTTTTTGAAGATCACAGAATCACAGAATGACTGAGGTTGGAAGGGACCTTAGGAGATCATCTAGTCCAGCACCCTTGCACAAACAGGGTCACCTAGAGCATGTGGCACAGGATCATGTCCAGACAGAGTATCTCCAGAGAAGGAGTCTTCACAGCCCCTCTGGGCTACCTATTCTAGTGCTGTTACCCTCATAGTGAAGATTTTCCTCAAATTCAGGGAGATCTTCTAGTGTTTCAGCTTATGATCGCTGCCTCTTGTCGTTGACCACCACTGAAAACAGTCTGGCCCCATCTTCTTGACACTCTCCCTTAAGGTATTTTGCACAAATTGATTAGATCTCCTCTCAGTTTTCTCTTCTCTAGGCTAGACAGGCCCAGCTCCCTCAGCCTTTCCTTATAGGGCAGATGTTCCAGACCTCTGATCATCCTTATAGCCCTGCGCTGGACTCTCTCCAGTAGCTCCCATCCCTCTTGTACTAGGGAGCGCAGAAGCACACACAATACCTGAATGGATCCTCTTCTGCATCTCCTGTCCCATTCTTTATTAGGATGGAGGTGAGGGGAGAGGGAATGAACATTATATGGATCAAACTACATGTCCCCACCCAAGTTTCTGGCTCAGTTAGCACCCAGTGGATTTTGACAGGGTCAAAAGTTTTAGACTGCTTTGCCAGCACTTTGCCAGCACCACTTCTCTTACACAGTCTTCCTTCTATCTTGCTTAACTTACTTCAATTGTTCTTTGGTGCAATCATTTCCTATCTGTAGTAGCAGACACTGCTGTTTTGGGGCCCGCAGTTTATTTTGAATGGGAGCTAGTTCTTCACCTCCCTGTTCCCTGTAGACATAAGCTGCTTCCAAACAAGCCCCCATCTTTTGGGGGATTTCGCCTTTATTTTGGCTGTCCTTACTCCTACACCCCTAGCTAAGCCTACTTGCCTTTCCAAGTCCCCCTAGTCATAGAAATAAAGCACCTGGATAAGAACTTGGGGCATTCCTCCGCTCCACGTCTCCATACATAGGTTGCTACAAGCTCACTAGCCAACATACTGACAACTAGGTCAGATTATAGGGAGGAAGGGTATAAATTTGGGATTTACTGCAAACAAATTTATTGAAGATGGCATGAATTTAGCATGCCCTGCTGGAAAAGGTCTCATGCCTGTTTCCTGCCACATCAATTGCAACCACTATTGCCCAGTTCCTCCTGGTCAGCACTGGGCACTGTCAGGTATTTGTGGTCAGCTAGGCCCAAGATAAGAGGGGTGGTGGGGGGCAGTTGAGCTCTGTCATAGTATCCACCCTCTACCTTCCACAAAACTCAGCACCGAGACCTCCTAGAGTTATTTAGTTTAAAATAATCCCGAGAACAGAGACTTTATGACCTTCCAGAGTACACTGCAAATTACTTCGTCATGAGCTGCGCAAGCATTTCAAGATTTAAAAAAGAAAAAAAAATCTAACCTACTTTAGCAAGAAATGGGGCATACCACCTTCTAACAGGGCAATGAGGAACATGGGTACACAGAGGTATTAAATTAGCATGCCTGGTGCTGCAGCTATGGAATTGCAGTCAGAATCTGATGGAGATGTGTTTGTTATGATTGTTTAGGTGCAAAATAATGAGGGCAATAGCTAAAGAGAAGAATTATTTACTGTCATCAGGAAAGAATACCTCCAGTTAAAAGACGCTCACTATTAACTTGATACCAACTGCATCCTGAAGAAGTGAACTTTAACAGCCTCTAAATCTCAGTGCATTCCACCAAATATTCATCAATTTGTAAAACAAGTAAGACCTCCATCAGGGTCCTCTAAGGATCACAAACGCTATTTCCTGCAAGGAGCACATATTTACAGAAAAATTCTGCTACTGAACATGATGGACAAGTGTGAAAAAGTTCCCAGTGGTACATATATTTCAACGAGACAGATGAAAGAAACAGATTTTCACTGTTTTGATTGAAGGACACAAAGAAGAAAGCAAGGATATAGATGATCAGAAAGACAGGCTCAAACTCCTCCTGAGAAGCTGTCTACTATTTTTGTATGCTCCATGAGATTGATCATCAACATGGCAGCTCACAAAACAGCTATACAGTGCAGTCCAAGTCTACTGAGCTACATTGAAGAGGTAAATGATTCCTTTATTACTATCAGTTGTCTATTAGCCAAACTATGAACTGTTACAGCTCAAAATATTCATTTTAATATGTCTTCTATGGGTCACTTGTCTCCAACTGTCTTAGAGTTAATCTTTGTGGTTTCAGCCTCACTCTTTGGCTTCAAAAAGTCCATGGTTACTAAGCTAACAGTTACATGCCACCAATATCAGCATTTTTCAACCATGGACACACAAGCAAAAGGAAAGCTGTACAGATGCTCTATGACTGTGCTATGCTACTACTATATATTCCATATTACTGAAGTACTACAGAGAAGATGGTATTCAATTTCTCAACATAAAAAGTCCATGCCAATTAGATGATTTTCTGAGCATGGCAAAACACTTCCTCTCCTTTTCTTCGACCTTTGGAATATTTATGCTTTTTAGCAACACTAATGATTCTTACAGGTATACGGGTTTCCAAATATCCAACCAAACCACAGAAGATCAAAGAACAGCTTCCAGGTTATTTTAAATGAGGACAACTGTTTCATGAACTGCTTACACAAGCCATGATCCAATAAAAGCGTGTATTACTGGCAAACATATAAACAGAAAACAAAAACATGTTTCAAATGAAAAATCATTATGCCACTTAATGGTAATATGGGCCTGGACTCTCTATTTTTCCCCTAGTCCTTCATTTCTTAGGTTGCTAGAAAGGAAGAAGCAAGCATATCTATTTTTCAGACTACCCCTGATTCCCGCTGCACAGATGACCATAAAAGCACATATAAATAAGTATGTCTTTGCTTACTTGAACAGCATTGTTAAATCAAGTGTATTCAGATATATTGAGATGTGACAGAATTAATAAAGATGGCTATATGTTTTGTTGTGCTCCTGTGCTCTCCAGGAGAATTTCCTGTAGAAATTAAAAACTCTGGGGAACAATTAATGCAAATCACTAATACGGGTAACAAGTCTTGCTCTCTGGAGAAAATAGCATGTATTGGTTTGTTCCAATACAAGAGCGACAGAAACAGTGGAAAATTGTGTAAAAGAAAACCCTCCTACATTCAGACTCCTTTTGAAGCAAGAAAAGAGACAGAGTTAGATGCACTTCATGCTAGGTCCTAAGGCAACTCGACAGGCCCAACACGTAAGCAAAACTGCTCACATCAAGAACTCCACCGAAAGCCTGGCCATGCTGACGTGAACATGATGAATGGGAAGGGCAGCGCTGCTGCACACTCCTGTGAGGAAGAGGAAGGTCAAGGCCAACCAGTACCTGCCTCTGCCCAGGTAAGCCCTGCACCACCATCTTCCACAGGTAACCTGCAATAAATACTTCATATCCCGATATTCCTCTCATATGGGTGGGACAAATAAAAGACACGCTGACATAGGACAACAAAAACTTAGGGGGAAGGATATACTCTTCTGTTAGGCTATCATATTAGTTCTTATCTTTTTCTTGAGGTGCAAGGAGCCCAAAATTGGAGAAGCCTTGCATGGAAATGGCTTGCCTGTTTCTCATTCTTTCAAGGCATCTGCTCATGGCAACTTTTGAAGAGAGGAAACCACCACAGGCCCCTTGTCTGAGTCATGAACAGAATGGACCATGTGGATGATCTGGTTAGTTAGTCAATAATCCTTACTTAAAAAAAGCTAAGAAAGAAACACCCCTGCTCCTAGATTTATTTAACTTTATCGCCAATGGGTTCCCTTTTAGAGAAGAGAACTAGGCCTTGCTTTCTCAAACACATTATAGCATTAGGAGATCAAATATTGTGCCTGTCCTGTACCTGGGGAAACTGACATCATCGCATTTCTCCCCACGTAGAAAGGCTGGGATCAAAACCTCAAGTCCTCTTTGCAGCTCAGACTGACACTTCAAATGGCTGTTGCCATTTGCTACGAACAACATCAAACTTCCTTTCTAAGCAAACTCTGACTAGAGCACTATTTGCTCGCTAACTTTCAAGAGTCCTCCTCTGCCTCTTGCTTGCTTTCAAGACTTTCCAAAAAAGTCTTCAAGGCACCTCACGACTCGGGGACACGTACAACACAAACACCACCTCACAAAGACCAAATTCTTCCAAAGGGCCAAAACTGGCGCTTATTTCTTGGCGTGCGGCCGAGCTTCCCCCCGGGGCTGGGGAAACCCCCACGAATGACCCACGCAGCAGCAGCACCCGCGGTGACAGGGGCAGCGCGCGCAGCTCCCGGCCCTGCAG
>NW_010585372.1:106667-182890 GCF_000705375.1 Tinamus guttatus
CTCTCCCGGATTTCCTGGCCCAGCGGGAGCCGGGAGCTGCCTTGTCTGGGAGCTGCAAATGACTCTCAGATTGCCACGGCTCCCAGCTCCCACCCTGCTGCGCTCCGCTCAGGATCCTGCTCACTGCCGTGCTCGGCAGGATGCTGCTCTCCATCCCACCAACTTCTTGCCTCAGAGCAAACCAGGAAAGGCGGCGTTTTCTCTGAGCTCACTTGTGCACGGACGCACCTTGGGAACGTGACTGTGCATGGATGCACCTTGGGAACGTGGCCTTTTGGTACCACTGCAGCCACCACCATCTCCAAGCACCTTCTCCAAGAACCGCTCGGAGGACATCACAGCGGCTGGAGACCAGATGATCTCTGCTGGTCTCACAGCCACTGTCACCTCACTGGAAGCATCAGCTTATATGTTTTTCATTCTATCTGGAAATCTGGACATTTGATTTGAGATTTTTCTTTTTTTTAACACACTTCTCTCTCACTATTGCTATTTCTTTTTACTACTAGTAAATCATTGTAGCTTTTGCAGACACAGATTTTTCACCACTGTAGGAATTTAATCTCCTCTGCACTTCTAACTTTTATTTGGCACGGTCGAAAGTCCTTTTGTAACATCCAGGCTTCAGTGAAAAGTATCATAGTAGACACTGCCCACGATTATTTACCAATAGTCGTACTAGGCTTTAGACAGAACTTAAGTGGCTCCTAATAGCCTATATTCATAACATTTCTGCTTTAGTTTTCTGTTCTCATATCTGCACAGCACTGTTCTGCCTTGCACTGGCAGTTACCTCTCACATGGTTGGGAGGACATTCCTGAAACCCTTTTCTGTGCAGGACTGGAGAGGCTGTTCTGCTTGCCAGATTCACACGGTGGTTTGGGATACGCACAGAAGAAAAAAAGAGGTCAACTGCTGCTGACTGCATCAGTCCAGGTTTCTTCAGACAGTTTATTTTGGCTGGAGACTGGAAAGACTCTAGAGATGAGTCTCACTTTTTCAAAAGGTTCTTGATAATCAGCAGCACCAGGAAGGGCATTTCCTAAGTCAGGCCGGAGTCAAACTCAAAACTGCTTAAAGAGGCCTGTTCTCACGCATCAGTGCTATTTAATTCATACTCTGATCCTACTCTTAACTCCTTTCAAGGCTTGTTATATTTCAGTATCAAGTGAGTTTTTAGCAAATATTCCCAGTAATTAGTGTTCACATCTCACTACTTCAGAAGAGGAGTTTTCTCCTCCTAATTAAAGTCATAAACAGAAATGGACCAACAACTCCTTAGGAGAATTTCAGCTAATGCAAGCATGTAAAATCCCCTTTCTGGAAGGTGAGTGGGAGATAACGCAGAACAGGAATAATCATTGGAATATTTCAGAAATGTGTCTTCCTCAGCTCGGTCTTGTTAATAATCACGTTTAAATTAAAAGCACATAACTATTTAATATCCTAAGTGCTGAACTAACCTAGAAACTGAATGTACAAGTGCTCCCTGGAATGACAACCCTTACTGCGCTTTGCAGACCTCTCCACTGTTACGGAGACCTGACATCTGAATCATTTAAAGATCACCCAAACAAATTTGTGTCTGGTCTGCACTGCTGGATGACTTCAAACAAACAAACAAACAAAAAACCCTGAGCTGTGCAGAGTAGCTGTCTCCTAACTCCCACAAATTCATAACATGGGTTAACTGTAACAGATCCCAACAGAAGCCAACAGGAATTCTGCTTCTTCGGGAAGCGGGTACTACACAGCAATCCCACACAGCAAAGAAATGCTGGTGTGGTGGTTATTGACCCACTTACACCAATATTGCTCTCAAAATACAAATTGGCATAGGAAGCTGATGGCCCAAGAGATGCTTGAATCCTGCAGAGGCTTTATGCTTTGCTATTATTTTCCACAAAATCCTAAGCAACATATATTGTGCAATAATATTTAACATTCAGGGGATTTTTTTTTTTTTAAGTGTGATCAGAAATAAGGGCCTTTCAGAGACTGTCACTGTATTTTCTCATAACAAAGAAAGCTTTGTTTCATAAAAAAAAATCTTTTTCCTTTTTATTTTTTTAAACCAAAAGGGGAGTTTTCAAGTTTGAGGTTCCCTTTAAGTACTCTTCTAACATGAATATATTTAAGGACGTTCTATCAAGTTCATGCATGAAATGTCATCCAGCCGTTAGTACATTTCTATGCAAATACAGCTGTGAAAACTAATAACTGAAATCTGTTTTTTTTTTCACATTTTCAGCATATCACACACATTTTCATCCCTTCCTATTTTGTAACTCATATTAGCCGCTCTTATCAAAAAACAAAACTCAAGTTATATTGCCTCCTGCTTAAATTCTCTACAAACATGAAATCTGGACATTTGAATAAGCAATTTAATGTATACATTTTTATTCAGTTCAATCTACCGATCTTCTACTGGTAGGAATAAGTATTCTACAAGATGATTTCAAAGAAACACTCCATTTGGAATATGAATTGGAATATTCTTGCAACACTTTTCGGTGAGGATGGCACAATATTAAAATTAGATCTTTCATGTAATCAAATTTTGATGCTTGTACATATAGTCTGGTAATATTTTTCCTTTTTGTATGTAAAAACACAGCTATCCAGTATTTTTAACATATATTGCCTGCAGATAGTCTACAGTCCCAAATGATGAAAAGAGGTCTATGAAAATAAGAATAAGAAAATAAGAAACTGCTTGCCATATAAAGACTTTGTTAAATTCCTTGTAACTCGCATTTTCTGAAAACAGAAAATATTGCAAAAGCAGTCTTTCCAGAACAGCTAGAGTAAACAAGGATTGAGCCCGTCCCTAAATTCAGTCTAGGGGTATAGATTGAGGAGCTGTAAATATTTCCATAATCCTCCAAAAGCTCTGATAAGATACACAGATTTCCCTCCCAATGGTTTATATTCTCCACATTCCCTCTGTTTTTATTTACCAGTATATATAAGAGGTAATAAAATAGAAAAGATAAGCTAGGTGGAGAGGCAGCATGGATTATATCAGGAATAAAAGATGTTACTGCTGGGAATATATTACAGTATTTAGTGACCATAAATATATAGCATACCTACAGCTTTTCTCCAAACCATGAGAGATCCAAGAAAAGACAATAGAGTGAAAGAAGCCTGAATTTTCTTCAGAGGACAAAGCAGCAGCAGTGCAGTGTAGTCGCTGAAGATACTGCTTAAAAGATGTAACTGGTTGGAAAGACAGCTAATAATATTTTAGGCAAATTTTTGCTTATGAAAAGTGATGAACTGACACATTTCTTAACAACTCAGCACAGACACATTATCTGCCTTGGCTTCAACCTGCAGGGACTATCTCCACAGTCAAAGGCATAGTTGGGCTCCAAGGGCGAATCAGTCTTTAATCCCACGTTGTGACTACTAACAAGGACACCAATTATAATTTAATGAAGATGGGAGAGAACAGTGTGATTACATGGAGGCTTCTGTGTTTACTTCAGTGGTGAGCTACCATCCGCAGATGCATTTCACTGATTTTATCGACCAGGCATGACGCAGATATTTTGATTCTATGTGGTCTCCCATGGACTCGCTGAAACCACTCCTGATCACTATCATCACATTAAAAAATTGAAATAAAATCCCCAAGAGCAAACCCGGTAAACATTCTCACTGATATCCACCTTGTGCAATGGACTTAAAGAGTGGTTGGACCGCAGGAAGAACTATGGCACAACGGAAACACCTTCATGCAAAAACTCAGCCCAGGAAATCCCACACAGTGATTCCTCACCTTGCAGATGTATCTCCGCAGGCTTCACACCACGTGTGTGCTGGGCATGGAGGTGCCCCCAGCCCGGAGAGCAAACACCACGGAGCACGGTGCATCTCCACTCCCACCCGCCTCCGGAGCGCGCACGGCAAGAGGATGCTCCTGCTATCATGGCCTGGAAGTCTCACCTCAAAGCAGATATCTGCAAACCTCAATTTGACAGACTGATTAGTGGAGATTGCTTTAAATATCGGCTGTCAATACCAGGAAAGGATCACATTTTTCTCCCATTTTTTTATTGCCAACCTCCTAGCCAGGGTCTGTACCCAATAGGCAAGATGTCCAGTGTTGCCCCATACTGCAAGTCCATTCCAAAAAATCCTGTTCTGGAGCTAGACTTAAAGAATTCTTCCATGCTCAATCTCTAGGAAAAGAACGTAAGTGTCCCCAAAGCTCAGGTGTCATGACTTATGCTCCAATTGACTTCCTATAGATTGCTTGTAAAGGTAAGAGCATAGCAGGCGACCAAGCCACTGCAAGGTAACATATGTCTTCTGCTGACAGCTAAATTACTTTGAATTAACTCATGTTTACTCTTACTATTGTAAGAGCACATACATAGGCAGTTACTCTAAATCAGCTGATTTGCAGGAATCTGATTACCCCACAATAATTTATTTTGGGGTTTATATTCTAAGAGGAAATTGTTGCTGAAATGGGAAGAAATATAAGTAACAATTACCTACTCTTAATATTCTTAAATGCCTCAACTACCTCCAAGGTTCTGCTCCTCTGACAAAAGACTCTCAGTGAGCACACATACTGTTCTCCTAATGTGCATCATTTATTTTGGGTTGTTTGGGGGGTTGTTTTTTTACATTCTTAGTTTTGAAGTCAATTGGGAGTGAAAAAAATCATTTGCATACAAATGTCCCACTTCAAATACTTTATGTTTTGTTTGTAAATTACATTCCTCTCTGAAATAGCAAGATCAATATAAAATCCATGCTTAGTAAGCCTTAGAAGAATATTATGAGAATTTCTTCTATCTTAAAAATGCCTCTATAATGGCAGCTATGTCTTGGGGACACTTGTTTAATGAAAGACAGTGGAATGTGGCCAGTAATCAGCATTTGGGGTGGGGGAATGTGTGTGGAGGTCACTTACTCAGAAGGTAATGTGGATTTCAGTATCCAACTTTCATCCTTTAAGTTCAGAAGTTTTGATTCTAGTTCTTTAAGTTACCAAATTATCTTTAGGCAATTAAAATATACTCTATAGTTTAATATTCGGGTGATATATAAATACATTTATAGTCACTCCTACAGGTCAATTTGTCTACCAATCTGGAATATGCTAATATTACAGTCAATAAATCAACAGTCTGCAATCTTAAATTATGAAATCAGAAAGAAAAACAGTTCATGTTCGACCTGGATTTAAAAGATCATAAGAATTTCCAATGTTCTTTGTGGGATAGTAAATTTCAAAGATGCCTGTATTCTTCCCCAATAATCACGATCTGCACAGCATGTTCAGATATTGCTGGAGAGATTAAAAACACAAAAACAGAGCAGAACAGCCCAGCATCAGATAATCACAAGCAATTCTATGTCAGCAACAGACAGCTGGAGACATATGCCAGCAATATTGAAAAAGTGGTAAAATGGAGATTTCATGACAGCAGGGACGTGGGATTCATACATTAAGCTAGAACTCAACCAAAAACATTGAAATTGATGTTCACAAGTAACAGCTAACTATCACAGCATTCAGAAAGTCTACCATTTTGGCATAAAAATAATTAAAATCTAATCAGAAAAAAGTAATCTTTTTTGCTTTTGTTTTTATTGTTCTAATAGTTGAACATTTGTAAGAATTTAATATTATTATCTTTGACAAAGAGCTCAGGGTATTTTTTTTCAGAAGAATGGGTCAAGTTTCTTGTAATTATGTAGTCCAAGAATTATGCTCTACAAATGCTTTGCGTCAAATAGTAGTTTGAATTTTACCCAGAAATCTTTGTATAAGGATCTGTACATCTATTTACTGTTGAAATGAAAATGAGCAATGTTAACTGGTTTCAGTTCATTTTGAGTCATTCTCATTCCTGTTTCCTTGAGTTTCAAGTGTCCATTAATTATCCTTCTCTGATGCTCAGTTCCCTCTATCTCTACTTTTTTTCTTATTTATAATTTAAACATCTACTGCTATGAAGCAAGGTAAGGAAGTTATAAGTCTGAAAAAGAGGCTAAGATTTCATATATACATATATATATATATACACACACACACATTATTTTCAATTCAAAGAATGACAACAGGGAAAGATACTTTGACTAGTGAGGCAGAAAATAATGTCCATTTCCACTGTTTCTCTCAGAACTTCCCCCATAGTTACCCCAAAACTGTTTTTTCCTTTCTTTTCTGTATTTTGTATTTTCACAATCAAAAAAAACCCATCTTGCAGAAAGCCTTCCACATGTTAGATTTCCTATAAAAATGGAAAATTGATTTAAAATATTCATGAAGAGGTAAAAAGGCTTTTGAAGAGTTCACACCAGTTGTGTAGGAACAACAGTTTCAAAGCAGTATTTTACAATGAGGAATAGAGAGGGTTAGACCTGAGGCCTTCTGATTTTATTGCCAAGGTTCTGTCTTTGGTTTCCATTTTGTCCTGGGATCCATGATAAAATTCCTGAAGCCTACAATTCTCAGGAAGGATAACGGAGATGAGTAACTTTTGAATTAACTACAGCCCAGGCCACCAAGGTCTTTTTATTTTAGGACTAGGAGCTTGATGCAGATTGAAGAACAATGTAATGCTGGAGGCACTGGTGAAAGATTTTGGAGAAAAAAAATTACAGAGAAAGAAGATGCTTCATCAGGGAATGGCAGATAGATTGCAAGAACAAATATCAGCAAATTCAAAAGGGATAAAAATGCAATAGTGAGTAATAGAAATGAAAAGAAAAGAATAAAGTGGTACAAAGAGCTTTCAGGCCTCGGGTAACTTGCTTGCATGATGGATGTCTATCTCGGGCATTTAATCAAGCAATTTTCATACCTGTTTTTTACACTGATGTTTGTACTTTTATTAAGTAGTTCAGTCTAGCTGGGCCTTAACCTCAGCTTACTAAAGCTTAAGCAGTTAGCAGAAGCTCCTCTTTTAGGCAATGGAGGGCCACCATCTCCAGAGGGAGAGACCACCCATCAGTTTGGGGGTAGGAAGAACTGTGCTCTCCTTTTGCATTGATAATCGGTTCCTCAATGTCTATTTCAATCTAGTTTTCATTGCCTGAAGCTAGATATGCTGAATTTTACCCCAAATATTCTCCTTCTCCCTACGGCCGATACATAAATGAATATTGGAGCATTTTCAACAGATGAGCACACGAACTCTACTTTTGGGATGCAGCGTACCGCTCTGACTCAGCCATCCCCAAACGAAGGCACAAAGCCAGCACCTCTGGCCCCGAGAGGACCGGCGTGGTATAAAGGGGACATTCCAGTGGCACTGAGCCCATGAGGACATGAGCCCATGTCCTAGAGGGATGTAGCTGAGCCCACCCTACATCCGTTGAAGAAAATCTGTTTTAACTCGTGTTTAGGGCCACTACCATGCAAAATACATTACAGCAGCCTACACATTTCTCATCTCCATCTGGAAGCCAGCCCATCAGATCAGCACTACTGGAGAAGTACTAAAACCACCTTGCAGCCTCACCTTACCCAGACCAGAACGCTGATTGCTGCAAAAAACGTGAATCAAACAGAGCATTGAATACATTAATCAAAATGATCACTGCTGCAAAATCTGCTAAGAACAAAGAAAACAAATCCAGGAAAAGTTAACACTAGAAACCATTTGCAAGGCTCCATGAGTCAGCTAATGAAATAACTGTCAATTGTAGACACGAACCTTTTGTGATTGCACACCAATTTAAATATAAAGTAATTTGCATTCAGGAATCCAAGTCTCCCTGAAAAAAAAAGAAGATTAACAATAGGATTCACTTTCTTTCCTCAACCTTTTTTCTCTCTCCCTTCCCCCAGGGGTGGCTCTGATAAGGTCACCTTATTAATGCAGATCTCTGTTTTTCAGAAAGCAGCCAAGAGTTTAACTGTTTCACTGTGAAATGATCTATGAGATGAGAACAGTCCATTTTTTATCCTTGATTGATCATTTCAGCTTGTATAACAGCAAATCCTAGGGGACACCACTCAAATCCCTGCTTCAGAATCACCTAAAGACGTAGTGCTAAAAATGTTGTGCTCCGCTACACAATCCTTCAGAGTTTTTTCTTAACTTAGCATTTTCCAAAGACCATAATAAAGTTGCCTTGCATGATTACAGTTCTCTGCATAAAAAAAAAAAAAGGTCTTACAAGTAGGCAATCATTTTAGCAGTCAAGAGCTGGGTACCGCTAGAGCCAGAAGATTAACTGAGGCATCAAATAGTTAATACTTTTTCTCGAGACACAAACTTAGGGACGCGGGTGTGATCTCAATTCAGGTGTCACGACTTCTCATTTCCTTCCCTGGCCGCTAGACACCTGTTTCCCTGCTCTTAATAGCCTTTGATGGGAACTGCCTGGTGCCAAAATCAGACTCCCTAGCTTCTATACGATGAGTTGAAAGAGAAAGCAATTCTCTCTTTTTAGTTATTTATTGTGTATAAATTTTATCCCAGCTCCATTGTGGGGGCTTTGTTCTCTATTTTATGCACTTTCAGCCAACTAATCTTCATTTTGCTTTTCTTTTTTTTTTTTTGGTGACTTTTCACTGACGTGTGCTGAGCCCTTAAATAAATCACTAGGAATATAAATAGCAATGGCTGGATTACAAAGGATTCTGGAACACTTGTGATAGTAAATTAACTGGCAGGCAAACCTACAGCTGCCAACAGCTGATGTAATACTTTATAGTATTGTTTTCTAGATTGTATAAAGGAGAATTATTGGCCTCTGAGCTCCATTCTGATTTTTTTTCAGCCTGTCAAACAGTTCAACAATTTGTTGCTCATACAAAATTCACAGAGAAAACACTTGGTGGAATTTAAAGACAAAGGTACTTCATGCTTATAAAGTCCATTATGCACACAAATTGGGGGAGAGTGTCAAAGGCACAAGTAGCAGAATTTGGGAAAGAAGCTATGGAAACGTTTTTGTTCTCAAAAATATTTCTAAAAAGCTGGGTACTTATGCAGGTAAAGAGCTACCACATCAAGCACCATTTAATACAGCTCCCCCTGCCTCTTTTCATCCTAGTTGTTCCTACACAGAATAGTGTATCTTGATAGTGGAATATAAAATTCCTGTAATCATCTGATGGAGAAACATCAATATTAAGATCCTGGATAGGCCACATACATCTTTGCATCCCTTTATAAAATTCTGAGATCACCATACTAGGGCATGATCCTGCAAGTACCTGCTATTGGACACAGTGTTTGCTCTAATGATTAAGCCCACTGAAGCTCTCAGCAACCCATGTGCTGGGACAGCAAGCTCTCATTCACATGTGTGACTAAAACTAATGAAGACACTGCTGCTACTAATGAAAACCTCACGATGTTTTTTGCAGGCTCAGATTTACGCTCAGGAACGGACAGCAGGTTGTCCGTGACACAGAGCCAGTAAAAATTGCAAGAATAAGTACCGGTTCTCTTCAGAAATAAGTTTAAAGTAGAAAAACAAAATTTGGAAAAAAAATAGCAGGAAGACATGGGGTAGTTGCATAATGAACCTGATGATGTAGTCGAGAAGGAAAAAAAGCCTACAAAGCAGTAGCAAAACAAGAGATTATTACAGAGATGCACCAAAAACAAGAGTGGGATTACGCAGGACTTGGACAGCAGGGACAAAAGGCTCAGTTCTAACACAGCAATGAAAGGGAAGCAATAAAAAAAATCCAAGAGCAAGAGGTTTAGCTGGGAGCTGCAAGAGGTTTAGCTAGGAACAGCGGGAGTGATTCTTAGCCACTCTGTTGCACTTTGGTAATAGCTTTTGGTCCCAAGCATGGATACAGAAGAAAATGTCTATGAAAAAGTCTCATAAGCCTCCCTGATTAGAGAACAGACAGTCTGCAGACTCTCATCCCCGTGCTTATTTTGGCAAGTGAGCACACAGTGTCAGTAACGCTATGAAGCAACCGCACAAGAATCTGATTTAAGTAACTTGTATAGCAAGCACCCTGAGACATAATCCCCTTGCACAGAAAGGAGCGTGCTATTCCTCAGCACAACGTGTAACTGCCTTGCATCTGTCTCATTTTAGAGACTGATTTTAGTCTTTTGGAGGGATGAGTGGCACATGCTGGAGATATTTTGCCCTAGATGTGTTGTTTCGTTAATTTAATGTTGTTTAATAAAATCTCACAGTTTCAGAAGACACACTAACATTTGCAGGGTATCACTGATGGACACATAAACTTCACTGAAATATTCAACTGTCGTTCTGCAATAGTATGGCTGAATATTTATTGGCTTTTATTTACATTATGGCTATTCTCATGGATAGGTGTGAATTCTAAGATACACAAAAAAGTCATTTCCATCAATAAAACATCCAGAATGTTAAAATAAATCTCTCTTCATCCCCAACAAAACCAAAGTAATCCATTCTCTGCCTGTGACCCTGTCTGTATTATTAAAGGCCTCAAGTCTAGCGAAAATTCTTGCCATAGTATCTGAGCATTATTAGAATCAGCTCCTTCCCCGTGCGATAAATATTTGTCCTAAAAAGTCACCAATACCATGGATAGATCCTGGTGCAGAATTAAGTGAGATTGTAATAAAAATAATTAATTTTAGCACAGAGGAGCCTAGGGCCAGCTATCCAGTTACTTGTCTGGGTGATTATTTTTACAGCACAGTGTAACTGAGACAGGCACTAACTATTCTAAGGCTTGTGTTAAGGCTCTTGGCATCTCCAGTGTGAAGCAGGGGCTTCCCGGCAGTGCAGAATGACTCAGATTGGGTTGGGCTGCATTTGACTTGGTCTTCCTGCATATTTACTCCCTGCTGTACATTAAAGATATGTTTTGAATAATACATTTGGTAAATAGTGTGTAGATTGTTCTAAAAAAGCGCTTAGTTTCCCAAAGTGAATGATTCCACTTTTGAAAAGTTATTATTACATTACTGCAAGATATGGATCTTTGAGGTAACAAGTCTGTGCAGAACAACTTTTAGATTGAACACCAGGGAGATACATGGTTAGCAAGAATATAAGAACAAAGAAGAAAGATATCTTTAGAATAACCCCAACAAAATGCTGCTTGAAGTCACAGAGATACCCAAAGTAAGAGTAGAAATGTGCACTTGCATTTATCATTTTTTTAAGGAATAAACTAAATGAGGAAGGATTAAATGTGGTCTTAACTGAGTTAAAGATAGTTACAACAGTGAAGGCGAAAGGATTTTTCCTGTCCCTTTCTTTGCAGCAGCATGAATTTGCACATAAATGGGGAAGATGGGTGCAAAACTGGGAATGACAGTAAAACAAAATGCAACTAGGCAGCAAGTGTGGAGTGCCAGCAGCAAGTGTGTATCATGATATATAAAGCACTACTGTCAAGACAAGGGAAATGGAATGGCTGCACTTCTCGTTACAAAATACATTAATTCTGCTTCACATTCATAGCGCTGTTTTCTGTGCAATATCCTGAGCTGAGCCTGGGTTTCGCTGGAATCAATAGACTAATTTCTCTAATGACCTTCACCTGGTGCTTATATACTACCCCCTTACATCCATAAGGGATTTAGGGATAAAAGGAAAAACAAAATAAACAAAAAAGCCTAAACTAAACTAAATCAAAAAAACCCACAAGCCTTTTTTAAAGGCTTTTAGTTAAGCCTATGTACGCTACCTTCAATTACTGACACTTTTTAAAATTATTACAGCTAAGACTGACATGCCTCTATACACCACACTGAATCAGTTTAAAGCTAGTACAGTAATTAAAGGGCTATGTTTTTGGATCTCCTCCTTACCGTAAAACTACTGCATTTCTATTCATTCAGTCAAACCCTGACAATTAGCAATCATATATTTGAGTCGCTGGCAGGTCTAAGTAGCAACAATCGCAAACAGCACCATACACACACTGCAAGATCTATTAGCCAAAGTGTTTGCTTTTTAAATCTCAGTAAGAATGGATTCTGTAAACTGATTCAGATTAATTAAAGTTATAACTCAGGGAGGAAAAAAGATGAATCACTGTGCATTTATTTTCAGATCATTTTTCGCTGGCATTTTGCAGTAGTCTAATAAGCAGAAGCTACTACCTAGTTTGCAAAGACTTCTGCATTCCCGTGAGGGAGAAGGGGGTTTTTTTCTTTCGTTTTTCCTTACTTTAGCTGTCTGAAAGATAGTTGTACAGCCTATGCAATGTCTTCCATGGCAGCAGGAAAACATGTACATTTCTAGGGAGCAACTGATTTTACCTACTTTAGGAAAGAAGTTGCTCTCTGGAAAGTGTGAGGACATATTCTCTGTAGGAAAATTTCTGAGAAGTCAGAATGCAAATATAAAAGTTCTTAAAATGCTTTTTTTTAAAAAAAAAAAGAAAACATGTTTTCTCACATATTTCTGAGTTACTGGCCACGTGTCCATACCTAAGGACAAAATATTTTTTATCAAAACGCTGGGTAAGACGTTTTAACCATAGCATTAGAATGGGCAGCCAGGAACAAGGTCCTTCAGCTATTCTTGCTCGAAGGGCTTGTTAGCCCCAACCAACACAAGCCTCAAAGGCAGCACGTTCGGCCAGTAGAAACAAATGGAAAGAGAAAAGAAAGTTCACGTGAGAGCAGCTGCCCATACGTGGCTGTTTGGGCCCTTCAGGAACACACTGCTCCTCACCAGCATCTGCAGAGGCATCTTCTTCTGCCTTTGAGCCAGGTGAAAAAGGGTAATGTATCTCAGTGCCCACAAAAATCACATAATCCTTTTCCATCAGGATTAATATCCGATGCCAAGCTAGTGTGATACATACAGGATGAAGCCTGACACTTCTTGTTATAAGGGTCATGCAAGGAAGTAATCACTGTGGTCCCAAAACCAGAACTGACCAATTTCCTTTCCCCTCACTATAAGTGTTAAAGATGTCATCAGCATTTTTATCTTTTTTATTTATCCCAGTGAACAGTTTTCACCTGGCAAGCTCAAAGTCTGCATCTGGGCAGGTTTGTTTCAACTGCAGTGATGGGTTAATTGGAGGAAAACTAACTGCAGCATTTCCCCTTCCCTATGCTGTCCAAGTGCTGGCTGTATCCCTGCGGAGATACCTATTGTGATTCTTGCAGGAGAAAAATGACCCATTTTCAGGTACACACAAAGAAGCATTACATAAACCGAGCAGCTGCCTGCAGTTCATCGCAAGTTACTGAAACCTCATCACCAGCAGAAAATGTGTTATTACCTATATGGGACAGAATCATAACTGAAAGTTGGAGGCTCGGTAGTCATGAATTCAGTCACAACCAGTGAGGAAATCTATTTTTCCTCATTTATTTTCAGCCAGGGGTATGCGAGCAGAAGTTGGAAAAGCAGATGAAGCACCGAGGCGGTTGTCTACAGCCAACTTGGAACAACCACAGCACGTTCAAACGATGCAGAGATGGGATCAGGACTTATGTATTCATCTTATTCTACCTTGTTAAAATCTAATCCATACATGCACCATCTCCAAGACCTGAAGCAGGCCCGGAAGAGCAAATCAAGCTTTCCTTGATGGTGCAGAGCAGGCAGGTCTTGCCATTTGGGATTGTTAAAAGATCCCATTACACATCCTAACCCCGCAGGCAGAAACAAGTCTGCGACTCACCTTACAAGGAGAAGGGGAGGAAGGTGGCGATGTCATCATTAAAAGCTAAGCTAGTATTTCTAAGTGTAGGCACACACATGGACTAATTGAATCACTATCTTCATTTCTTGAGATCCCGAGCCGCTGTTATTCCAGATTAAATTGCAAACGCTCATCATCTTTGAAATAGTTATCTGAATTTGAAGGTGCAGACTAGCCTTTAACTACTTTTCTTACCAGTCTCACAAACACTTACTCTGCTCAGATTTCTGAATCTCAAATATCTATTCGTACTGGTATTTTGTCATTGCTCCTCACCTTCAGCTTCAATATATCATATTTTTTTAATAATATCTCAATATTTCATAAACAATGTTCCTAAAGAAATAATAGCTACACATACATCTTGCTGATACTGTGAACATCAGCTTGCTACCAGCATCTCATAGAGACCAAACAATTCATAATAAATGACAGAATTAGGAAATAAGTTATCTGGGCTGAGTACCCTGCTCCTCCCCCTTTATCATTTTCAAGGACTCCGTCATTAGCATCAAGCTGAAAAGACTACAAAAATATTGGAGGGCAGAATTAAAATTCAGAATGAGCAAGACAAATTTGAGAAAGAACCTGACGAAAAAAAATGGTGGCAGATCAATAGGAACAAGGTTATACATAAGGAATAACCAACTGAACAAACACAGGCTAGAAAACAACTTATGAGATAGCTATTTTGACAGAAAAACTGCAGCATATTCTAAATCAGAAATTCGACACAAGTCAACAACATCAAACTTTACAAATAAGACAAATATCAAACTCAGAATGTCATCAGTCTGCTCCATTCAACATTTAAGGCTTTAGCAGGGAAGAAATCATTCTGCAGAGAGCAAAGAAGTTTGAAAAGGTGACATACAGCAAATGGTGACATACTGCGAAGGACTGAGGTTGTTTAGCCTCAAGAAACACAAGTTTCAGTTCTATAAAACTATATTCCCTGTATTTTATTCTCCATATTGGAGAGGGTGGAAAAAAAGGACTTTGTATTTCAGCGTTTAGACACTGGCAGACCATTCTGAGGACAGAAACTGTGGGGCCACTTGCTACAAAGAATGGGATTCTGTGTCCCTCTGAGTTACACAAATGTCCTTCAGGACAGACATGGCTTTCCCTGGCTTGAGATGAGGACTGGACTAAGGATGTGATGTCAGAAACCTCCCAGGACAATTTTCCATGATTTTATGGCATGATCCCTGGCTGGGTACTAACATGCACAGAGGAAGCCAGTAACAGTAAATGCTCACAGTGTTCTGGTCTAGTAAAGCCCAGGAATCTCACAATATATTCTTAAGTGTGTTTGAACCTAGGCACCTGGTATTTCAGGTGAAATTGGAAGCACGAGAGTTGGATTTCACCCTGTGCAATGCCTGAAGCAAGTCCAAATGCATCCCTGGGTGCCATGTGGGTGATGTGGGCATGGTCAGGCACATCTAGCAGCCTGGTACTGTCACATAACTGACCTACAGAGAATTCAAACTGGCCTTTCTGGAGACTGTGAGGGCTACAAGTGGGGTAGCTACAAGTACTGTGGTCACACAGACACTGGTTGGGAACATATCAAGCCGCCTTCCTGGGCTTGCTCCCCATCTAGAGTGTGGATGCAGTGTAGATGAAGGATGCTGCCCCGCCAGGAGTAAACAGGAGGAAGAGACATCTGGACTGAGACAAAAAAACTCATGACAGGTATCTCAGTTGCTCCTGTTATTTACTCAACATCAATCCAACTCTGAATACATTTGCTCTGGAGAAAAGGTGAAAATAACAAAATGGACCAGAGAGGGAAAAAAGGGGCCACTTCTAACGCTTTTTGTGACCCATATTTTTAGGCATTTATTCACATTGACTTTTTAAAGGAGAGAAATACACGTAATTTGCACTTTGGGATAAGTTGAAGGTGTCCATGCAATTTCATGGATGGCAGAATACCAATTTTGCTTAAATGATAGAGTCCCACCACATGTCTCTTATTTAAATGACCTGAAAATAAGAGATATGAAGGCATAAGTAAGAGCAGAAAATGAACCTGAATATTTAAAACTAGCACATTCAAGGATATTTTCCAGGGTAGATTTCACAGTGAGCAGCCAGCCCACTCTGCGAGATTGGTCCTGCTTCCATTAGCCCTCTTCACAACGCCATCCTCATCAGAGCAGCCTTCTTCTGGTTGTATACAGCAAAGCCAACCAGTATGGTAAAAATCCTAACTCACTGGCAAAACCAAAAGGGGGAGATTTTGCTCAGGAATGAAAAAAAAAGGGTGTAATTTGTTGGAAGAGCAATATAGTCCTTCTGTGGGACCTACAATGCAATAACAGCAGCAAAAGCTGGATGCCATCCAGGATTCCCATAGCATTTGAAATGTTGGCATCACCAGTATTTTATTTCTAAGTCAGAACAAACAAACAAAAAATGGAATTATGGAGGTGTCTCAGGGATAATATTACAAGATTTTGCTTTCAAAAATTGAAACAGCATTTTTATCCCATCAAAAATAATTTGAAAACTAACATAATTTCATGTTTTATCTCAACTTCGTCAACTACAATTCCTCTTCCCCTATCCACTTGTGATCATTTTTAAAGAATTTTGCCCAGAGACTGTTACTTTTCTCTCTCACCTCTGCTTCTCCTCTCTCTGTCTTCCTTAGAGGCACTGCTATTGTTAATAAGTTAGCTGGAGGGTTATAAGATCTTCATTTCCATGGAGAAGTGACAAAATGTTCATTTAGCATCAGCTAAACTGGCACAACTTCATTTAATATCTGTAACATTTTCAGTAGGCAACTTGATTCACCTAAATGGAGGTGAAACAAATTCCATACTTTGTGAGTGGCATCATATTTTTAAGATTTGACTATTTTATATAACCCATTTTGGGGTAATAGCAGAGATCAAGCCTTTAAGATGCCTGAGCAGGAAACACAAGGCAAAGAAGAACATTTGGCACTCACGGACCCCAAGGTGCAATAAGCAACATTAAAATAAAAGAGCTGCAACTTCTGCAAAAGACCAGCAGTTCATTTTTGCCTGCACATTCTTCATCCACTGTATAAGCATTTAATATAAGCTTTGCAGTTGTTTTCATTTCACCCAATTCTTTTTAATTTGCCTTCACTTCCTCTGGCTGCATTTAATTCACACAAAATAAAGTATTAGATTTGTGCTTTCCTTTGGGCCAAGTCATAGCACTTCCAGGGATCATTAACATACACATGGGTTCAGCACTGTAAACTTACTTGTAATATCAAAAAGACTATTTAACAAGAGCAGTAACTGCTGATTTCCTTTTCAGATTTGTCACAGTTCAAATGTTGAAAGCTAGTAAATACTGTATTTCATCACAGACGTATTACTCTGACATTTGTTCAAATAATGTGCTTTGTCTTGTATGACTAAGAGAAACAATTGCCTGACTTAAGAGCAAAACACGTCCCTTTGACTTTTAAAGAACAGAAGATTTTAACGTTTCAGTACTACGACATCCTTGCACACTTCTGCTAGAATTAGTTCTGCTGGTTTGGGGTTCCTTTCGAGACCTCTCATTTATTATAACCGTGTCATCTCTGTAGGCTGAAAAACAGTTGTTCTCTTTGGATGGTAAGGAGAAAACTGAACAGTACCATTTCCAAGTGATTATCTAACATATCAGAACAAATGAACACCTTCACAACAGCCTCCACAGCAGTGCTACAAAGCATTTTTTCAGCACTGTAATATCCCTTCTTGGGGTGGGTAAATATGTATATCTTGAAACACCTGTAAAAATGTAAGTGGATAATTATGGGCAAACTAGGAGAAGAGAAACACTGTTCGAGAATGTGCAAGTGCAAAAGACATTTCACTGAACTGACATCTTCACCTTCTTTCATTGCTCCGAGGGGAAAAAATCTCTAGCATTGGATATACCCACAAAGCACTGAGAAATCAAGTTGCATGTATATCAATACAGTATTTCTCCACACTTATTTTCACATTTTTAAAGCTAGTAAGCCTTCACCGCTAAATACTTCAATTTTAGTTCTTGACCAAACCCTTGATTCTGCAGTAATACCTCCCATCCCCAAGCCAGCAAGGCTGCTTTAAAAGAAACCAAACAGAGCAGTCTACCACCCCGGTGAAATGCTTAGTGTTCGAGAAGCGCCGCAACCCGCCCAACAGCAACATCCATCATGTTATAAATATCCCACTCCTGGTCTCTAGCAGATGGAACCCAGCGCTTGGTTCACTAATCAGCACAATATAATTCAGCAAAAGTCTCAAACAAAACGCATCCTTGCAAGAGGAAATTACTCACATTCACCTAATGTTTTCCAGGAGAGATACAAACCACAGAGGGAAACGCCTGCTTTTGCTGTCAAAAGAGCGAAGGCAAATATGGAAAATTAGCAAAAGACAATAAATAGAAAGTCCCATGTGTTACAAGGAAAAGAATAACCTGTGGTGCCTACCTGCTTATCAAAATGTAAACACAAATTATTTCTTCCAAAATGAAGCTATTTTCTGTATTTTAATTTACATAGCACAGAGAAAACATATTTAGACAGATTTTATGAACTACTTAAGCATAAAACTTTACTTACCCCTTATAATACTCCCCCAAAATGATAAATTTAGGAGGCATTAGAAAGAGAGCTACAGCTCACACTTAAATGTGCTGTTTACCTATTGTTTGAATGTACAGCAGGCAAAGATGGGGAGCAAGAAAGGAAGTTGGGGAAAGATTGTAAAAAAAAATCAGCAATGTTGATTTGGAAACCAAAAAAAAAAAAAAAAGGCTAAAGTTACAAGTCCCAGACTCTGAAAACAGATTGGCAACAAGGAAAAAGATCTTAAGTGCAATTCTTTCCAATTGCATCCCAATTCTTAATTTTTCAGTGCTAGACTTTGGGGAAGAATTGTAACATTTCTGCTCTTTCTCTCTCTCCTACATTTCAGCACCCGGCCATGTCACTATGTGCTCTCAGATGTCCAAGAGGGTAGGCAAGCATCTTAGCTCCTCTCGGACCCATCAGCATCTGGTATTTGGAAATCTCATGACTCAGGTTGCATATCCTAGAACATAGGGAAGTCATCTGAAAATGATGAAAAACCAGAAGTTTCTACACCGGTTTACACTAAATGAGACAGCTCACGAACAGCGCTCCCTGCGGGTAAGATTCAATCTCATCCAGTCACCCAGCAGCTGGTGAGGCAAACTAATATCTAGTAAAAACCATGAACTCCAATAACATCACATATTTCTGCAACTGGAACATTCCTTCAAGAAGTCACAGAGGTTGCCTGCAACCTTGAAAGGGAACTAACAAGAACAAAATTATATAAAATTCAGAAATCAGGAAAGCACCTGATTTGATTAAGTTATGCATCCATAGAACGGGGAACTTTACAAAATGAGTGCTGTAACATGTACACATGCACAGCCAGCTCCGTGCAGGCTTGCAGCATGTGATCCTTGGATGGCAAAAGTAATTCCACCTAGAAGCGTGCTCCAGGCCAATTTACAGCGCTAGGTAAAGGTTGTGTTTTATTGAACTGAAAACACGGCAGGCAAAGAGTTACGTTGCGTTATCCAAGGGACTTCTGCTCAATGATTCATTCTGCTGCTTCTCCAGTATTCAAATGAAAACCCCATTCAATTTCCTGGCCATTATTAGCCACATCTTAGTGGCACAGAGACATGAGACGGTGCTACAAGCCCAGCATGTGCACGTGCATTTACACTCTTACCCAAATTTAAAGAATTTAATGCTTTCCTGTAAAACAAACACGGAACATTTGCTTATTTGACCAAAAATGTCCGCAACAAAGGGTTTTTTTTACCCTATTTGTTTGTTCTTGCTGCAAATAAAAAGAATATCTCTCTGGCTGCTTAAAAAGCCAGTTATTCACTGAGGCAGCGAGGCAAGTCTGAACCCTAGGAAACCTTTAAACTTTTGAGTTGAGAGCGAGCTGAACCTGGCCTCGGGCAGCCGGTGACTTGCTGCCACCGACGCAAGGCTGGTGGGAGAAACACCAGCGGGCTAGAACGGCTCTGCGGGAGCTGCAGGGACAGACACACACACACAGCAAGAAGGGACTTCACAAGGCTTGGGAGGGAAGGAAAGGTCAACACGATACTGAGCAAAGATAGTAGGAGAAAATTTCTAGGCGGTTTCTTTGTGTTCATGAGCCGTAATGACTCGGGTATAAAGCTAAAGGTCCAAATTATGTATTTGGAAAGAGTTCTGAATGGAAGAACATATGCGTTAACATATTTCAAGTGATATGTTTTAAAAACATTATCAAGCTTTTTTGCACATGTTGCATCCTTCAGCTCCTAAATTTTGTGGCAAGATCTGTGGGAAGAGACAACCTGCTTCCCTCCATTCCCATCCTCAGCTGCCTGAACACAGTCCCAGGCACAATTTGAGAACAAAATCAACCCCTGATGGGCAGCCACAAAGCATACTCACAAGGTAACCTGTAGTTCAGTTAAACTCATCTGAGGCCTCTTATTTACCACTAAGCAAATTGGCAACATTTATCCTGGTGTCCCAGGGACTGCACTAATGCAAGATCCAAACTGGGCTCCAAGACTCTCACCTGGATGCCTGACATCATTTTGCCTAATATCTACATGTTCATAGCAAGAAATGACACATAGGTGGACAGTAATGTTTTCAGGTGCTTTGTATTTATTTTTCAAGCTCCCTATAGGCTCAGGAGAAACAGCACAGAGATCCTGAAAGCGCAATGGCCAGGCAGCCCATTTAGCCAGTCCCTATCCATAGTTTGTTTTCTGCAGAGTATTTCCAACCAAACAGCATGGAGGCATCTCCCTACAAAATGTTCTCTCAAGCCAGTCCTCAAGAACACTATCACATAAAACTGCTCTTCATATCAGCATCAGTTATGAGGATCAAGGGTTTTTTGGATGAAGCAAGTTGAGGAGTTTGACAGGTATTTACCGTATAAGCCAGAGAAAAGGTAGTGGAGAGCTGCAAGCACAAGGATGGACTGCAGGGATGGGCAGCAAAACACTCAAGAAAAGAGAAATGATTATTAGAGATTTTAGCATAAAAATAACCATGCAACAAATGCGAGTCCCAAGTCTGAACACCATCCTTGCTATGCCTTTAAAGAGACATGTAAAATGGCAAATCTAATTTACAAGAAGCTTGAAGCTGATATGCAGCGAAGAGATTCAAAGGGAGAAGCTGTGGTCGCAGCAACAGACAGTGGGTGTTTTATGTTAGCAGTTGTCACAAGTTTAAGAGATTATGAGCACTAGGGAAGAAGGCTCTGACATTTTCAGATGGCAGAAGAGGTGGCCACAAGGTTAAGACATGGTCAATGATATGGAGAAAGGAACTCTGACTCCCATCCTGACAATTTCATCACTAGCATTAGTGGAAGTAGAATAGGGACCTTCTTTAACTTTGTCATCTTTATTTTCTTTTGCATTTTTTTCTATCTGAATCCACTGCTCACCGCACAGCTCCCTCGCTGGCAAGGAGTGTCCTCCCACCTCAAAACACACGATAAACCTGGCTCTTGGGCACAAAACTTGAAAGGTTTTGTCAGTCACATGTCTGAATAGTTCAACACAGCTAAAATTGCTTCTGTGACAGCGTTGCCTGTTAATCATCTACGCGTTGATGGAATCTCTTCTTATACTTGTATACTTGCATATGCACTCTCCTCAGGAAACAGCCAGTTTCACTAAAACATCATTAATATAATTAATATATTTCATTACCTTTGTTCTGCATCAGTTATTTTTCAATGAAAAAGCAGGAGAATTTCAATAGCTACGGGAAGAAGTAACGTCAGCTTGAATACAAAATTTCTTCATTATGATTCCTGAATTTGATTTCCAGCACAAAAGTAGAATGTATTTGTCAGGATAATGGCAAAAAGGGAAACAATAGGAAGTCTTTGTTATTTTAAATAGTTAAGTTGTTACACAATATGATGGACTTCTTCTGTTGTACCTTAATGGATAGTAACACAATCAATAAATGGCTGTAACAATTTCGTTCTGCTTCACCTGCTGTAATTGAAAAATAACTCAAGCAGAACTTTGGAGTAGTTTGTGATGTATATTTTTTCTTCTGAGATTTTTTTTTTTGATTAAGATAAAGATTACGTGTTAGTGATTGGAGTAGGTGTAATTGTTATTATAAACACCTTTCAACAAGCTGTTCTACCTGGAGAACCATCCTGCAAGGCTACAATACAATGAATGAAATCAAGAGGAAAAAAACATGGATCTGAGTGGCAAGAACAAGAATGTCGGGGTAGAGAGAGGAAATAGGAAGGAATAAGGTCCTGACATTCACCGTCTATAAAGTTCTTCAAGCTACAACAGGCACCACTTCCTCTATTAGATGCTGACTAACAGCACAGAACCTATTGGACTCAAGTCTGGCAGTTTTCCTTGTGAAAATCTGAAGTACCCCTAGTAATTTCAGATGAATTATTTTTGTTTCACACTTGTAGCATGCAAGAGAAACAATTTCAGCTGGGGTTTTGCCCAGTGGCAGTATTAAGACACAAGTATTACAATCATGTCTAATTAACTGTGTAAAAGAACAGTTTTGGCATGAGAAATCAAAGTGATGACACAACAGCCACAGAAATAGGTACTACAACCTAAACAGGCTTGGAACAGAAATTCAAATTTGAGAGAGACATGGAAACAATTAAAGGATGTTCAACTTGCCCACTACATACACTTGAAAGTGTACAGGAAAGATTTTTAAAATATTTAACTTAAAAATGTGTGTAAGGTAGCTTGCCTAAGAGTCTCCTTGCAGTGAGTTATTCAGTGTTGCTAACACTGAGCATAAGAGGCAAGAAGGTCCGTTTACTGTTTTCACTAGTTGGTTCTGGTTTGTTTGGGTTTTTTTATTATTACTATTTATTATTTTTTAAAATAAAAACACCCTGTATATTTGTTGTTGAAGAAGATGAGGTCAATGAAACATGGCTGGAGCTTGGAGGAGAAGGATATGCAATAATTCTGCACTCCTATAGTTATTTTCCTTCAGCAGTTTTGGACTGCTTTGAGAAAGGTCTTTCCTTCCAAACACATTTTCCTTTTATTTGAAGAGTTTTGCTATGCTGAGAGTGTATTACTGTGGACTTCTTTTCCTTTGAAGTGTGGTCTGATAGGGAAAAGTCTGAATTTAACAGCTTCCAGGTATGACCCTGCACTTCGATGGCAGGAAGCTTTCCTTAGAAGAAATAAAAATGATATTTGCTGCATTCAAGTATTTCACACAGCATCTGGGTAATGTGTTCAAAAATAGAAGAGAGTTTGCTGTATTGTGAACTGAATACAACTAACATGCAAGTCTGAGCTGAAGTAGCTGAGTTTTCATTAGGAATGAAAATTCCTAATAATAACTTTTTTTTTTAATGTTGAGGTTTATCAGGTGTGAAGAGTTATATTTAAATTCCACAGAAAATATAAATGTTTTCTGTCCAATTTGTCAAGCATCAATTCTCTTTATTTATACAGCTAGCATTTCTTTCAAATGAGCATTTCAAAACACCATTTTTCTATTTAAAAATTACTTGGGGAAAAATAATCAACTTTTTTTTTTAAAAAAAGCTTCCAACTTAAGACTCTTCTCTTTGGGCACTTCAGTCCACAGTAGTCTCATTTTCCCTTACTGCTCACTTCCCTCTAATTAGAGCCAAGAGAATAGATCACAGCAAGTAACTTACTCAACAAATTTAGCTTCCTTTCGGCTCTCCAAATGTCTGCAAGCAGATTGCAATTTCCTCAAAATTGTTCATTATTCAAATTTACTGTATATATTTTTTTTCCTCTGAGTATTTCTCTATGGATTGATCAAGAACAGTTTGCTTTAAGTATTCTGTATTCAAAACCCCAGCTGCTTTCAGTAGTTGTGATTAAATATAGAAGTCATGTGATATCTTCCCTGCTTCTCAAATGCAAAAGCATAACTCTTTTTTAGACCCCAATTTGGCAAAGAAGTTAAGCATGTGCCTAAAATTAGGCCTAACCATTCCATACAACAGAGATGAAATTATTCAACTCATTAAAGTTTAGCACACTTTTAAGCACTTTCTTGGATTCAGGCCAAACAGTATCTCCCCACCCCCATCCTCCCCTCAAAACACAAGGAATTTTACTCATTTACTTGGATTATTTGTTCCTCTTGTTCTCTTACAAAATGTTTAATATATAGGACACTGCTAAATTCATGATTTTCCTTACTGAATCTCTTTCCCAGCTGCATATGTTCTCAATTGCAATGATCTTCCCAGTTCATGAACTATTTAACTAATTAACATTGATTATTATACAAGGAACTACAGACAATACAAGAATTGAGGTTTCAAAGCAAATGCAGATGCATCAGAGGGCTTAAAGCCTACCAGCAACAGCCACCTTCTTGAAGGTTAACAGATCCCTAGGAAGCCCGGTAGGCAATGCATTTTAAACTGCTATTTAATATGCCTTGCACTGCAGTCTACCTTCAGTCCTTACAGAAAAATGGTTGTAACATCAAGTTCTTACCCAAGAGCTTCTCCAAACCTCCTGGAAGTCAGAGCTCTCCTCAGAGAGGCCACAGACTTTATTATGGCATTTCCATTGCTCCCCATTTCTATGCATGTCAAACTTACCAGGTCCACAGACCTTCTGAGAGCTGTTAATTCAAAATGGCATTTCTGTTCCTGTCCAGAGCTAGGGATATCAAGTTGTACAAATCTGAGTATTTAAATAAGAAATCAGTCCAACTCCTTCTGGAAAATTTTCTTAAAGTTCAGTTTGTGCTCAGGATATCCTTTCAGGTCATTCAAAAAAGCTTTCCTATCCCTGCTGAAATGTCCCCAAAACTACCTAATTTCCTAACAGTTTCTTCCCTGTTCATCAAGTTTAGCTTTTGTGGATTCATTCTTCAACATAGTCAAACATGGACCCAAGAAGAGGTGACCTGCAAGCAGCAGGCAACATTAACAATCTCTTTGGTACTCTTAAAAATCAGATGGAAATTATTTCTGTTTTAATGGATATCAGCAGGTCTCTAAAAGGTTGCAGGAGAGTCCACTTGATAAAGTTTAACACCTTTGCATTGTGAGAGTTCACACATTTCCCCCCATACATCTGCACCAAGAGATCAGTATGTTCTTGGCTGCCTGAGGTGTGAAGCTTTCTCCTGTCCCATGACAAAAACATTTCCAATTGCTTAATAGCAAGCAAGACTTCTGCAGCAAGAAAAAAACAACAACAAACCCAAACCAAAACCAAATATTTTAAAAAAATATTTGTCGCTGAATTCCCTGCTAATTAAAAGTTCTAGCACTGATTTACTAGAATTGTTCATCAATGTGCTCAGGGCTCTGCTCTGACAAATCTCCTTAAGGTTTTGTCAAGAAGGTTTTGTCCTTAAGGTTAGGTCAAGAATACTTAAAGCAGAAAGTCAGAAGCAGTCCACTGAACCCCAGAAGCTGCAGGTCTCCTCATATCCAGGCCAAGGAATATATCTGTTCATGGGTCTGATATCAGCTAAAAAACAAGGCAATCTGCAGAGGGCTGGGTGAAAGACCACCACCATAACTTGAGTCTTAAGAACAAACTGAGGTTCTGTTGATGGAAAGTCCATGTGCAAAGAGCTCTTCTGTGTCATAGCTCCAAGCACTGTTAATACAAACCTTCCCTCTATTACAACTACTGACTAGCAGAACTAACAGATGAAAAAAGCTATTCTTCAAGAAGTCTTCTTCAAGCTACAAGCTTCAAGCACCAGAACACATGGTATTACTGGACCTCCAGACTAGAAAGTGGCCATGATGCCCAGCTTCTCATGGTGCCAGAGAGTCTGTGCTAAAACATTCCCAATATGAAGAAGCACTATGAGAACTGGAAAACTGCCCATCCTGTGGTTGACTGTCTGCTGTCAGTCTGGTATTGACAGATCAACTGGTGGGTTGTTATTAAAAATGCAGGCACAAATATCAGGCCATATATTGTGTCTGAGTCTCAAAGCTCACAAATACAGTTGGACCACTGGATTGCCATCATCAGAGGAACACTACAAAGTAGGGTTGATCACCAAATAAGTTCACAAGGAATTTTATAGACTCTCAATTATCACACACACACAAAATAGCACTTTTTGTACTAAGTCCTGCTGTTTTAGTATTTCATATTTCAGCCTATTCAGCTTGCAAGAACCTTTAACTGGAAATTTGTATTTAAAAATCATGTTTGTTAATCTAAGAGGCGCTCTAGAATGGTATATGTACTTGGAAGTAGAGGAGAAAACTGAAAGGAAGAGCTTGAAGTGGAGGCTGGGTGACGATAAGGAATATTTTCCTATCATATAAATCTTGTCCATAATTGTTGCAAAAGCAAAGGATTTAACACCAGGCAAAGGGTTTTTAGTAAGAAGGAAGACTAGCTGAAGGCTTTGAAGTGCTAAGATCTAAGTAAAGCCTAAGTGGTCCACAACATAGTTTTCAATGTCTTATGCACCAAACACTATGAATATATACATGTTGGAAAAATGTATATACTCTTAGGGAACTTTTGTCATGGCTAATGTACACATCCTGTGTTTTATACACAGTTTTATTGTGCTTTCCTCTTGCTTTTATTTATTTCTAAATAGGACTGTGGCATAATCAGTGCATATCTTGCCACAATAGTAGGTGATTCCGCCTGAATAAGGGCAAGATACACACACCCAAGAAAGAGAATCCTGAGGGTTAGTTCCATATTTTGTACTGGAAAGAGGGAACTGTATATTTTGAGAATTCTGCAGAGCGGGCGATATCCCTCAAAAGCACACGGTTGCACAGAGCAGAAAACATTAGTGAAGCAAAGTCAAAAAATGCTTCTGCTCTTTCATGTGCTGCTACAACCCAGACATGCCCGTCACTCGGTGAATGTTGCAGTTGACCTTTTAAGTGCTGTCATCACCAACAGGAAGAGCAGTGGCCATATGATTCACTTGCGGGGGAGACTGCAGAGCGTCTTAAAACAAAATTCACTGACTTAAGGCACCTTGCTCTGACTTCCAAAACAAACAAAATGAAATAAAGCTATTAAGGACAGAGAACTCTTGGAGTTGTTCAACTCTTGGGGTTGATGGCAATGTTTTAACCCAGTTGCATAAGGCACTTTTCACTCCATAGATTGATGTACCCAAATTTATCATATCCCACACAACCTATCTGAACCCGGCATTTGATGCACACAGTGATGTTAGTTGAAAAGAGATCTTTAGCTTCACTATATCAGACTTCAAAATCAAACATTTCTGACCATATGCTTAAATAAAAAATAAAGCAATTCCATCCTCACACATAAAAAAGGAATCGCATTTAAAAATGAATAAGTTCATTCAGTAAATGACCAGGAGAGGGTGTCTTCATTGCCTTTAAGCAGTACTATGAGCTAAAAGGTATCCAGACATTTAGCAAATATTACACTGCTGAAGCAGGGTTCCTCAGCTGATGGTGGTTTTGATTCTATCACAAAATAAATAGGAATCTTCGAGATAATCATTTAAAAAGGGAGGGAAAAAAATGGAGCTATTTTTAAGCAAGTAAATATGAAAGACAAAGAGCATACAGACTCTAACAACACTCACATCTCGTAATTCTTCTGAAGATCTGGAACGGTACAGTGATGCTGTGTGGTACTTAACAGACTGCACTGCACAAGGTGCCATCCCTCTAGTGTGAAATGTAGCTTCTGATTACACTGTCAACTCTAATTCCAGCATTTGCTATAGCCTATATTGCTAGAAACTGAAAAATATTTACATAACAGTCATTTATGTTGCACCTTCCATTGCACAGGATCGTGGAGTGTTAGCCAAACTGATACATCAACCGTACGATGGGATCGCTTTACGCGCGCCTGCCGAACCCGGTGGCAACGCTACAGACCTTCTTATGGCTGGAAGCAGCATCAGATTTGATTCAATGGAAAACGACTGAGATCAGCCAAAATGTTCTTGCTCGGACTGCAATCCAGTACGAGCACGTGGAGAACTGAGCCCAGCACCATGATCACGCTACAGCTCTCCAGTCCCATTTAATATTCTGCGGGTAACTTGCAGATTTTGAGAATAGTTCCCTCATTTATCTTGCAGAGCCTTTTCATCTTCCTATATATTTGAAACAGTTTTAATAAAGCGCACATGTCGCTTTAAAGCAAGAACTAATGATACAGCAGATTTTTTCCTCTCGAAGTCACAGTTTCGAAAATGTACTTTGGTGAAACCTTTGGCAGCTAGAGGTCAGACTGCTTTAATTGTACATCAGCAAAGAAAGAAAGGGCTAATAAATATATTCGAACCTGAAAAGGCCACAAAAAAAGCAGAAAATGCAAGTCTGGAGCAGTAAATTTTTTAACGCTTATCAGCTACAGAAAGGTATCCACATAATAGACTTCATAGGACAAATTTATGATTCTGCAAATGTTCCCTTCATTTAAATCAGCATCTCAGTGACTTGATATCTGCAAATCACCCTAAAATCCTGATGGGCTGAAATACTAAATGCCACAATGGACCATCTAATGCTCATTCGTCCTGGTAAACAGGGAGGAGGATCTATCATAATGACACTGAGGCCTTTTGAGGAGCTCAAGGTCTAGCAATTATGCATATGAAGCTGAGTTTTTAAGTCCAATAACGGGGCTCTAGTGATAGATGGATCGCCCCTTCCTGTACTTCTAGAGATGCTTGTGATAGCCGAATTGTCCCCAAGTGGCGCCCATAAATTCTGGCCTTTCAGAAAAGCCCACATATTGTGTAGGTATCACCCAAAGCCCTCATTAGTTAGACTGTGACCTTTGCTGCGTGATTATCAGGCAAAAGCCTAGCAAAGGCCTGTGTTCGATTAGCACTGCAATTTGTTCATTATCTCCTGACAGGAATTTGCAAGTGTCAAAGACAATTCTGATATGAAAAGGTCAAGATCTGAAGTGCGGGGAGGGCGCCAGGGAGAGGGCATCACTCTCAGAAATTCTGCCCCCGTAGTCACCACCACCACCTGAACCACCATCCACACGCCGCCTGCATCCCAGGAACGGGAGCAGGTAAATCCAAATCCACATAATTCATCTTCACAGGAGTTAAATCACTTCAAACTAAAAACTGGTTTTCTGCTTTTTTACTTAAAATTATGGAAATTGTTTCTGACAGCAAATTGCTCCTAATTAATTTATGGTCTCTGCTGGGAAAACTCACTGTACTGTTGATTTCTACCTTCTACAGACTTAATTATAAAAAAGGCAAAATTTTCCTAAACTATTAACTTCTGTGCTGCCAGAATTAAGACTTGCAAGAACTTCAAGGGAGCCTGGGTCTGTCCTGAGAGCAGCCTGAGGACACAGTATCCTCCCAAATCAACGATCACGTCCAGTACCCCGTGAGGAGGATTCCTGCCATTAAGATAACTTGGGTTTGTTTCACTTTGGACAAAAGTCAAGCTAGGACAACCACAACATTGATCATCAGGCCATGAATCCATCTCGTATCTCTAGCATGGCTTCATCATTGCCTTGGATGCACGGAGGTGCTGTGGTTGATGGACATCTGCCACCAGCTCGTCCTTAGCTCTGTTACGCCCTACGTGTGGCCTTGGAGCAGTTAGATCTTTGGGCTGAGGACTGAAAACACCTCATAAAACAGAAAGGAAGCCAAGGAAAGCTATTAAAATTAGGAGAGTCAGAGGAAAAGGGGTCAATCCAGATTGGGTATAAACCACTAGTACTTATGGGGAGAAAAAAGGAAAAATTGTGAGCCAATGCCATCCTTCCTGTGCAGCCCACCTGTTCTCTCCGGACACAGAAAAACAGCCTTGAAACTGGTGGTTTGGGAGGAGGGATTGAAGTATCTTGCAATTTGCAGAGATAAAAATGACTCCATTCAGATGCTGTCATCTCTGCCATCTCGACTCCAGCTGAATCCCAGCGCCAGATTTCCACATGGCAACGCGGAGACCTAACGCCAGTCGTTATCCATTCCCCCCTATTATTTTCTTGAGACACAATCCATTCAATTACACTCTTTATTGGAATTCAAAAGTCGTCGTTATCTCTTTGGCAGCTGATGATAAAACCTTTGATAGTGCACACTGGTGTTGGGCAAAATGTCAAAAGACCTACTGTACAAGCACAAAAAATTGACCCACTTTTGTAATAGTGCGAGGGTCAGAGTCTTACATTAAATCCAGTGGGAAAGTTTGGCACCTGCCCATTTGATCCATGATATTTAATTCTATGAGTCAGATTTACTCAGCTGCTATCATTTCCTAAGCTGTCCCCGCTGAATGATTCCCATCGCTTGCTGCATGAGAGAATGTAGCAACAGATCACAGAAAAATCTAGAAAATGTTGTTCTAATATTTTCTACATCACTCCTTTGCTGACAGCTATGACATTTAAGAGAAGAGGAAGACCGGTGAATGAGGATTCACAGCACTCCAGGTTGCCATCAGTGAAACAGCAGCATAGGCACATAGGGGATGTGCATATTATTAAAGTGTGAGCAAATATACACAAGCTTGCTACACTTTAAACCTGAGACTACAGAAAAGGAGCTACTGTTGCCATCAGAGCAAATATTAATTCATATTCTCATGAAGAGGAGAAAAAAAAAAAGACTGTAAAGTTTAAGAGTACAGATCAGCTAATTAAGGGCAAACAAATAAACCCTGCAAGAATTTGCATACAATTAAAAAAACAGCCAACAGGCTGTAAAAGCCCAGGAAAGGCAAAGTTAAGCATGTGGTTTAAAGAGAAGTATATAAGCACACAATAAAGCAGTCCAGCAAACCTTGACTCTGCCATTTCAGTAAAACAGGCAAGGAACATCCTTAGAAAACTGGATACATAAGACTGCTGTGACCCAAAAAGAAAAAAATAAAGCAAAGAACATAACATACAAATATAAAATGCTCAGCCAACAAGCTCTGGTCTTTCCTTTGTTTCTCATAAACAAAAGCTATTCCAGCTTGCTCGGCTTAAGGAGAATGAATGATTTCATTTTGCAGTAGTAGTTTTTGCTAAAAATGCCAGCCAGCTATCAAACCCTGCTTGCTACCCACAAAACCTTTAAGCATGTATCTCAATTAGAATTGTAAATAAAGATTTGTGACAGTCTTGAAGACATGCTTGATGTTCTTCGCTATCTCATGAAGCAGGCCAACACCATGAGCAGAAGTCTCAGAAAATTTTAGCTTAATGTTTGCAGGCAGCTGCGGCTGAAACATGACTTTGGCTGAAGAAAAATCCTGCTGTGAAAGAAAAATCCTGACCCAAATGACATCAGTACCAGGCACAAGAGGTGCTGCCAACTCCACTTGAACCACTGGACTGTCTTTGGAGAAATAAAACCATATTTCTGAGCATTTCTCACTTTCCAGGACGCTCTTTCCTGGAGAAGCCTGGGGACACATGACATATCCTCTGCCACAGTTCCCACACTCTACAAGTAAATGTTTTAAGTCCTAAATCCTAGTTGCCGCATACGATTTAACTATTCTGCCATATACAGTGACTGCAACAAGTTTGTTTCCTACTTATTTAGCTAAAATTCCCCAAAATAAAGTGTTTGGCCACCAAACTCACTAACTCGTTCAACATCCATTGAAGGTGGATTTCTGTTATTTGTTAGTAAAAGGAACAACGGCAACAAATCACCTTTGGAGAGAAGCTGCTGAAGACTGTTGCTTGTTGCCTGCACGACCGCTCCAGGACAGCGTCATTCGGCCTGGCAGAGGGCGGTAATAAAATTCCTGCTTGAATTTGCCCTGCACTGGTTCCATGGTTAAAGAAAATGTTCTCCTGTAAGGAATGTGTAAGGAATATCTTCTGAATAGGGGTCCTCTTGAACCTGTTGAACAATTTCCACCTACTAGACAAAGGCTCGCAGCTTGCAAAATATGAAGTTCCTTCACTTTTTTATGAAAACAGGCAGAGCATTCAAGGAGAGAGAGACTATTAAAATGTCTTCATCAGGGGAAAATTTGTAGTATGAGCTCACTACTTATTAAACATCAGAAAATGCGTACTTGCAAGCGGGCATTATTAATCTTGCTGCTAACAGAACTGCTTATTCTAAAGGGGTGCGCGGAATTGCTGTGCTTACAAGATATAAGATGACGAATTCATCAAATGTCAAAGTAAGTGTTTATACAACAGAAATGCGGCAGAGACGGGCACTAATAGGGCTTTTTGTGCACATTAGGTGAGCCACTCTCTCTGCAAACACCCGCCTCGTGCGGATGAATTCCTCGCGCTTGTTTGTGGGTGAGGAGCAAGTACCTCTATGGGACGAGGAGCAAATCTTGGAGCAGAAAAGCAGAGCCAGGCAATAAGCACAGCCGCTGCCAGAAAGCTTTTTACACAGACCTCACATGCCTCTGCTGGAAAACAGGAGAGAGCTCTGCATCTGGCCAGTGCAGCTGCCAAAGCCACCCCAAGAGTGATGGAGAAAAACATAGAGGAGAAATGCCAAGGGCAGCGCAGACACCTCCGCCAGCTCGGCCGCACGCTGCCAAGAGAGGAGCACGATCGCACGCGCCACCTCGGAAACGGCAGGCCTGTTTAATAACGTAAATCTGGATGAAGGAACAACTTGCCTGGGCATGATTTTTAATACGTTTTTAGACTATGGAAAAAAAGACTAAGTGACCCAAACACTTGTGTTTGCACCTATAGCAAGCCCAGAGGTAGCGTGAAAGCTGCCAGCAGAGCTAAATGAAATGTGCACGGAAGCCAACCACAATCCTCAACTGAAGAAAATATTGCAGGGCTTGGCAGCTGGGGTCTCTGATTGCCATTCAAACAGGTGGAGAGGAGTATAAATGAGACCATAGTATCTGGTGATCCCAGAGCCAAAGAATCAATGAATTGAAATGCCAGAGATTGCAGAAAACAGAAAAAAAAAAAAAAGAAAAAAGAAAAAACAATGGAAAAGAGCAAAGCTACAGCAGGATATGAACATCCAAGATAGGCCAGAAAGCCTTATAACTCTCAAAAACTAAATATGAAAAGCATATTATAATTTCTATTTGAATTTAGGTCAGGTACTTTTTAAGGAATAAAGCACATTAGTATTAGAGAAGCCCCTGGGGAAGGCAGAACACATTAACTCTGCAGGTTGCTGAAGAAGCAGCGTCAATATTGTCATGTATCTGTTTGCAAAATCCGGATTATTCCTTCCTTCCGTCCCTGATAAAACAGAAGCATCAGACTTCTTTGAGAAAATACCCTCATCGATATGGAAGCGCTTTCAAAGCAGTCTGCGACAGGTAGGGAAACAAATAACATTTGAAAAGAAAAAGTGCCAATGGAACACTTCCAGGATTTAACTGAAAACAAAAGAGCAAGGGAGGAGTGCACGTTCCAGTGGGAATATCAACAATTTGGGGAACTTCTACCTGCCGTTAAATCACAGCTCAGGTTTGTGGCAAATGAGGGTCACGTCCATCCGTGAGCATGGCAGTTTCCCAAATGCATTCATGGCATCAGCCCCATTCCAAGCTGTCCCAGCTGTCATTAATTAACACCCTTGCTGACAGCCCTGGGGGAAAAGGCCAAGGGCTGAATGGGCATAAAGACACTATTGCCCTCTTCCTCCTCCCCCTTGTTGCCTTGCGGGGAAGGGTTGAGAGATCCCATGTTAGAGCTGGACCTGCCAGGGCCTCTGTTGTGTCTGCTCTGAGCACACACAAACCTCCACAGAGGAGATTCCCAGCCTGCCTGGACCTCTGAAAATTCCTTTGCATGTCAGTAAAGAAATAAAAGCACTAGTTACAAATAGAGTCTAAAAAAGACACTGCAAAGCTAGAAATAATTGCTTGACAGCATGCAGCATGCTCTCCACTAAAAATTCAAAACAGAATTTTGAATACTCCCAACCCTTGTGTGTAAGGAGGATGATCTATATAATATTACTTCTTATGCATAGGAGCATCTTTCTTCCAACACTGCTCAGGAAGTGTTAGGTTACCCTGTCAAATTTTTCGAGTCTGGCACTGGGAAGAAAAGACCAATGCTGTGATGAAACTGAATATTCTCAGCCATTTTAAGTTTACCAGCTATTCCCAGAAGGTAGTGCCTTTGGTGTGTCACCAGATGAGGTCTTCACACTCTTAAAGCTGGTATCTGGTGTGTAAAAGAGGAGAAGCCTTATACAAATTAAGAGGAACCCTGGACGGTAGACCATGTTTATACTAGCTAGCAAATGACTGTTACCAACTGAGAAGTTGTACAAACAGGTCTGCTAAGCAGAGTGGTATTTTTGGAGAAAATCAGGCTCTCGTTTGGCTTCACTTCAGACTGCAGTCAAGTTGTTTCTCTCTTTACAGACCATTTAAGGAATGAAAACTAAACACATGAAGCAACAACAAAGCAGAAGAGAGCTTGTCATTGCATCCAATCCACCCTCTGATGGAAGTGTTCTAGTGTCTCTCCCATTGGGGAGGCATTAAAATTATTCCTATACACTTGAGTAAGAAGTCTTGGAAGTTAAAGAGGAGAAGAAAAAAAAAGTTTTAGAAATCGAAACCTCTAAAAATAACTAATGTAAAAAAAATCCCTAAAAGATAGTATCTATGATACTTACCAAATGCTTGTCAAAGTGAGATCGACTGATGACTACAACTTGCTCCAGAATAAAGCATTTTCATTAGTGGAACAGACCAGTGTCCAGCTAACCTACTGTCTGGTTTCTAGCCACAGTCAATGTCAATCTTTTCCTGAGAAAAAAATACATTTGGCTGCAGAGTACTACAGTGTGCTGGGATGCCATGTATATGAAGCCCTGAAAGCATGAAAATGGGACAGTATACCAGATTTTTTTCTCTTAGCCTGTAGAAAATTCCGAATGCAAGTGCAATATAAATTCAAATCAGGACACCTTAGAACACCTAAAAGGATTTAAAGGACACCTAAAAAGGATTTAAAACTTAAAAATCATATTTGAACAGCTGTTAGAGTTGAGGCTGCCTCTAGATAGGCAAGGATGCAGCTGCTGTTAGGGGCTATGTGCATGGGCTGCAATACAAGCAGATACTGAGGAATACTGACTTGTGCACATCACACAGCAGCAGCTGAAGGCTGAAATAAGAACATATTTAAGTAACAAATGCAGGTTTCGGAGTAACCTGCATTTAAGTAACAAATAAGGTTTCAGAATACTTGGACATTTGAAGACTGTTTTTTTTGTCAAGTGCAGAAGTCTAACTTCCCAGCGTTACAGATAATAGCTATTAAATATTGTTCAAAACATTCAAAATAGCCAGTACTGAATTACTTGCCTTTCTGCATGATGCATTAGATAACAGCTGTTATTTTGTTTTGTTAACAGTGATTTTTCTCTTATTAAATTAAACAATATAAGAAACGATTTAATTTGAGCATATTGGTGAGATCCTGAGTTAAAAAGCGGTTTGAGAGAAACATGTTTGATGACTGATAAGTTAACAAGACATTTTCTTACTCCACTTAAAATCCTGAGCACTTAAGCTTTGAAGATAGTCTCCTGATTATCTGCACTTACTAGGCTCTGTTTCACAGCACAGAGCAATCCTAGAGCACACAAAATGGATTCCCTTCAAATGAATTGAAATCAGGTGTCCTACAACCTCCAACAAGCATTCAAGGCACAGCTGGTCCAAAATAAAAAACTCAAAATCATGTATGAGAACCATGAGGTCTTCTGTACCAATTATCCTGCTCTAAAATTCCACTCCCATCAGTCCAAAGATTAACAGAAAAAAAAGATTTTATTAAGACTGTTATTACACTGCTCACACATGAGCAACCTTTTTTATTATTTTTATTTTTTAAATAACATGACTACTGCTTCACATTGCTCTTGTCAAATGGTCCAGATTACACCTATCCCCCCTATCACATCACATGGTCCCCCAAAAGCCCTCCAGATCAAATACAAAGCAGGAGGTGGAAACCTCCTGCTTTTCTTTGCACACTGTTTTTGATTGGGCAGAGGGAAATATCAAAGTGATCTTTGGACTTTCTGGGCTGAGACAAGACATGGGTCCATTCAATTAATGCTGTCTTTCTTTGGGGGTTTCTCAAATCTTAAAATTTTGGTTGCTCTTCAAAATTACTCAAAGGATGAGCAGAAGCAGTAGAATCTTCTTTGACATTGACATCCACGTATCCAACAGTATCATGAGCACAAGTCCTGTACGTACCTGTACAGACTACTAAGAAGAGCTGGAAAGTCTTAAGGTAAATTTAAATCCATCTAAGAGACTCTGATGCTTATACTAGAAACATTTTGTCTCAAGAAACGATACTTCTTTCACTAAATAAGAGAAAGTGTCAGGTGCCTTTTCTTAATTGCTTTCCTATTCTAATCCACAGAGGTTTTTAATGGCTCTGAATACTACAGCACTGAAGAAGTGAATGCTGTAAATACCTGTATGTTTTTTCCTTCTTTCTTTTCCCTTAAAAAACCTCAATATTGATTCAGACCTTCAAGGTTTTTAATGGCTCTGAATATTACAGCACTGAAGAAATGAATGCTGTAAATACCTGTATGTGTTTTTCTTCTTTCTTTTCCCTTAAAAAAACCTCAATATTGATTCAGACCTTACCTAAACACTCATTCCACGTTTTTTCTGTCTGTTCTTTTAAAGCTAAGTAAAATTAAGTCACAGACAGCAAGCACAGATCCACTTATGCTGACTTACTTTAAATTTAGAGCATCATTTCGGCCAAATGAACTGAAAGGTGGCGTGCAGACAAGATCACTGTGCCCTATGAGCATCGCTGCCTTGTGTGCACCAGCAGCGATCCCTGACTTGCTGAGGAGATAACGGGAGCCTGGGAATCACATTCCTTTCTCCAAGGCTGATGTGCTGACAGAGAGGTGTGCTGGAGCTTGCACCGCTGCATGTTGAAACCCTGCAATCCCTTTTTAATACCGTCTCCAGCGCAGTCCTGCTTGTAAGCTGTAACGAGCACTGACACTTGCTTTAAGAAGCATTTATACCACTTCCATGTAGGGAGTTACCATGCGCAGAGCAGGCAAATGTCACACGCAACCGTACCCAAACTCTTACTGCAGGATCCCTATGAGGAAAATGAGGAATAAGGAGGCTCTACAGCAGGTCTGTTTACCTGCTTTGCTGGACTTAGCAAGCAGCGAACATATTCCCAGCTACACTTTGCCCTGAGGTCTAACCAGATTTGGGGAATTGACCTTGCCTCTAAGGTATCTCAGAAATAACAAGCCAGAAGAAGAGGGATGCACGTGTAATTTTTAAAATGAACCTCTCCAGCGCAATCCAGTGACATTCAGCACTTCACTTTAATTGTTTGGAATTTGAAAGTTATACTGTATTGCTACCGCTTAACTTGAATATGAACTCCTAAGAAAGACTGTTATTTGTCGAGTTTGCGGAGCGAGAAGAGCACTATCCTTACAGGGATGCCAGATCAATCATACTGCAGGAGGTAACTGCCACTACTAATAAGGGGATTGTTTGTAATTTGTTGTAGGTTTCCTCAGGATGTCACTTTTCTCATCAAGCGAGCCTACAGGCAGTCACTCAGCTCCAAACGACATCAAGCCATTAAATTCTTTTGCCTTGTTAAGGGGAAACACAAACTTCAAATAGCCCAAATAAAAAGATCCTGAAAAACAGCCAAGGAACATTCAACTTCCTGTAAGCTATTTTCTCTTCCACGTTATTAGTTTAGACTTGTGAGCTCCCTTTTCTCTAAATTGAGCTTTAACTTTGGTTGAAGAGGCTGCTGCTCCTCCAGACTAACTTCTTGTGGGGAGCAGGCAACCACAGTGACACTTATTTACCCTGTGGGTAACATGGTAATTTGGATTTGCTTAAAGCATATCTTAAAAATGATGCCTCTCTTGAGAGGGAGCAATCAAGAGGATGTGAATAATCCACCCCCTTCCTTTCAAGGCTCATTCCAATACTTGTTTCTCATTTCTCTCTACTCTTAATCCTTATTTTACCTTCTGTTGGATCTAAAAGCCTGCATGAGCTAAAGGACCCATGAGAAGGCACCAATACATGTCAACATATCATCTCCCATCTCACTTTTGATAAGATAAACAGAGTTTAAAATCTCATATTTCTAAATATTTTCCTATCTCATATTATTCCTCTGACTTGGTCTCTCTCCAATACTTTAGTATCTTTTCTTCCAGAGTGGACACCACGGTAACAAATACTAAACATAAAGACAGAAAATATTTTGAAGCAGCATGTCAATATTCTGATCCACTCTACTTCCATGTTTAGGTTATATATATATGCACATATATTTTAAGCATTAGTTTTATTGGTTTCACCATGTAACTGTCCAGGGAACAGCTAGTTAAATTACTTGACAACCATAATCCCAAATTCTCGTCAGTCATTTCTACTCCATTAACAGCATTTAGCCTCCATTCCTTGTGTTGGGAAGCAGAACCTGCACTTGCCTGGTCTGAGATCTGTATTATGTAAGTGGATCCAAGAGAGCAAAGTTGTATCATATGATCGACCCCTCTACATCTTCCCTTACCTCTCAGCAGTGGTGTTTTAATCATCAACAAATCATCATTAGAAATAAGACTGGGCCCACTACTGGGAAAGCAAACCCATTAAAAAGAGCCCCGTTCAAGTGAGATTCCCCCATGATGAGTGATTTTTGAGATGAAACAGTTGATTGATCTTTAACCTACCTAACATGTCCTGTATTTTTTCAAACTTGTAAGGAAAAAAATCAAACACCTTAAAAAGATTATGCAGCTATCTTTACCAACTAAATTTATAACATTCTCAAAAAGGCTGGGATGGATTGTGTGACAAATCCTTTTCCTTATAAAACAATGCTGACAGTCTTTCATTAGTGTGTAACTCTTCCCAGCTAAAACTCCATCAGTCTTACTAATTTTCGAGGATTGTTGTCAAAATGCCAGTCTATGCTAACCTGAGTCACTCTTGTTGCCATTTTTGAGTATTTGCACAACAAAATAACATCTGCCTATGTTCCAACATTTATTCATTATCAACAGCAATGGTCTGAGGCAATCCCAGCTCCTTTAAGTCTCCTGCACACAAAATATCTCAGCCTGCTGATTTGAGAGTGTTTATCCCTACTGGTGATTAAAACAACATCCTTCTTAGTTTTAACTGGATTTGAAAGCATTTCATCCTGAGGTGACAGAAACAGCATCCCACTTTCTAAGCACAGAAGAAAAAGTTGTGCTAAACACATCATCCTTTTCCACATCATCATTATCTGCTAACGCCTGTAAAGTTTTAATATATTTGGAATAAAATAGATCCTAGCAAATATACTAGAACTATTGCTTTTAGCTTTACGGATACTTTTGTTTGCTCTTCTGTTTACTCTTGAGAGTTATGTCCCTTATTTTATTCATTTTTAATTTTTAATTATTTTTTACTTTCTAGAGTTCCTAGCCAAAGCTGTTTTCTTTCATATCCAGGCATGAGTGACTATACAATTAATACATTTTCTAAAAAGAAAAAAGAACCTGTATGTTTTCTATTCAAATACTTGATAAGAATTCTACATAGCCATTAGAATTTAGTCCTTTTCACTCAAACCATATTACCGGTTGCAGTCGGCTTCTTTTCCACAATGTATATAAATCTGTTATGATCTCTGTTCATGAGGCAAAATGCAGTTTCTAGGCCAGGACTAACTTGCAATTATTTCAATACCTACACATAATCATGAGGCCTAAAATACAGTTAGACCACACTAGTTGATGCACTCTATTTAAAAACACATGAACCTTAGAAACTCAGTTTAAGATCCATTTGCAACAGGTGGCGGCAGGGGAGGTATGTGACAGACACACACTTTTTTTTTTTTTCAGGTGGAGGCCATTTTATTGATTATCCTTCATGGTACTTTCATTAGCTCTACTACCTATTTTGAAAGCAGTATAATGCATCCTGATCTGCTTTTAGTTTTTCTAATATTTCTAAATATTCTATTTGCCTTTTTGACTGTTACGGTGCTGCAAACAGATGTGCAAATTGACTCTAAGATACCACTCCTGAGTGGCAAAAGCTAGGTTAAAACTATTGTATAGAGATGGTTTATCCTGTATATATTACTTTGCATTTATTGATATTGAATTTCATCAGCGATGTCACTGTTGAGTCGCTTAGTACTACGAACTCCTTCTGCAGCACTTGGGAGGTGCTTTTACTTTCCTACATTCTAGATAGTTTTCTATAATCAGCAAAATGTCATCTTGATGTTCATACTTTTTCCAGATCATTCACAGCTATGAAGCGCAGAGGTCCCAGTGTAGTTCCTAGGTAACTCTCCTCCATTGGAAAACTATTTTCCCCTTTATCTCCCTTGTTTTAATCAGTTAATAATCCATGAGGTCTCTGTTCTTATTCCACAATGGCATAGCTACACTGCAAATTTCCAAAACCATTCTACAGTTTGCTGAGTAAGATCTGAGGCTAAACTGATGAGCTTTGCAATCTAAAATACAACTTCTAAACTGCTCGTATAGATAAGTCCATATATATACACTGTTCATATAAAGAAGGGTCAGTTTTTGCATTTAGATTGGCAAATAAGAAAAGAATTAAATACACACTGAGCAAAATTTTAATCCAAAGTGTCTCCTTTGCTATTGAAAATGATCATAAAGTTTCCAATGAATAAGAGAGAAAATATGCAAATATTTGAACAGAAATATAATTAAAGTAAATGAGAGAAACTCCTGTTTTCACAGCTGGTCATTGGTACTAATTGCAAGCTTAGCATTTCATCTCTGGGACTCTGCTCACAGAGGCAGCCATAACAGATCTGGTGTCAAGAAACCCTTCATTTGTACAAGGATACATAAAAAGAAAACAGCAAATTTAGCCAACAGATTTGTAAGGCATATTTGTGCTGCAGCTTCACAGATCTTGTTATAAATGATTTGCTTCACTTGGGACATGTGCAATAACTTTTATTACTTGTTAGATTTGTTTTTTTGATATTGCCTGCTATTGTTTTTTTTTCTAACTAGCCTTCAAACTTCTTACATTCGACTGCAATATATAAAAAATGCCCACCTTGCTATACATCCAGACTTTCTCTCACTAAACCCATTCACTAGTAGCAGTAACCAATAGCACCAAAGTTACAAGAATGATCCTCCTTTTCCACTACTATCAATAATTTAATTATAGAAGCCATTTGAGTAGAATCACATTATGTATCAAACATGAAGTGGACACATAGCAGACTCCTCTCACATTGCAGTCACTGGAAAGCCTCAACCTTGGTCTCAAGAAACAATCTTCTTCCGGGGTAACGGGCTAATTTATCATCTACATAATGATGCGTCTTCCAGTTTCAACCAGCTGCCTTCTTAGGAAGAAATGGAGAGTTGAAGAAGCTTAAATAGATTATATCCTAATTAATAATTAACATTTGTACTTGATATATAAAATGGCTCATATCCAAATAGGAAATAAAATTTCTAGAGATGAAATGACAAGTAGTACAAGAAAATATTTAGAGACATTTATCTGCACATTCAAATATAAGTATCTTGACCTGGTTATAGAAAGGTTCCCAGCATCTGTTCCTCCTAGATAATAGATATCCTGCCATGGTACTCAGGTGAAACAACACACAGCAAATACGCAACAAAGCTCTCTCATCTACCCTTAAAAGTTTGGTTTTTTTAACTCCATGTCTGAAAAGTAAAGAAAATGGACGCAAAGAAGCCAGCTTAGTACCTATAGCAGCATTCAGCAAGGAAACTCTTATATCTTTATGCATATTCAGCAAAGCACAAAACAAGCAAGGCTCAACACAAAGGAGCTCTACTGGCCCCATTACACCAGGTATTGCAGGGGCACATTGCCACCATTTTTAGACTTGTTCCCCAGCCCTACTAGGCTATGAAAATATGGATATTCTTTGATATTTGACCATTCTGCCTCTTGACTTATTTGAGAAATAGATAAATTAATAAACACACAGAGAATTCTGTCAAGGCCTCCTGCTAGAAGGAGGAAGAGCAAAAATGATCAACGTATGAGTCTTCTTGCAGCCTGAGGACCCACGGCACTCCTGACAAGAACTGGCCATCTCTGTGTGGACTGGGTCGTTGCTCTAAGACTCTTCCTCCCTCGTTGTCCCCTCGTCTTGGTTTTATTCTACAATTCCCACCCCTGTTCACTAGACTACATGACCAGGTTCTTCTCCTACCTTGCCCACCTCTCTATTCAGGCTGGAAGTTCTTGCAGACAGCAATGACCTGTGTTCTCCAGACAAAGATTGCATCTAGCAGACTAGAGGATTTACTTGCTGTCCCTTCCTTTGGTACTACTGTAATAAACAGGAAAATTATGAATTTCTATATTGTGCCAAAGCATGCAAGCCAACCTGGCCAAGATGTTGCAAATGGAAGCTGATGCCATCTTTGAACAAGTTCACACTTTAAAGAAAGTAAACAGACCTTTTTTTTTTAAAAAAAGCTGTGCTAGCAAAACATGTCTTGCAGAACGTGAATAATAAATACACTGTTTGCCATAGTAATGTCCATGGGGGGAGGTAAGGGGTTGCTATAAAACATAGTATTCTAACTACTACAGATGTTGCTGCTAGAATTTACAGCTTTCTCTGCATGCTTATCTCTCCTCACCAGTGAATCACATTCAAACATGGCCATTTTAAGGCATCTTTTTATTATTTGAACCTTTTTTTAAGCTACAATTAATTTCTTCTGTGCTACTCCATAACATTAAATAGATTCAAGACCTGTATTTACAAACTACATGCAATCCCATTTTGGCACACGTAAATTACATGCAAATGCATTCCAAATTAGTTTGTTTATCACTCTGGAATTCTAATCCAAAGGTTTTGTTTCTTTAAATTCAGTTTTTATTCTGACATGTATACAAATGAGCTCGACTCTGGAAAATAACTTAATAAACTCAGGGTTAGCTATGCAATTAGAGGAGGCATCTGGGAATCATAAAACCTGGAAAACAACATTTACATCTTTTGTACATCCAGATTCCACTTTTTTTTCCTCCCATAAATTCATCTTTTCAAAATATTGCAGTTATTTTTATATGAGCACAAACAACAAGAATTCATTTTTATAACCGATGACCGCTCTCTCCAACGAGCAATTCATGGGGCAGCACTGGATAAAATGTACAAAGTAGAAGATTTCATTATATAAAAAAAAAGAAAATGAAAAATAACTGAATTAACATTGATCATGACTTTTCAACAGCATTTCTTATTATTACAGCCAGGCAAAGTCTCCTGTGGGCAGTAAAGCTTTCCTATGTATTATTAGCCCTCTACAGAAAGCTATGAAAAGACACAAATCTGTTTTGTCAAAGGACAGAAGAGCATTTAGTTATAAGAGAAAGTATGGTCATAATCCATTGTCAGGTTAAAGGTGAAGAAAACAGAACTATAACACAAAGCCTTAAGAGAGTCATACTCCTGCAGTTAATTCCTGAACACCGCCGTATAGCCACTCGGTTTGCAGGGAGAATACATTCGCAGGGCGACCTGACATCTATACGGTCTGTATTTATTAGCAGCAGGGCTATTGCTTAGCATCTGTGTCTGTGTGGGAGCCGCCACGGCTCCTGCTCCGCGAGCGCGCGGTGCTGCTGCTGCTGTCGTGGAGGTAGAGGAGCCACGGGGCACCAGCACCAGGGTCCAATGCTGGGACCAGCCAGGGGTCAGCCAAGGGAGATGGAGCCAAATCCCAACGCCACAATGTTCCTGGCATGCGGCACCAGTGGGGAGGTGGAGGAAGGTCTTGCTTCTTCCTCACCCCACAGAAGAGCTGAAGGCAGATGCATCCATCTGCTGCTCAGACTCAGGTCACTTCGGAACTCTTTTGTGCTGGAATATGACATAATTCAGGATGCTGGAGAGAAGGGGTTGAGGCCAGGACCACATGCTCGCGTGATGCATGCCCATATCCATGGTTTGTTATGTCTTTGACAACGATTAGGGCTTTGGTGCAATCAAGAGCTGTGGCTCCAAAGCTCAGGGCTGCTCTAGGACCCCAGCTGAGGGTGCGTTTTGCCCCAGTCCATCGGCTGGGCTCCCTCACAGCCCTGGGCAGGGATCATGAGCCAGAGAGTTTACCACAGGACGTGATGGCAGTGAGGATTGCTGAGCACACCCTGAGCTTCCCCGAGGAGGAACAGAAGATCAGACCAGCACAGGCAAGTCTTCCTCCTGGCAGTCCCAGGGGACAAGGGACCATGGACCCAGTTGAGTAACAGGGCACACAAACGTCATACGGGCTAGCAAATGTGGCATTCTGCTTCATGTGCCCTCACCCAGGCATCCCAGCATGCAGTCCTTATGCCCCCTGCCTGTGTCCTTTCCTCTCCCAGGACTTGTCCTCAGTCCTGGCACCCTGAGTGCCTACACAGTCCGGCTCAGCATCCTCAGACACCCCAGCTGGCTGCGATGTCAGGTGCACACCACAGTGTAAAACAGTGTCTCACCTTCCTTTAACCCGCTCTTTAAGGACACTGCGGCGACACGACCGTCTGGCAGTGCCCACACCATCTCATTTAGCAGCGTCTCGGATAACTTCTGTACTGCCTGGTGACAAGAAGCCACTCTTCCACTGTGGGTTATTCTGCACTTTCAGTCTGTATTCACAAGCCCATCACACCTTCTCTATTCATATCTCCCCTAAAAAAAAAAAAAATCCTTTGTGCCTTCAAGTTACAAGCTCAAAATAATCATAAAGGCTCTAGGTTATCCTTTCTTGTGGGTTTCCCAGTGACCTTGGCAGCCTGCTTTAACAGAAAATGTGCATACTAAAAATGAGGCCACTAGCAAACCTTCTAAACAAATGAGCTGAAGTAATAGTTCCTTGTGCAGTGCCAGCACCTCTTACCTGTAAAACTGTCACTGTTCTGCCACTTTATGTTAGAGCAGGGATGGGAGGAAGGGGTAGCCAAGAGGCCTAGGAGTCTAGTAGAAGATAAAGACATCAATGGGTGGCTTCTCCAAAATAAAACACACCTCTTAAAACTGTCTTTTACTTTTGTTATTTTCATTCCTTTTTTCCCCTCTTATCATCTTTGTCTGCGTAAGCTTCAGGAACATCTCCATGTCCCCTATTCACGCAGCACCGACCAGGACTATGTCCTTGGGGACTGGGATGCACGGGTGCTATTAATGCAGAAATCTGGCGTCACCAACTGTCAGTGCCACGACACAATAAAAATAATAATAATAGTCTCAAGCAAAAGCAAGTCCAGGTGCAATTTAGCAGCATGGGAAAGACAGGACACTAATGCCAGTAAATCCAGCAAGAGTCAGGGCTTATTTATCCCCCTGGGTGCATGCAGGCATCCAGGCTGGTCTGCAGCAGGACCCGAGCCGGCGTGTCTGCTCTGAGCTGTGCAGCCCACCTACTCAGGTCGCTGCTGGCTCGTGCATTTCCTCAATGCTCTCCATTTGCAGCATCACTCTATATTCCCTGCTGTCTCCAAGGTATTTAGAATATGTGTATTTTCACTAAGTCTTGCTCATGTCACACAGTAGGTAAATAAACAAACAAACTATAATTCTTAAGTGAAGAGACTGTGACCATACAAATGCCTTTACTAATTAAAATGTTTTTAAAAAAAAGAAAGCTTTCCATGCTCTTTATAAACCTCTAATAGCCAGAAAAGATTAATATTTTTTTCAGAGGGGAAGATGTAGTTTACATTTTCCTCAAGACTACCCAAAAAGAGAAGGCACACCATATACCTGCGCACAAAATTGCTCATTTTCACTCACTTGAAATCAACCAGAAACTCGTCCTGCACACTGTGACGTGGAAAAGAAAGCATCGTGTGCAAACACTTCCAGCACAAAAAGCCTCGTCACCTGGGATACTTGCTGCTCTGAAAACTGTGATCAAAGATAAAAACCAAGACAACTCCTTGCAATCAATTATGCACAGTCTACAGTGTATGCACAATTCATAAAAATAATGCTAAAAACACAACATGGATTTACATGCAGAAATGAAATATGGACATGGACAGAACACTAATCTTCTGATTGGTATCTTAAATTAGACAAGTAATTTGAGGGAATCTCCAGCTAAATGTTGCTCCCTTTATATGCTCAGCGGCAAGAAGCAAACTGTGAGACCACTACCCAACATCAATCGCTACATTGGGAAGCGGAATTAGAGAGGAGTCCAGGTTTCTGGCATGTATGAACACGCCATCATCATCATCCTCACTAACATCAAATTCACACTTCCAGCTCTTTTCTGCATCTTGTTCATGCACCCTTATGACAGCCAAGTCAAGGAATTCACAGCACAGTGTCAAGCCTTTCATCGAGTGCACATGCCCAAGCCATGTAAAATATTTATATTTCCACATGAGAATTTATTCCCATATTGTTCTAGCTGACATCCTTTTGTCGTGGGTCTTGCACATTTTTGCCTAGGTGAGCCCCAAAGAGGATGCAGTGACTTAATGAGCAGATCAATTATTGTTCATAAGAAAAGATACTGTCTCTTTAAAGGTTATTTGAAGGTTGATTGCTATCTTATTGCTTATATCCTGCAAATCTATTCAGCCTTATGAATGAATTTGACCTTTTTATACTTACTGGGGGAGGAAAAAAAAAAAAAAAACACAGAACAGAAGTTAATTTAGAGCTCTATAATACAACACTTTTTCCTAGAGAAATGAAAGGGCATTCAAATCGATAGCTGCACAATAACACCCTGATGAATGTTTGCACCCAATTTTCTCATTTTGCTAACTTGAGATTGGGCATTTTGAATAGTTCTCAAAGAACATATTCTTTATGTGCTGTGAAGTATGTGGTATTGTGTCCAAACAATGCTAGAGGATAATCATTATAGGAGTAGCAATGGGCCTGAAAAGGTCAGTTAGTTAGAAATGTCAGCTTTCAATGCAACTATGCTGGACCTTCCTATGTACAGATCCAATTAAAGGGACATGCCAAGGTGCATGGAAACATCATGGTGACCCGGAATAATAATAAGGAATTGTAGGAAAACTTGATATTTTTCTTCAAAAGTAATGGGCTAGCCTTTAGAATTTTCTCCCTGAGGTCTTATTTGACTTAGCAAATATCACTTATTCCACATATATCCACAGAAAAGAAAAAAGTCACTTCTTAAAAATGCAAAGGTGGGAGAAGAAACCTTCTTCCGACAGTTCTAGACTTCGGCTAAGACTGACAACATCGTAACTTTGAGCTGAGACTTCAGCATTTATGTTTTATTTGTAAGACAGAGAAATTCTGGTCCTGGGGGTTTGAACACAATATTTGGGGCCCATTGCTCAGTAATGAGTTTCTGCTCCTGAAAAAATTGCACTTTTGCTGGCAGATGGGTGAATTAATAACTAGCATCTTTGGGATATGAGAAGTAGTTTCACTCCTAACTGTCACTAAGCATTAAAAGACTCAAATTGTTACTGGAAAGATAAGTAATTCCTTTTCTTGACCTTCTTTCCAAAAAAAGAACACAGTGTGTGAAGCTTCACTAACAAACACAAACAGTAATTACATTAGGTTGTTTAAAAACTAAGAGAGTATCCCTTGACACATACTTAGGCCAAAATCAATACAGTATTAATTAATAAGGACTATCAAAAATAGTAATCAGGTTTTAACAGCAAACAACTTTCTGTCACATTTTATTACCCTGTATCATTTTTACTAATACGTGTCTTAGAGCTTCATGACTTTGAGTTCATATTATTTTCATGCTTCAATTAGAAAGAAGGAGACAGCCAGACTATCCAGGAAGGTAATGGAAAAGTCTTGTAGGGGGCTTAGTGTTGAAAATAATACTTAAATGAAACTTTCAGTACACTGTGAAACTTTTTCCTCCTTTTACCTACTTTTACTTGAGGTCTTCTAAGAAGTAATATGTAGAAATGCAAAACTTAATCAGATAAAAAATACAGCAAATCCCACATATCATTTTATGCAATGCCAGGAGAGTAGAAATATATTTTCCTAACCAGAGGAAATTAACTAGGCAACAGTCCTATATCTATAATTTAAAGCTGTAAAATATGCATGGCAGAAACTAAAGCCACCTTTAAAGAATTCAGTGTTGCAGTGTATCACAAATTAATGAAATGGAGACATTTTTAGAGCACGTAGCACTGAAGATATTAAAAGAAGGGAAATATTTCACTGCATAGATCAGCCTGGTAAATACTTTTAAAATCAAGCTTTCTTCTCTGTTTGAAAGTGTAAGAATTTGAATAGTAGGGGAAAAACATACCCGTAGACATTAACATTTCTGATCAAATCTCAAAGCCTTTCCATAAAAATTTGGAATATCTTACTCCATCATTGCATGCAAGTCTTTAATGTGGCCAGGGCAAAATCTGAATAAATCAAGAGGAAGGAATTATGGAGTCAGTTCTTACTTGGTTTCTCTTAAAATGGAGTGAAAAGCAACTTCAAATACTTGATATTCCACACGGTAGCCAAGCTGGGCACCACAGCATATTCAACTACCCCAGGTTTTTTAAATGCAATCAATTTACTGCTGCCAAATGCAGTAGGTTTATATACATCTGGGAAACATGCACCTACGGTGCTGATGAATTTCTCCTGACACTGCACTGATTTCAAGAGAATGTTATTTTAAATTGGCAGTAGAGAGACTGGCAGGGAAGGATAAAGCCCTGAGGACGGCTGAATCAAAGAGAATTTCAAAAGAATTTTCCTGATGGTTCTTGGATAATATCACATGTTAGCTATTTTCAAAGCCAATAGTTTCCAACACACTTCCATTTATGGTATCAATAATTAAAAAATACTTCAGTGGGAGAAGAACTCACCTTACAGAGAAGAGAAACTAGAAAGCTGTGTTATTATGCTGAATATTGGAGACACAAAAGGCTTTGTCTCTGTGGAAAAAGCTCTGGAAATGGGGATACCTTATCTGCAACTCTTGAGTGGTTACCACAAAATGAGAGGCAACCACATGAGTATGCCCAAAGTTTTACTGGAACAAGGCAGGTGGAATTAAGGACAGCAAAGCCTAACAAACCCACCTGAAGATTTGGTCCTGCAACTCAAGACTTTGAAGCAAAGCGTGGTGAAAAGAGTTCAGGATCAAATCCAGAAGTTCTCTTCTTTAAAGAAAATTGAATTACCAAAACTTAAACCTCGCTGGGTTGCACTCCCTGCCAGCATGGCCCTGCCAGCTACTAATGAATTTTTAACATCTTTCGCCCACCCCACTGCACACTTTGGCACCCTGAACCGTGCGGCATGCCGCATCTCGTTGTAACTCACAAGTAGAGGGGCACGAAGAAAGGCGGATGGCGAGAGCATAACTTAACATTCCTCCAGCTCCTCGGCAGCACGGCGGAGCAGCGAGCACCCTCCCCGTTTTCCATGGGTGTCAGCTACTTCAAAGGAATACCTTGGAGCAGGAGGGAGCCTGGCGCACTCCCAGCTTATGCATCATTCGTGCCTGATGGTTTCTGGAGACCCGCTGCAAAGGAGAGGCTTCCTCCAGGTGCCGGGGAGTTTTCCACAGTGCCTTTCTCAGGGTGCTGAAGAGGGTCAGCTGGGCTCATTGCGCCTCAGCCTTGCCTCTGCTTCCCGCCGCCTCCACAGAATGTGCTCAGTTCGGCCTAAGCTGGGCGTTAATGACCTATACCTGCTCAGCTTAACGTACAAACGTGCTTTTAAGGCAAATCACTGAAAACTGACACGTGCAGCTTTTCCCCACGCCCAGGACAAGAGCTCCTTGCCACCACCAGCCTGTGCAGCCAACACATTTTGACACACCTGGTGGTCCCACACCTGAGGGCAGTGCACTTGTTGCTCCTCACTCTGAAGTCCTCCGGGGCAAGGCAGGAGGCTGTGGTGGGTCCCCATGGTGGTGGGGGCTCAGTGAAGTGCACAGAGGGGATTCAAGCCAGGAAGAACGAGTCCTGCTTCATACCCACTAGCGAGGCCCTGGGGGAATGGTGCAAGCACGAGCCCTGAAAATGGTGTGTCTGCCACTAGCATTACGATTTCTGGAGTCTCATAAACCACTATTTATATGTTTAGTCACTTGTGGCTCAATGCCTCTTTTATTGGCACTAATGGCATTATTTTACCTTGCAATAAATCTCATTAATTGGCTGATCAGTTTTTGGAAAATTACCCATTAGCAGCATCTGGAGAAGAGCTGCTGTAATACCTGCAAGAGATCACCAAACAATATGAGGCTAAATGTACAGGAACTGGTTTGGGAATTTCACAAACGAAAAATGATGCTCTCTCATGACAGATGTGCATTCCACAAGGGTCACCTTCGTTTTTGAAGCCATTCCATTTATTCTCACAATTAGGAAATAAGGTTTTGGGCTCTGAGACCGCTTGTCAGACATGGAGGACTCTCCTGTTCTGAGGCTGTCTGACCTTCCTCAAAGCCCAGGGTACCCGACAGCACAGCGAGGCACACGAGTGTGTCCCACAGCATCCACAGCTGCAAACATGGAATCCGGTTCCGAATTCAAATCACAAAATTAAGAGAATACTGTGATTATGATTAACCTCAGCAGTTATAAATGATATGGCAGCTTTGTAAAAGCAGTCTGTTGATGTTAGATCTTAGAGACAGAACTCAAACAATGAAATATTTAAAAGGTTGCAATCTCTGAAGACAGATAAAAGCCTCAAGGCTATGATTCTTTTTTTTTTCATTTGTATGTCCTAAACTAGACTTTCTAATCCACCAGTGGAGATTTTTCCAATCCTACTAGGAATTATATGCCTAACTCAGTTAACCTCTTTCAAAAAATCTCAGCTCTAGGCTATTAAGTTGCTCTCATTCAGCAACAGGCTCCTTTAGAAAATGTCTTCACCAAGAAAGAAACTGTAGGTGCTTTATTACATAACCTGTGCATTTTTTTTTCCTACATAACCAATTATTGTAGATTTCTGAGTAAATATCAGAATATGAAAAATATATTTTTGGAAAAAATGGCAAGATATAGCAAGCTTTACCCCTTTTTAATGCTGAATGTGTACCAACATAGTTATTGGAAGCTGTTTCATTACTTGGCTATTTTGATTATTCTAGCTAATGGCTGTGTTGATTAAACTGAAGTTCTGAAGTGATTGCTGCATTCTGTGATCACATCTACACAAAAACTCAACTTAGTCAATCCTTTCATTGCTCCGATGAATACTGACCTCATCAGAAATTATAACGAGGGAGGCATCGTAAATTTATTTTACAAAAATGTCTCATATTTAGTTATTCTGTTTCCCAGCTCTCCTTCTATTCAAAAAAAAAAAGTCTGTGGATTTTGGTACCCTTATCCAAGATCTGAGTTTTTATTATGATTAAGAACATCATAGATATTTCTTTTTTTTTTTTCCTCTACAATAGGGAAACTTTAAGATACAAAAAATGAAAAATGTACCACGTTTGCCCTTGAAGTTATAGTCAGAATAGTGACAATGGTTGTATCACACTGTATTGTTGCTTTTATCAGCAAGTGCCCTGAGCATACATTAACATAATTGCAAACTGCATGAAAAGTGAACATGCAAAAATGTGATGCTATTGCCAATAGCCTCAAACATCTGTCCCAACAAAGTGTTCCTCCTCCTTATTTTAATTCTTATTATTCTAACAAGGTTAGTGAAGGAGAAACCATGTCACAGATGATATCTACATTTAGAGTGTCAGAACAATTATTGATGCAAAAATGTTATCCAAGCAAATATGTGTCACATTTTGTTCACTTCCCATAACACCTGTTCATTTTGCTAACACATTATTCCCACTTAAAGACAGAACTGATTAGTCCCAGTTAAAGCCAAACTGAAAGCTTAATATGTACATACAGCTGAAAAACTGAAAAGTCAACCAAAAGGTAGCACCATTCAGTGCAGTGAAAGTCTGAAGCTTGTGAGCAACCAGCTGCTGCAAGAGTGAGAAGTAAAAATAATTTATGAAATGAATGAAGGGAATGAATGGAGAGAAAAAGAAAATAAACTGAGCCAGAAACCAAACAGTAACAAATTAAATGTCATCCAGCCTTCAGAACGGAGATCAAAGAGAAACCCTGTTCAAACCATCTGCGCTTCAGTCGCGGTACTGAGACCTTTGCAACTCCCTATGCTAGAAAGTCCAATGCTTTCACAACCTCTCACCAAAAATGCCCTTCAAGACGTTATGGTTTATATCTTCAACAGGCACATAACAAAAACCATTACGGAGAAGATGGCTTAAAGCGATTTACTTTTGCCTACTTTTCTGTCTCTGTGTGAGGTTGTCCCAAACCCAGCCCATCCATCCCCGTTCCCAGCGCGCATGCCGAGTGCCACCCTTCCCTTGCTCCCTTCACTGTGTGGGTTTGCCACTGAAGAGAGTCAAACTTGCATTTCTGTGATAGTTGAACACACATTGTGAATTCTAGGGCATCTGCCCTGCAGACATACCGCTAACTGTAGCCCCAGGAGGCTTAAAGAAATATCAGCACTCAAATTCATAGAGTAAAGGTCTGAAGAGGCAGCTCTGTGAACGGATAACTGCCCGGGGCTTTGCCAAGCACAATATAGCTGTCACTTGTTATTATGTGAAAGATTTTCTGGGGAACAGTGTTTTTCATTTTGCATGTCAGAGACAGGGGAAAAAAATACACATTTAGACAACCATCTCTTTAAGAAAAGGGAAGAGAGCCATGCAGCGGAGCTCACTTACCAGGGCTGGTTATCGTCAGGAGGTCAAGCTGCCGTTTTTGCTGAAAAACAAATTATAAAAGGAATTGTTAAAAGGGGACTAATTTTAGTGGGTCAGCTTAGACCTGCAAAGTAAGTATTCTGGCATTTATAGCAGAATTAATTACCAGTTACACGTGTCTCTTAACTCTTTTGGATGTGATCCATGTGTACTTTATGAGGGGAAAATTTTTTTAGCCCAGTCCTTTTAATGTGTTTTTATTTGCACTGATAAAGTGTTCCTATTTTTTCTCTTGGAACATATACTTGAAATGGATAGCTAGAAGCATGAATGGTTGGGGATATTTATAAAAGTAATTTCTCATTCCACAGGGAAGGAGACAAGGAACCCAGACAAGAAACTCCAAGTTCTTTATTCATATCAGTCACTGACTTATAGCCTGTATGTGATCAAACACAATTATATTGCCTTGGGGTGAACCTTTCAAAGCCATGTAAGGGGATCTAGACAAAGTCAAGGCTGATGAAAGGAAACTTCTTTTCACGCGAGCACAGTCAGCCCGTGGTGCTCTGCCACTGGATACCCTTCACGCTAAAAACTCACCAGACCTCATCAGTGTTGGGTATTGGTATAGACAGCAAAATATAGGGAGTTATAATGGCAAATATTAAGCTTAACCATAAGAGTGGCTTCTGTAAGGGATATAAGCCTTCACAAGTCAAAGCAAACAACAGTTAGAGATGGTTAGGACAATTTTTTTGCCTGGGAAGATATCCCAGCAGCACTTTGGTAGTAAGGTTCAGTTCCTCTGTAACACATGTTCCTAGCCTATGAAGACCTGTCCCTCCTTTATCCCTTGAGGGCTTATCACTGAAATCCATGTGTTTTTTGACCATTATCATCCTTTACAACCTTTCTGTAGGCCACAAAAGCTTTCCACCACCAATAGGGTGGAAATAGGGTATTCTCCAGTTCTCAGACACAAATAAGTGTCTACACTTCTAAGCACTTTCTAACTACTGTCTTCTCCCTAAAAATCTCTTTGCCCAACACTAGCCTGTCTAGCTGGCATTGCAGATTATACTGTCCACTTTAATTTCTCTCTCCTAATCTGCTCAATAACGTCTGTGTTACTTTCATTTATTGTCAACCCTATTGATCTTTTTCTAATCTAATTCTCATCATTGCATTCACTGTATTCCCTGGGTGACAGCTAAAAGTCCTTGAGGAGGAAACATTGACTTGGTGTTCCCTACAGTGAATGTTCTTCCTTTGAAATTATGACTGATGAAACTCCTTTCCAAACTCATTATTCCTCTCAAAGTAGAGCAACACCAGCTGAAAAGTGAGGACACAGTTCATCATCAGCCAAATTTACCTGAGCTATATGCCCAACAGTGAATGCATCCTAGCGGAATGACAGAGTGGGGTGTCAGGACAAAAAAAAATCCACCTTTTCTGAAACTTTCTGGTCTTTAGTACCTTAATTCAGGTACAATGCAAATATTTTTTTTTTTGTGAGAAACCTCATTCCAGTCTGGTTTCATGGTTATTATTTGTTCTTGAATCTCTGACAAGTCATTTTGACACTACTACCTGAACACTACTACCAGGACTTAGTAGTGTCCTGGATCATATTTACTTTATTATAAAGCACTAAAGGCCAGCCTAGTCAGTTTAACAGTTCAAGGGAGCAGAAGACCTTGTGTTCTCTGTGTCACCTCCACAAGGGACAGGCATAAATGCTCTCCCTACACTTGGAGGTCAGCCCACCCCACTCTCCTTTCCCAGGGAGAGAGAAAGCAAAGAAAGCAAAATAGCAAAAGCAAAGCACCCTCCTCCCCACCAGAAGCCAAGTGAAGAAACAAAGCTACAAAATGCCAGGGCTTAGCACAGACTGGACTAAAAGCTGTGCTTACATTTCTCAGCACAGCTGGAACTGCAAAGGCTCCACATCAAACAAACAGCTAGAGCAAAAATAATAATCTATGCTGAAATAATAATCTATGCTGAAATCTGGTCTGTTAGGGAAAAAAAAAAAAGTGCAATCAAAAAAGACAGCAAACTGTAGAGTGTTTGAATAAATGTAAAGGCATATAGCCTAACCAGGCCCCAAAGGTGACTTAAATGTATTAACTGGTGTTAGAATAAACATTAAATAAAAAACAGAAACAACTTATTTTGACACCAGAAGAAAAACACCTACTGTAAAAAAAAAAAGGAAATGAAAATGAAAAAATATTGTAGGCCAGTTGTACAGCTTATGATTTTCTCCTCATTTTTCCCCATTTCTCCAACTTCAAGTGGATCAGCACTAATCTTCAGCATCTAGCACCTGACTGCTGCAAGAGATTTGAAATGCCACCACATCCTTGGCATGAACTCTACCCAAATTCACCTGTCTGGAAGAGTACGGTTGCTGCCTGACTGGTGCAGTGACAGAGCAAAGCTCCCTCTGCTCTGACCTTCAACAGACCTTGAGGACGTTCCTGTAATTTAGCACTGCAAGAGGAGTGCAGGAATACTCCCCCGAACCCAGGGAGGAGGACAACATTTGCAGCAAAATGCAATTGAGAATCATGCACCGAAGCATGCAGAAATGCTCTAATTATATATGCTGAATTTCCAGAAATCCAGCCCAGCTCTCCAATCTCAGAGGCCAGCTCTCTGCAGTTTCCAGGGCTCAGCTAGATGCAAGCAGACTAGCAAAGGCAGGGATTTATATTTTTAAAATACAGGCACAGTTATGATTAGCTAAAAAGCAGCAGAATTTGAATTTGAAAAGAGAGACATTACAAGTGTCACAAAGATTAATAAAATAATTGCATCAGAAGTATCATGGCTGTGGGGCTTGATGTATTCTCCTTTCCCTTCTGTGTTGAAAGATGCAAATTGCAGCTGTTGCCCCCCTCCAGCATGCTCACCCTCTCCCTATTTTGACAGATTTCTTAAAAGACTCATCTCCACAAGATGTCTGGCTTTTTTGTTCCGCCTTTAGTAATTTTCTGCTCCTCAAACACCTGCCCCTGTAGAAAGGCTTGGGACTGTCTCAGTCTTGAGGCAACTGACTGTCCCAAGAATTCCCAACTGATCAGTGAAATGTGATGGCAATAAATCCTGGTGTGGGAAGAAGTGGCAGTTTCCTCTATCAGTAATACTGGATTTCAGCTACATTGGCAAAAAAGCATGCCGTGCTAAACACTAAAATTATTTCCACAGTGTCAACCATAATTTACACGCGGCAAAGCAAGATTCTCTGTATCATCACAGCATCTCCATCGCTCTAATCTCATCCTACCCTTAAGGGTGAGCAGTCTCATTTTCACTTTACTGTCTTCTTTGCAGGCCATGTGAAGGCCCAAAGGCAAGCAGAAGCCTTTGGTCATCCGTAGCAGCTTCCCACCACCTGTGTTTTTCTGTCACTGGTTCTACCCAGAGGCATGGTCCCTGCTGCGCATTAGGGCTCCGCAGCGAACCTGCAGTGGATCGTGTTCACTTCCACAAAATTAACATGATCTCTAATTAATGCAGTAAGCACTGATGAGTAATAAATCATATTAAAATACAAGGAGGGCAAATTTTTAATAAATTAAGCATTGATTCATTTAATAAATATTAATCTATTAAGCATCAAGAATTCATTACATTTTAGAAAACCAGTTGAAAAGCCTAGCTAAAGTCTAAATGTGCAGAATGGTCCCTGTTCACCCATAATATGCACTTATTTTTAACTAGTTCATTAATTTATCAAGTTAAACAACTTGCCTAAAACCAAGTCTGGAAGATTATTCAGTTGCTGTATGCAGTTTCTTTGACACAAATTCTAGCTCATGTCTCAGGTTGTTTCCCAAATTTCTCCTTGTAACTCCCTTTCTGAGCAATCCCCTTCTTGGTGTCATTTAATTTTCATCATCTCAAGTAACTCAGAGTGTGTTGCAAAACTAGAAAAAAATATTGGGAGAAGTGGGGGTGTAAATTAACTCATTCATTTAAGTTTAGCTTATCTACAAGATGTTCTTGCACACTTTGCTCTCTACAGAGTTACTTCAACCTTTTATATAGATGTGGGATGTGCTGCACTTGCTTTGACTCTTATCTACAGATTAGCAAAAGAGAAGGAAAGAAAGCCAGATGCTAAGATGCCCCATGAGACTGATATGGAGCTGTTTCTGTAGCAACCGATGATTTTCTTCTCATGTAAGAATGAGCCTAGTCATATCTAATTCTGAATGTATCTGGGCCTCACTTGCCAGCCAAAGCTGTGTCAAGTATAAAGTCAATATAGCCAAAAAGAGTGATAAAAAAGGCAATTATAAAGTCATCTCCCTCCTCCTACACTCCTCCTCCAGCCAGGATACAAAGGGTGTCCTTCTGCCCCAGCACCGTGTCCGCAAACCCCTGGCATTGCGCAGGGACACAGGACAGTGCTGGTGGTGGCAGCCGGTCACCTGTGTGCCCAGGTGCCCACGTGGGCTGCAAAGGGCTCTGAGTCCATCTTGCTGCCAACCACACATAAAAACCTTCACGGCCGGAGCTGGGAGAAGCACCAAGTCAAAAGGCTCGTGTTGGGTTTGGACCGTGGCATTGCCTCACCAGGACATCGATCTCTCTCTCTCTACATGTATTTTATCCTACCCAGTTCTCCTACTCTCTCATCCAATTTTTATGTGATTGGAACAGGTGTGTATTTTATCCTACCCAGTTTCTCCTACTCATCTCTCTTATCCAATTTTTATGTGATTGGAACAGGTGTCCCTCCCGATCACTTTCAATCTACCATACGGTTTAAAATTGAAATCAAATGCATCTATCACTTTCAATCTACCATACAGTTCAGACGGTTTAAAATTGAAATCAAATGCATCATTTTTGCCCCGTCACAGAAAGTTTGCAACAACTTGCTGTTAATTTTACCCCTTCCCTTTTACTTCGTCTAAATTAGCACTCCTATTCTATAAATGTACTGTTTGAGTTGACACAAGAGTAATGGAAACCAGTGCATCTACTTGCAAAACTAGGTTAGTATGTCGTGAAGGGTCTGCTGGGCTGAATTCTGCCCCACTCACTTTTGTGTGTGATGGGCGAGAAGCTGGGCGCCCCTCACATGAGGCTCTGCTCATGTGCAAAGACCTTTCTATGGGAGAGCAGTGTAAATCTTTTTAATTTATATCTAAAGAAAATCTTCCTCAGCTGAATATTGCCTCATACGCATAATTATCTCGTGCAGAAGAGAAATGCAGTTTTCAAATGTAGCAAATCATAATGATATTGCTTCATGTGTTAATGGAATGTCTTCAAAATTCAGCTGACAGGTGGTAAAGGACCCTTTGAAGAGGAGAATGGACTAAGCAACACTTAATAAAAGCCAAGAAACACTACTATTTGGATTTCCACTACAACATCTTGCAATACGGGGGTGTAGACACCACAGAGCTTCAGCACAATGACATGTCATGAAGAGGAAGATGTAAATATCCAACACATTTCACTTGATGTGGTTCTGAACAAAGATGAATGCTGAGAGTCCTTGGATCTTTTCCAGCACTACTTTTGTTTCACAAGATGCTGGAACACAAAATATTTGAGCATCAGAGGTGGGCTGAGGCAGTGATGCTCTGCAACCTGGTGGCATCTAATGTAGAATTTAGTCCTGTTTTCTCTACCATAGACAAGTTAATCAAAGAAGTAGCCATCATCCTACACGGGGAGAAAAGGCCAACAGATCACGTAAGAAATGCAGAGGGAAGGGAAGTCAATTCAGCACGTGAGTTTTGTTTTGCAGAATTTAAAATGGACCTGAAATTGTGATTTATAAATTGTTTTGTGACTCTTTTTGGTGATTTGTAGTGGTAAGAGTTGTTGAAAGTTTAATCTAAGAAATATTTAGGATTAATCAACAAGCTAATACATTTTCTCAAGAAAGTCTAGATAAAGAAAATGTTGGAAAAGAATAAATAAAATTAGGTGCACTTTTCACCTCTGTCGATTTCCTCAAAAGCAGGTTTCTCTGCTTATACGCTCCCTTCATTCAGAGTGTATCACCCATCTCTAAAGTGAGAATCTTGATTTTAGTGATGACCTCAATAAGCTCTAATTCAAATCCAGTTAAAATGGATAATCTGATGATTTAAGGCTTTTTTTAAAAAAAAAACATGTTATGATGGCAAGCAATACTCTTCCCTTTCCTTCCTGAAATCACAGGCTTTTGTTCATATAATGAAGCAAGATCTCACATTTTCCACTTCCTCTGTTATTAGCTGCTACTGTTTCATGGTATCATGATAAAACGAAGCTGTCAGCTTGTCGACACTTGACTGGGATGTCAGTAAATTGCATCTGCTGTAGCTTACACCATGGAATCAATTATTGATAATATAGGTGTGGGGGAACGTTTATAAAGTGGTTTGGGATATGTTATCACTCACACTAAGAGCCATAATGAACATTTAAAACCATTTAAACAGTGACCTCTGCAGACATTTGATCTTTGCAATATTTGGTAAATCGATTCTGGTTTAGAATCAAAACCAAGTCCAAATGGTAAAAGACAGCATGGATCCATTAAGCTTCTTTACTCATCCTTCCAGTTCACATATTCTGCTACTTCATATCTGACATCTGCTTGTTTCCTGCACAAAAGTTATAACAAAAAACAATTGATACTTTCTTTTTCTTTTTCTTTTTCATAAACACTACCAAATGAGGAGCTAAAATATTCTTCTCCCCCTTTAAATATTTATCTCAAGAACACAACACTTGTGCCAAATGTATTATTTATTACAAAGTTCCTCCCTAGTTCTTAAAGTCTCATTGTGCTAAATATCTATCTAAAAAGACCACTAATACAATGAAAGCTATGGAGCAACTGAAAAACCATGCAAAGTATCCCTGGGCGTCTGTAAGCACATATTCCCTACTACTAATGGCAGATGCCTTCTGTAGTAGATGGCAGCCACAGGGCAATTGATAAGTAGAAGACTGCAAAAAACAATAGATCTCTGCCCAAAGCAACACCCATGCTGAAGTCCCTGACCAGCCATGCAACCAAGGCCATTTGCAACGTGCATAGTCTGTTTTACTGGTCGTACAAGTTCACAATCTGTTCCACATATTCTTGAGTGACATCTACTGGTGCTTTATCTATAGGTTGCCTTGTTTACATATAGAGCACTCATAAAGAACTACTTGGAGCCAAAAAGGAAAAAAATCCATCAGTTCAAGTTCTGCCTTATCCACTTCAGGGAAGACGTAAAGATAGCTTCAGAATAACATTATGGTTCAATAAGATACTCAATTGTGGTAAAATATGCACGTTTCGTGCATACAGCCATGGTGTGCATAAGAGGGCATGCGTGATTAGCTAATACTGCACTCTGGTTTTCACCCAAGTCAATGTACAGCAAGGAAACCCCATCACTGCACTGAACCAAAACTGTCCAGCTTGACTCAGAGCTCTCAATTTCATAAGCTCGTAACTTCCCGGTTAATTCAAACCCGAAATGCTGAGGCAAACTCTTACTCTAAAGTCACCCTGTGCTCACAGGTTTTCAATGAAGCACACTTATAAATATCGCAAGGGTTTGTAATACAGTCATTCCACATTTGCTCTCAGCATTTTCAAGGGTTTGTTTTGGTAACAAAACACCATGCGGGTTTTTCATAGTTGGGCGTATTATTATGTAAATTGCACAGCCCTGGTTATAATCCTGTGCTTGTGACATCAATTACTTAATACCTATAGAGATTACTGTATTGCCACAAACAGAGGATTAAGTTTTAAAGTACACAGTAAGCAGCAGGAGCTAATAAACTCGTCTCTTTAAATTCTATTTATTTTGAAAAAAAAAAAGAGTAAACAAGGGCAGGAAAACTATACAAGACCCCACACAGTGCCATTAGCAACGAAAATCTATACCAGATGCAGATTGCTTCTGAGGTATTGCGCAGCTATTCTTTAGTTGTGAATTTAAGTCTTGCATTAAGTATTACTAAGGAAAGGAGAGGCATTTGGTCAGAAAAAAAGGACAGATTAGTGAAAGTAATTATGAACTTTGAGTGTCCACCATTTGTTGGGGAGGTAAGAAAGACCGTTCAATGAACGTTTAATTAGAAACAAAGCATATCTACCTATACCAGTAATAGGATATCGACTAACTAGCCACTGTTTTTATGTTGTTTTAGATAACAGCCAAGACAGATTAACTTCAACATATACAATTTTAAAACTAAACCTGCAGTTGCAGACAGACTGTGATCATGTCCTAAAGGAGGCAGAAATCAGGAAGTTCAAGTACCCATCTGCATCAGGAGCTTCAACTTCAGCTGCTTTCATCCCAGCTGAGTACTCTGATCAGATCATTTCTGCTGATCCTTCTTTTGCTATGTATGAATAACTAAATGTTTATTGAAGCTGGGACTTAAGCCCCAAATCCAACATCCTATGTGAGTAGCCCAACTATCAAGTGGTAGCATTTGTCCTGCTCTCTCCATGAAATTAATACTTAATTCTAAAAGAAGGTCATGGTTCTCAAGCAGCTGGCATAGGTGGAAAGACCATTGAAAAAAGAAAAAAAAAATCTATGAAAATAGAAAAAAATAAAACCAGAACTTTGAGGGAGTCACTGGAAAGGACAGGATGAGTTTTGCAGCATAAGACATTTTCACTGGAGGTTTCCCTCTCTGTAGAAGTTTGATCCTTGGTTGTGGAGCAGCTCTCGCCAGCACTCGTTCTGCATTAACATGCTGATCAGGACTGTGGCTAACGGGAAAACAAAGCTCTGAATTACAGCACTGACAGGATCCACTTCCTAATACACCTGGGTCCAGTCAAAGGAAACGCGTCTTTGATAAACTTTTAAGGAACAGGACTCCTGTGGTTTCACACCATAAGGAGAGCAATACAAATGCAAGGAAGAAAAAGGCATATAAAAGATGCAGCACAAGAGTAGAATTGCTCCTGAATACAAAATTTCCCCAAAATGATTGCATTTTCATGCATAAAACCTACGGAATATGTGTTAAAAAGGCCCTATGATCCAGCAGCAGCATGGAAATAAACATGAGAGAACGCAACTTCTCTCAGTTGCCATTTCTCTGATTCCCTAGAGCCTCTCTCCCTCCCTCCTTCCCCCTCCAAGAGCTCCTGCCTGGGCTTCTGATTTTGTGTGAATTATCTGATTGTGTTTGTTATCGTAGGACTTGTTTTCCGCTAACGTATTGGAGTTTGCCAGAGACGCAGGCGAGATGTGGGAGAACACAGCGCAGGAGATTGCAGCTTTAGTAGTTGATGGTATTCTGCAATACCAGCAAGCATTCAAAATATATTCTCTTTTAACTCAAAGATGACAATGTTAAAAGACAACTGAGTGCCTTGTATTCAGTGGTAGTGTATAACATTTTATTTAGAAGAAAGCCATTGCATTTCTGGTATCTCCTGTTCAAATACCTCAGATATTCAGTATCTCAGAAACTTAACAAATATTCAGCAGAGCTTCCTTCAGCTCTAAAACTAATCCAAACTTTTCCCAAAAGCCCTGAATAGCTGGACTTTCTGTATAGTACTGAGCAGAATAAATACCCGGAGAAGTTCATACACGGAAAATGCTGTACATGAGATCTACAGTCTATGTCATCTCCAAGAACTGATCCTTCTTCAGTGATTTCTTCCAAGTGAGCCATCAACTTTATGCCCCAAAGCTAATAGTCATCTTACACCTACAGCTCCAAGCATTCAAAAGGAAAAGAATTTATTCTTTTTTGGAAATTATTCTTGCACTTATACCAACTATATTTTTAAATGAATGCACACACACACTCACAGACCGACACATGCAAACACTCAAATACGCAGGTATGTATGTCCCTAGGTGTGTCTATACACTCCTGTGTTGTTTACAACATAGAAAATGCTTAGAAAACTTCATATACGTTACACAGTAAGCTATGTGATGCAGATGCTGAAGGAAACCTGGCAAATGCTGAGTTATCACCCATCTCAGCCCTTGGAACTTCTGTCCCTCTGGACTATGCCAGCACTGCGTCACTAACAGAAACATGGCAGAATGCATGTTTCCTAGTTAAGGAAACATCACTTTGAGGAACCAAAGGAAATCAGCACAAGGGGAATCAATGAAACCGATTTCCGATACACTAGACTGGAGGGTTTCAGTTTTCATTCTTCGGCTCTAAATGCACAGGCCCTCCACTCCAGGCACATTCCCTTTCCTTATATCCTTCCTTCTTCCCTCATTTCATCCATTCAGTTGAAGTGCTATTTCATCCACATTTTCAAGCAATTAATATTACTGTAATGCAAATCAATAGATCAGAAACGTCCAATTCCAAAGACGAGCACAAGTGATGGAAAATAAATCAGTATATTTCTTTTGCAGCAAGAGGGCAGCTAACTCCATCCCTCCAAGTCCTGCTGCTGCTGTTGAGGAAGTGTTACAGCCAGAGACTCACAGGGACCAAGAGGATGGAGGACAGAGGCTATGTGTTACCACATTTTAGTTTAGGAAGATTACTTTGTCTGACAACCTTTCCCCCAACACTGTGCAGAGTTCCTAGTTTACTGTATATAAGTCAAGACAATATGCTCAAAATAACAGTGAAAAGTTAAACTCAAATCTACGCTTGAACAAATACGTACAGTTCTACGTCCCACTACCGTGGTCTCATCTAATTTCAAGCTTTTCATCTAATTTCAGTTTGGGTCTGTTTCCTTTCACAATCCACAGCAGTGAGTTAGTTTGCCTTGTGCTAAATGTTTTTTTTTTTTTTTTTTTCAAACCAGGCTGCTGCTTGTCAAATTCATTTAATGAACAGTTTAGAAGATTCCAGTTGCCATTCTTACAAAAACTGTATATTTAATTGCTGACAGTGAAAGCGTTGTCTGGAGAAGTCAAATGGAGGCAATGAGGGTGAGCTATCTCAGGGATAAAAGAAGAACAATCTCACTTTCCAAATAGACTCAACAGTTTCTCATTTGCAATTTCAAAAGCAATTTATTAGCAGTTTTATACTGAATATGCTCCAATCATTGCTAAAGTCCTATAACTGAACATATTGAACCACAGCAAGTTGGTATTTGGAGCAAGGTCCATGCAGGTTGGATCTCTGTGAGAATTCCCAGAGGCATTTTTATTTATGGTTGTTGAAGATAGCTGTTGTAATGCTAATTATATTTTCAAGGGGAAAATAAAAGTTTGGTTCAGCCGAATTACCAAGAGCAAAATTATCCAGAGCAACCTTGAATGGCGAGCTGCTTAAGGGGATGAGGCCACCCATATATATTACTATTTTGTTCCACTCTTTAATCAGGTGTCAGGTTATTCTGGCTAATAAAATAGGCAATGACGTTTGTCTTGTACAGTAAAGATAGATAAGAGGTCTAAAATCCTCTTTTCATTGCCCTAGTTGCTAGCTGTTTCCAATTATCACTTTTTACAGTCGCTCTATAGGCAATTCATTAGGGACCTCCTATCTGATACATATCTAAAGGTTAAACAACATAGAACAAACGGTTATGAAAAATCTGCATCACGACTAACAAATCTAAGCCTGTTTCGGAAAGCACACAAAGCATCCCATTCATTTTTTCAGGTTACATCATTTCACTGAGCAATACCCTCTTCAAAGTGAGCAGAAGAGCTGCTCACTGCCTTCTCTGCAAAGGAGAAGGGACCCAAATGCCACACTGATCAGTTTTTATACTGAAACTCTGTGATTTTGCCTCGCAGTGTGCCATTGCTTCAGGGTTCAGCCCCAGCTCAGCACTTCTTGCCCAAGCAGGTATTAAAGGCAGACAATATCTCACAGAATCCCAATTTTGAAAGACAAAAGTGGAGATTTATTCATGTGCATGTAACAAACATTTAACTAGGAAAGCAGTAAATATACATGCCATATATCTACCACCAAGGAGTTTTTCACTGTATTAAACAGAATATATGTTTATCAGGATAACTTCAATGCTTACTTATGATTTGTGAGGCACTCTGAAACCTCAACTTTTCAGAAAAATGCAATTCTGCATTTAAACTGTTTCCAATGTTGTTATTTACAATCTTTAGCTATTAGAAGAAATCCAAGACACCCAATCCAGTGCAGTCCAAACATCCACTGAATATTAGCCTTAAAAAATTAATCTCTAGACATTAACAGGAAAGTTTACAGTTCAATGTTTTGAAAAGCATTTTGTGTCTCCAAAGAGTGCATATTTTGTAGTGGGCAAAACAGCTCCGGTGTATCAGGAGTAACTCTGGAGGAAGTACCAGTCCATCATTTCAAAGCAATTTCACCGTTGCAGGAAAAGTCAACAAAGTTTCCACAGGTGAACATATGAGGAAAATTTATCCTCGTTCTTTCCCTGAACTCTATTATGTCAGACAGCTATATATCAGGATTTTTTTTTAAGACCAACACAGATGTAAATGTTCCAATTTATAGTGGTAAAATTAGGTGTCAGATTTAGTCCTGCTCCCAGTGAGTTTAAATTTTTCTTTTGTCTGCACTGAAGGCAGACAAGAGGTTTTTTTCCTTTCGCAATGTAGCTCGGTAGCAGGCCCAGAGGTTGTGAATTGGGAACTGAGCCACTAGCCAGGGCAGTAGCCACCACGCTCATGAGTCCCAGTGTCTGCAGGAGCCATCGGGCAGCACGAGATGACCAGTTTATGCATCATGAGCTAGAAGATAACTCTCTCTATGGAAGTCATGGCTTCAGATACCTACCCATGCTCAGGCACAAATATAAAAAGAATGAGAGCTCCAGCCATTTTATAGCCCTGAAATAAATAGATGATACAGTTCAAGCACTGTAATACATTTAGAGTTTGCAAAAGGAGCTTGCTGAAGAAGTTCTCCAGCCCAGGTGATCACAAAACTGAGTAAAATCATTGGGGATTACTCTAAAAAACTTTCTTTGAAAGGAAAAAAAAAAAAAAGGTGGTTTAAAGAAGATCTTGGGTAGAAGAGGTGCTCTGTACCCCAGGAGCTGGGAAAGCACTTTCTGCATAAGGGGCATCAGAGAAGAAAGTGCTAAGCAGAGAACTGAAGATAAAAAGGTGACATTAAGAAGCTGAATTTGGAGGAGATTGCACGGAAATACAATAAAACTTTTCCTCAAAACAAATAAACAAACAAACCATCTTGCCTGCCCCTCTGATCAGCAAAGAAATCAGATCTGTCGGCTTTCATTCACCTTCCACAGCAAACCTAGACTTCAAAAAATGGGTAAGTTTTGATTCGAGCCACACAAAGTTCATTTTTAATGGCCACGACCTTCTCTAATTAGAGCGTTTTCGAGCTCTGAGGAACACTACATTTTCTAGGTTGGGGAGTGTTTTAGTATTGCTACTGTGTCTACTCTGAATTATGCACAGATTTTTAAATATGGAACTGTTCCTCTACTTATGATGACAGGCACATTCACATCATATAAAATTGGGAATGAGGAGAACTAAACAAAGCCAGTGAGCTCTGAATTGATCACCTAAAACATCTGCTGTATTGCTTAGGAATTGCAGCACATATGGTATATAGGAGCATCCAATATTTGGAGGCACGCTACCTATGCAGAACATCCTTAAAATGTCAGAAACACCCATTTTGGCCATTTCAGTCTTAACTCTGAATTTTCTTCTTTTAAATAAAATGCATAGAATTATTTTGGGGTTGATTTCTCTTTTTTATCTCATTCTTTGATTGCAACCGACTTAGCTCTTGCCCTAAGTCTCCTTATGTTTCTGCAAAGCATCGAGAATACTAATAGCGCTCAAAAAGACAACAAGAACATAATGGAAAAGAGGAAGAAAAGCTATCATCTAAATGGGATCTTTCCTATCTCAGCCAATTTACTCCTTGCATATATTCTGAATCTTTCTGCTATTATGATACAATAATCACATAGCAATCTTCAGACAACACCTATTAACAGTGAATCATCAATATGTGCTTCTAAACTGATTTTTACTCTGATGCATCAATTCTGCTATATAAAGCTCCAGTCGTGCCAAGAGCTATGAATATAAAGTGACATTTTCAAGAACAGCTGACCTAGGAGTGAATTAGGCACCCAGCTGCCTTTTAAGTGCTAACGTATTTTTGAGGATCTGGTCCAAGGCATCGAAGTCCTTCTAAAAGAAGTCATGCCAGAGCTTCAGAATTTACATTTAAAATATTAAGGCAAAAGAATTGAAATGATCAAACAGAAGAAGTTTTTTTAAATCCCACTGCCCAATTACTGGCTTTGAACTCCCATGAAGTTAAGCTATTTTGTAAGTTTGGCTTTGATTTTGGGGAGATAAGAAATGCCAGGCTGTCATAGCCACTCACACTCCTTCCCAATGGACAAGAGAGCTATAGTGAAAAACAAAGAAAATTCCAAATAGAATATTTTGAGACACAGAGTGAGAGAGACCATTAGGCTGAAAACAAATTCTTCAAAAGGTAACTGCTAGTCTAGGGAATGGTACAGGTTCAGAAAAGATGGAAGAGATCAGCTAACACACCTGCAATTTCTCTTGGTCAGAATTTCCTTCAGCCAGTTCTAGCTCAGAAAGTGGCAAGGGTGAACTCTGAATCAACCCTTACTGAGTCTCTCTGGTAAACTTATTATATGTGGCAGTCTCTTCTGGAAAAGCACCGTGACAAAGGCTTTCCCCCAAAGATTAGCAGCAACAGAAGTCCCTCCATTTTCTCACTGCTTTGAACCTAATCCAGCAATACTAAACTCAGTGAAAAGCTGCATAATTTTCAAAGCCCCTCCAACATTCACTGGCAGACTCTCTACAAGTGATCACAAATCAGATCAGCAGTCATTTACCTCTACAGCACCAGACAAACCGGCGACACTACTCACCCTTCTCAAACACTGTCTTTTTAGAAAACAAAACAAAACAAAAAAAAATCTGAGATTGTCAAGTGCTGAACTGAATACCACAAATACACAAGGTTTTGCTGCTGCTTCCATAAACAGAAGGAAACACGGTACCCAAATTAGATAATAAACATAACATCACAAATACACAAGGTTTTGCTGCTCACTGCTTCCATAAACAGAAGGCAACACCGTACCCAAATTAGATAATAAACATAACAGACAAAATCGTGTATTTTTAAAAATGCGTTCAGTACCCAGCCCATGTCCAGTTTGGCAGGATTGCTATTTCTAGCCCTGAAAGGAAATAATATTTATTTTAATGAAGACTACCTCATGGGCTCAATAAGATCAGTGAAGTTTATGACTCTAAAAATGAAATCTTACTTCATTTCCCTGTTGTCTGAGATCATCGTTACCCCAAGAAGGGCAGTGTGTCAGAAAATTGTTCACATTATTTGGGCCACAAACTTCCTTTTTACTAAACCAGAGGCCCTAGCTTTCATATGAAAAGCACGCTCTCCTAAATTCAGATTTCTTCTTTTTTTTAAGAGCAGATGACAGAAGCAATAATGCGGCTAAGAGCATCTATAATTCTGTGAGGGCTCCCTCTTTTGGCAAAAAAATAAGCTTCACAGATCATCACCATAAAGCTTGTCACAAGGTTCTTTGCTTTCAGAACTGCAAACCTCAACATCAATAACTCGGACTGGCCTTATTTTATTTTATTTTAAAGAACAACTCACCTGCACAAATGACTTAATTTATTGATATAGAACAGGCTGCTCCTCTTGCGGTGCTGCTTAGATGATTTTCTTCAGAGACCTTGGAGCAAGAGGACAACTCAAACCTCCAAATTCCCCCAAGAGCTTGCTGGGCACTAAGCGTTACAGGACTGAAGAAGAGTGGCCAGCAAGAGAGGTAACTTGAAATGAGCTTGAATAAAAATCAAAGGATTAGTCAAGGAACTAGGTCACAGAGGATTGGTCAGAGCACAAGTGTGGAGCGTGTGTTTTTGCTGTCAGTCCCTTAGGAAGTGTGCCAGAAAGTACAGAGGATCTCCAAGAATTTTCCCTTTAATACAAAGACTAGTTTGGATTTTGCAGCTCTTCCAAGGACGCTCAGCATTAGAGTTAAGCCATCAGATGCAGAAGCACTGAGAAAACTGTTTCACGATTGGATTTTCTGGTATAAAATCTCATAGGTGGACTCAGGGTTCCTGAGAGATGCTGATCACCTGGCATGCAGTGCTGCCCCAAACACTGATTGCATTAGCAAACTCAGTACATGGGGTTTCAGCTGGCACCAGGGCTGGGATTTGTATGGGAAACCTCATTACCTGGGTTGTTGTCTCACAGTATCTCAGAAAAACGGAGTCTGGGAACAATAAGTTGACCTGACAAGTTATTTAAGTACTTACCAGTATAAAAACCTATTAACATTAATTTGCCTAGAAAGAGTGAAAAGCTTTGGTTTACTTGTTTCCTTTACTTTCTTGTAACATACACCAGCTCATATTCGGAAGCTCTGACTATATCATGGGAGGTTTTTAGCAGTTTTTGCTAAAGGTTATTGAAATTTAGAAGTTCATTATGTTACAATTCTCTCATCTCTGCCTCAAAGGCTTTTGCATTGCTGCTGTCCTGCAGGGAAGATAAGCAAGGGGGTACCAGTTACGTGAACTCAGGGAAAGCTCTTTATAAACATTACAGGTATTATGGGGTGTTTCAATTTAACCGCCCTGTCTGCAAAAGGCAGATTATTCTGGATTTATATACATAAAGAGAATATCATGCTAACTTTTTATTAAAAATTAAAATCTTTTGAGTCACAACAGAAATCAATATACCACAATTTGACTGAAGTAGAATGATGATCCTGTGGTTAAGTAATTGAAATGGGAATTGAGTAATCTGTCATTCTCCCTGCTCTGGGCAAGTTCACTCAAGATGTCTTAAGCACTGCATTGTAAGCTCCTAAAAGAGTTAGACATCATGTTTTCAAAGGCAATTCATGCAAGTAGTGATGTTTTGAGTGTACACCTAAAAACGAGTCTTATTTTTACACTTCGTAGATTCTGAAAGTCTAACCTTTTTCAGCATCTCAGACTGAGAAATGAGATGCTTAAAAGAGCAGATCACTTTTAAAGATATTCAGATTAGCAGTCACATGAGGAAGAATTATGGGCATGTTAGATACAGTCCAGATGAGCGAGTGCTGCCCACCTCTGAGCTGGCTGGTGAGACCCAACTGTGGTTGCAAAATCACTGAGAAAAGTTAGCATGGGATGTAATTACTAGCATATCTACAAAATACGAAGAAAACAAGCTGAATTGAGTCTTTCTAGCTTAGAGCAAGAGCAGACCTCTCTGCACCTGACTGTATGTAAAAAAAAAACCTTCACAAAAGAAACCTCCTTAGAGGTATGACAACTTAAATCCCTGTTGAACATTGAACATCTTACATTGCCTATCTATCGCTCTGCACAGAGTTGTTGAGATCAAGCTGTAGATTTAAGAGACCTTCTGAAAACTTCCCCCTGAGCTCAGCCAAACTCCTTCCTTTTTTTTTGTTCTTTCCCTGTATCGGGGCTATAAGTTTGTTCTGAGTGGGGTAGAATATTGCAGACTTGAGAACTTAGACTGCAACCTCACTGTGTTGAGATTGTCCTACACTGGGTAACATACACCTTTTACATGATTACATATATCTTGTAGCCTGATATGGGGTGATACAGTGAGATATAGGTAATCACTATGTCCTAATGAGTAAGACAAATCAACTGGGACAAGGAGGATGATGAAAACAGGAGAATCATGAAGCAATTCTGTATTTCAATATATACAAGAAAAATCTATTGAGCTTCTGCATAGAACCAAGTAAACTCAGTAGTCTCCAGGCTGAAACTTCTTTCCATACTGTGCCATTGGCATCTTTCTTACATCCAACTGCAGGAGCTTAGGAAGAGAAGGATTTGCCTTCCTTTTGAATGTGCCTGCTTTTTGTCACAACCTTAATTTCACTGAATTGCTGAGTTTTGTATCTTTATAAAACGCACTATTCAAGCTTCCAGCAGACATGAAGATTAGCCTTATCCTAAAGCACCTCATCTCTATTTATCCCGGGATAATTAGTCACGTAAATTAGAAGTCATTACTAAAGGCTACAAAACCCTTTAGCAAAAGCTTGTTGACAGGCTAAACATGTTTAAAGTACTTTTAAGTTCTGGGAGTGGGAGGAGAGGAATATGTAGGGGTTGTGGGAAGAAATATCAACATGGTGAGAAGTAAATTCTGACATAGAAATGAGGCTGCATTAATCTGTATTCATTCCCAAAGACAGACTTACACTATTGTACGCTGCCACAGTGATATATAACAGAGGACATTTAAAATGCCAAGCCATAAGAGTGTATTTTCTTCATTACATTTTCTTTGACTGCTTTGATCTTCCCATTTTACACTATAAGTTTGATTCATCATTACTTTCCAGTAAGAAACTGCCACACTTGATTGTAGAAAGAAGAATTCTTATCTAATTGCAATTTGTAAGCACAGGATTTAGTGTATTGTTGCCTGAAAAATGGAACAATCTAAATTATTTTCCCTGAAACTAACATCCTCAACAAATAAAAGCAACATATGATAGCTGGGCATAATTAAAGAAAAATGACACCTACTGTTACACGAATAAAGAAAACATGCTGATGACATGAAAGGGGGAAAAAATGCGATTTCCCTGCAGTTTTGATGCAACACAAAACCATCACATTTTAGTTCTTTAACACATTTGTTTGGTGAATTGAAAAAACAAATGCCCTCCTCCGAAGCAGCCTGCAAGGAGCAGTTATTTCTGTGCAGCATGAGCAGTGTGTGTCAGACATTTTGGATGCACGGTGCACGCACAGCAGCCACGGACACTCAGCAGCCTGCACGGAGCACCGGCACAGAAGGAAGGAAAACCCCACCAACACCCCCACACAAGGTGGTTTTCAGTAACCACTGTGGTCTTTTAAAGTGTGTCTGTACGTTATATAATCTCAACTTTCTGCTTCCTCAGACCTGCGCTTTTCCTTTCCTACTTCTTTATTTCTCATCTCTGCCACATATGCTTATCTATTCCATTCACCAATATTAAGCAAGTGGTATAAAAGCAGCGTTAACAAAACTTGCAATGTTCCGTTATCGTTTGGCATTTTACCATTCAGAGCTCAGACTATTTGTCGCCTTTCCCTTTGTTTCCAGCGCCGGCCCTTTCCCCGCTCTCCCCAGCATTCACATAGTCATTACGGATGCAATGATAAACTAGTTTTCAGCTCCATGGGGTGTGAATGGGGTTATGTAAATCACCTATCTATAGCAATGCTCGATAGCAAACACGCAGGGATAGCAAGCAGAGAGGTATTCTTCCGTTTTTGCAACAGCATGAGGACAATGTAATTCGTTACATGCTGGAGGAAACATACTGGTACAAGCAGGTTTTCCAGCTCACTCCGAGATCCGTTCTGCTGCAGCTAATCTCCTAGTGACAGGCACTCCAAAAAGTTTAAAACTAGATTGGATATTTCTACCCAAGGTGGCAATGCCTCTTTGATTGCAAAGAAGATATATTCAGAGAAAAATGGGTAATATATTTACAGAGAAATATATCCAGAATATGACTAGGGGTTACAGAAGGACTATCTGTTACGATCTGTTATAATTGTCTATTACCTATAAGCACACACACATCACACTGAAGAGAAACATTATACACCCCTAAAAAGAATAAATGTTTTTTTAATGCTTAGAAATGTTGGATCTCAAAATAGAGATCACTCTCTAATGATTTTTTTAATGCTTACAAATGTTGGATCTCAAAATAGAGATCACTCCAACTAGGAGCATGGTAGTTATGAATGGGTTTGCAGGACTAACAGAAATTTAAATGGCCATGCTAATATTCAAGGTCATAAGGCAACAACAACAACAACAACAACAGGGTCTAGCAACCCTACGTTCACACACCATCAAAGACAGTTTTGGAGCCGCCAGGCTTCGCTGGAGGTACAAGCCACATTCTCCATGAATCACCTTCTTAGCCACCTGCAAACTCTGCATATCAATAAATCCTCAAAATAGCAAGAGCATGGTGGGGGGGCAGGCACATCGCGCTCTTGTGGAGCAGGATCTCCAGCTGACGGGGATAAATAAATAATGAAAATCATTCCTTGCAAGAGCAGAATATGTTTATCAAACATCCACAAACTGAACTGAGTGTTTGTAACCTGTGAACACTGGCTGCATATGAATCCAGAGATGAAGAAAGGTCTTGCTAAATTAAAGTGATATGAGCCACCCTGAAGCTAGTGCCCATTTTACCAGCATCACAGAGAAAACCTCTCATTTTACATTGATTCATTGGGCAAGCAATTGTTCTCTGCATCACTAACCACCATGAGGACAAACCCCAGAATTAAGGCAGGAGAATTTCCCATGTACCATACAGGAATTTCAGGTAACATCCCGCAATTGGAGCTATCAAACCAGTTTGGTCACTGTGTGGTGTGCCAACCAGCCAGCCAGCAGCCTCTAGCTGCTCCGGGGAGCATCCCAGTCAGCCGGCACTAAAAGCATCTCTCACGGATTTCTCTGTAGCTGGCATCATTGCCTGGAGGCAGAGGTACCTTTTGACCATCTCTGTATATGAAAAAGGGCCAATCGGATTAGAAAACACTTACTGACATTAAGCTGACTGTAGATGATTTCCCAAGGTCTGTTCCAACTTCAGTGATTCTATGAAATATTCTTTTATGTCAATAAACACAAAGAGATCTGATCAAATATTGATTTCCAGCACTCCTCTTCCTGCAGCAGCCTTCCTTCTCTGTGCAACACTGTGATTTAGTCAAACTATAGCAAGTGAAGGGGAGGATGTGGGATGTTTTCCACTGCTGTGCCAGTGCCCTCTCTCTTTTGAAGCCTCAGGGGGATCTCTATGGATTCAAGAGGAACAAAACATATGGCTTCAGAGAAAGCTCTTTCTTAGGACTGCTAATACAGCTTTGGGTTTGTGCAGTTTCTCTTGGCCTATTTAGGGGAGGAGTTTTGTACCATTTGAGTGGCATTAACAGCCTAGATGTCCCTTTTAGCACCTCTACAGCTGGTTTCATGGGTAAATCCTGCCTAACCCTCTCATAAATTGCTTTTCCCATCCTTCCACCCTCTTATCCTCTCCCTCCTGCACATCAGAGAAGATTGCAAGGCTTGCAAGGCGACAGCAGGGCGAATATCCCCTCATCTCCAGGAATTCCTCAAAGGGCAGGAGAGGCTGATACGTCTTGTTCGCTTTGCTGACAGCACAGCTTATATACCTCATCTGAATTGGTAAGAAAGGAGAGTATCTCTGGGGCTGCAAAAGACAAACACAAATCCCCATTCCAAAGATCTGCAGCTTAAAAGAAAGGCTGAGATAAAATCTGATAAAAACTCAGAAGAACAAAGTGTCAGCCACCTATATAGATACAATTAGGGACACTAGGGAAGAAATGGTCACTCTACATAAGCAGCGAAGGACACCACAACCAGAGAGGATCTCCTCTGCTCATGCAAGAATTTCTTTTTCAATGGGGAAACCTGTGTTCCGACATTTCCCTAGCTGTAGGATAATGCCCTGAACATTAAAGCTTCTTTATGAAGAGCATTATCCACCTAGACCGTTCCCCAAGTCCACGCGTCCCCACTGTCTCCTTCCTGGGAGCTTCCCAATCTGCTGGAAAGGCTCCTCGACTACGCTGGCTTGGCAATGTTTGCATGGAGAGCTGAGGATAGCCCTTCAAACTAACAAGTATAAGCAAGTCTGGAAGTAAAGCCAGTTATTTGACAGTTTCTTTTCTATTTTGGTGGCTGGTCTTGTGGTTATTTAATGACTGGATGCTGTGCCAGTGGTGCCTAAAAAAATCAGAATGGGATAAGTTATGTAATGCCAGCAGATGTGCAGGGCATATCACAGTCATCTTGGGCAGTAGGGAAGAAAAAGGAAAACTCTCTCACTTCTCTCCCCTCTTCAGAAGCATATTTCTAAAATCACCAGTGAGGTTTTTTTTTATACGTTTTTTTCAATATTTGACCAGATATTTTTCCTTGACTGCAGAACATATTTTCAATTCTACTACTTTATAAAAATGTCCTAAAGTAAAAGGAATTGTAAACACTGTGCTTTTATGATGTTGAATTCCATTCCAGACTTTAATGGAGCTACTGCTGTGAAATCGTAAATCAGTATGATCCAAAAAAATGAACCATAATATCCCACACTGATGAGGGAGGAACACTTTCTAGCCTATCATATAACTTTAATGTATGTTAGGCAAGAAGTATTAAGAGTGACTTAGAGACATTGGCAGGGTTCAAAAACAGGTGGAGTAGGGAAAAGCAATTTGTTATTACCTAGCAAGCAATGAAAACTCAGGGTCTCTTTTCTGAATTTCTGCACATCCACAAATGCAAACTGAAGTCAGTTGAGTATTGCAGCTGTTCTACACTTCTGAAAGTCAGCTGCCCAGTTTTTAATGGAGAATGGCAATATACCTTGTGGGCATACAGTGCAATTTACAGTATTATGAAGACAAAATACTAAGTACCACTTCTTGCAGAACACACCATTTCATCAGGGCATTTTTAATCAGCATGTCTCCGAGAGAACCGAGCTCAGCTCTACAATATTTAACGTCAATGGCTGCTGGTTAGCAGGGGTGGCAATTCTGCTTAGTGGGGACATCTTCTAGTGATTTAGCAGTGATTAGTGCTTCTCAGTCTCCTGCTGTCACTGCTTCTTTCTCTAACAATAGTTGCTTGCTTTCCTCTGCTCTTTTGCATGGTGAAAACTGCTGCTTGTGTTTCTGCAGCATCCGCCTCCTCCAGCACGCATTCTCCTTCCCTAATGAGCACTTTGGTCCCCTGGGCTTTCTGCAGGCTCCTACTGCACAATCAGACAAGCAGCACCTGGCCCAGCAGGCAGGAGGGCGACTTCAAACCCTTCCACCCATTTGTTATTTTTTATTTTGGTCCTTTACTTTGGGCCAGTATTATTCTTTTGCATGCTCAGATTTGGCACACTCACACATGAAATACCAGCAAAAAGAATCCCACCTTTGAGGCACAAAACTTACATCTATTTGCTGCTAAATTATACTTTAGACCTGACTATTATGTCAGAAGTAGATAATATAAAATATCAGAGCTCTGTTACCAGTTTTGCCATAAACTTCCTGCATAATCTTCAGCAAAGTGCAGTCTTCATTTCCAATCTACAGAAATCAACTTCACAGTAAAGCTGCTGGTGTGCTGTGTGTGTAAGTGTCTCTATCCATAAAGTCTAGCTGTTTCTAGACATTATATGTTTTCCTTTATAAATATAACAACAATAATTGATAGTGGTATATCTTTAGATATTTTAAAGTAGAGATGATTCCACAGCAATTACTGGTTTCTTTCCTAACAGCCCCAAAACTTTAAAATAAGTCTTTGATCTGTAATTGTATAACTGGCATCCATTGTCTCATAGGAATTTGAAACATGTTGGTATTCAAATGGCATCTACAAAATGATCACATATGAACACTTTTGAAAATGCAGAGAGGAAAAGAGTATACCAAGCCGCAGTGTAATTTAATATTGAAGAGACCCCAGCCTATGAACCCAAGACAATAAGGACTCTATAACAATGGAAGCCTACAATGTACATAGAGTTTTGATATCAGACTTTATTTTTTAATCAGAGAATGAATTTTATCAATGTTGGTCTAAAGTAACCTTGGGCATTGTTAAGATGGCTAAAGGGGGAAAGAGCCTGGATAAAATAATTGCTTCTAAATCTCCAAGAAGAAATTGCATTTGATCCCAGTACACATGGAATATATTACCACCAGGCTATTTTTAAAATACTCACAGCTCTCGAAGAGTAAGAAGTTTTTCAGGCATAAAAATGGGGGGAGAGGGAGGGAAAG
>NW_010585372.1:182901-274611 GCF_000705375.1 Tinamus guttatus
AAATAGTCTTCATGCATCTTTAAAGACTGCAGGCAAAATTCTCTCTTGACGTATACGGCTCTAGATCAGCATCTTCAGGCAAGTGGGGATCAGAAGGAAGGCCCCCATAATCACAATGTTTGTATCCCCAGATCGTAAATCAGGAGCAATTTCAGAACGGAAACACAAATTGATGAATCCATTCACTGACAAAACTTAAGTTCAGCTGTGCTACTGTACTGACAGTATCTAAATTTAGGCACTCAATTTAGGGTTTTTTTTTTAGCTGGTTAATCTCCATTTTTAGTCTTGTAGAGTGAGACTGATCCAGAGGGCAATTCAGACATGCACGTGCGGCTCCTGCTCTAGACAAGCTTCTCTCTCTCTCCCTGCATGACACAGTGATCCTCAGGAGATCAGATCTTCCTTTACATGCATCACTCTGACAAGGAAAAGAGCTCATGTTTTCGAGTTTGGTTCAGGAGTGAAAACTTTCTTTTTCTGAATCTTTATAGTGAGCATATTATAATATTTCTGGAAGCGATAGATGTTCTTTGGGGGCTAAAACTGCTAAGATGAGGTATCACTTGGACTTTGCACTCAAACAGCTGCTGCCATACCAGAGCTGCTGACAATTTAAAGTCTCATTGCAGTCCAGATCAAGTTCAGCAATATATCTTGCTCAGAAATCATTTGGTGCAGCAATTTGGATAAGGGTGTATGTAAGTTTGTAAGGTGTAAGTATGCATTCCATGTAATATAATACTGCAGCTGATTTCACAACCTTAGATATTCAAAAGCTAGTTATCTGTTATTAAGCTAGACATCTTTATTATCAACGGAGGGAGAAAAGCACTTAATTCCATAGAGTAAGTCACATAACTTCTCTCAAAAAAAATATCTTGGAAGGGAGAAAATTGTCCTCCAGGCATCTGCCTTGCATACAGCAGGCATTAAAAAGAGAACCCAAATGGCCACCTTCAGCTGGGCCTTGACTTTGGCTTACTGTCAAATGAAAAGATTCACACTAAAATCTGTGAGCAGAGAAAGGAGTTACTTGTCATCACGGCTGAAGTCTCCGGTGACTGATGCTTCTTTCTGGATCAGGTATTTTAAGATTAAGCTTGGTAGGAAAACTATCAGTGAGAGAATGGAGAATAAAGAGAGGGCGTCAGAAATTTCATTTCAAGTTTATGTCTTTCTGAGATGTTACCGAATAAGAAAAATCTAAAAATAGGGAAAGGAATTTTGAAATACCTAAATCACATTACACAAGCACAAATAACAAGTAAAACAAGCCAGATGAATTGCAAATGACACTGAATACAACCTGGTAGGTAATTCCATTTCTAAGGGGACGTTTCTCTGAAAGCCAGTTAACAATAATGGGCATAACCTATATGAGAGGTAAGAAAGGGAAAGAAGGTTAAGGGTTGAGCACATTTCATTCTGTTTATTCTCTGAAATCCAATTAACTTCAGCTATTTGAGAAGACAAAACCCAGAGAACACATCTGAAGAAACATAAGTGATCTAGACACAAGAGGGACCAGGAAGAACTCTTTTTTTTTTTTTTTTTTTTTTTAACCACACATCCAATTGGGCAAATTCTTTGAATTAGGCATGAAAGAGATATATACCTTCTCAACAACCTTTTGTAATTTCTGATCTTCCCTCTGCGCCCAAGTGTGAGTCTCTAAAGTCATCACCTCCAGCAACTTGAAACTCATCACTGCTGCCTCTGCCAGATACTTGTATTCATTAGCAGTGCCATCCAAAAACTGCTGAGTTTCTGTCCTGTAGGAATGTGCCCACCAATAAGGACTGGAATGGACTTGTCGTGTAGTCAAGCAAAAAGAATGAAGTGCATGAAGAAGTCTTTTGCAGCCAAGACAAAAAAAAAATCCAAAACAAGATGAAACAAATAAAAAACAGCTGTCTTTGAACGTAGCTGTTTCAAGAACATCCTTTCCAAAAGTCTGTCTGGTCAAGAACTGGAAAAACGTCTGAAAAAGATGTATGCAGATAAACTAGTCATGATGATTTTGCAGGTTTGGAGGAAAGACACACAACCAAGGTGGAGGACAAGGAAAGGAGAAATAAGCTCAGAGAGAACAAGCTATAACCTTCTAGTCACAAAGTGCATGAATGTTCAATTGTTATGGTACCCATCCCTGACAGATTTTCTTCTGATTTCACAAGAACATGTACAAAGTAAATAACTACATCATACTGAACCAGTTATAATTGACCCTTGAGAGACAACTACATCATATACATATATATACATATATATACATATCTTCAGCTACTAGAGACAGGTAAAAGCAAAGAGGTTGCTAGATTGTAATAGAATTAACTGTGCCTCAAATTACACTTGCATATGTGCATGAGAAGCCCATCTACATGGAAGCATCTAATATGACAAATAACAGTGACAATATTAATTACACCTATTAATTGTTGGGATGGGAAAAGCCTCTTTGATAATGAAGCCCCTGAAAGAAATGGAAGGGATGAAGGGACTATGTTATTCTGAGCGTTATTCCAATCTTTCAAATAACTGCTTGAAAAAGCATTCCTTCATTTTCAGCCAAAAGTTGTGTAGTGCATCATGCAGTTTTACATTAAGAACTGATATTAACGTCTACGAAATTATTATCTGAAGGAGAAATACTAACAACGTAAATTAAGTAATACTAGATATAAGTAAATAGAAATGGTAGAACAAAACTAACTGTAATTTATGTAGATAGCAGCATAGATAGATAAATATCCTATGGATAACCATACAAATTGACAGTCTGTACTGTGATGAAGTCTCTAGCCTTACTACAGCATCTCCAATAGTAAGTTTTAAGGAGAAGTTTTTCTTTTTAGGCTTTTTAAAATGTTTTTCAAGTCACAGTAGATGGGATTCATTGTACTTTAAAGGGCAGGCATCAAAACTAAGATGGTCAACTAGGCTTCTTTTAGAATAAGAGAAACAGGCACCTCCAGAGGACAATTAATCTTATCTATCCTAGACACCTACGCCAGGATGGAATAAATTGTCCTGTAGATGTGCTCCTCTTTGTTCATCCATTACTCAGGAGATCAAGGCAATGAGCCTGGATTAGATGCCTAACTTCTAAATAATAAAGTTAGGTGAGAAGAACTTCCAGTAAGACAACAGAAAAACTCATTTTTCTTGAGTGACTTTTGAAAAATGTAAAGCTGGCAAAAGATAGGGAGAATTGGAACCCTGCAGCACTAGACAGAGGGTCAATAACTTTGGCTATGGCTGAAAGGTATTAAATCAGCTCTACATATCATTGCTGTCTACACAACACTGTTCCCTGTAGTGCTCCTTCTCCTTTTTCTTCCTAATGTGGTTCATTTGGGATTAAGATATGAAAGCAAGAAGGGGAGAGAAGTTCTATTAAACAGCTGTTGGAGCGTATGGCTTTGAGCTACCTCCTGTTACTCTAAAAGATATGGTGCCAATAAATCTAGTACTGGGTAATGGTGTACTGAGTATGCTCAGAGTTAGTACTGGTCTTGGCATGTTTGCTTATCCTGTGAGAAAGCTGAATGCCAGTCCTGCCCCACTCGTGAAACCTGAATTTTCTGGTATCAGAAAATGAACTCAGTGTGTGAGTGTGTCAGTGAGTCCTGGCTGCCTCGTGCAAACTGCTCGACTTCCGTTCTTCACCCTGTCCTTTCACTGAAAAGGTCTTTGGAGTTTACATCTACTGATGTAGGAGCACAGGTAGAGAAGCAGAGAGTGTTTGGATTTAGGAGAGGGATACCGTGTTTCTAACAATTATTTTCTGAGCCTGCTGTTGAAGAAATAAAGATCAGTGACAAAAATTCACTGTTTTGCAGTGATTTCATACAAGTAGTAAATAGAACTGGAAAGCTGTATGGCATAAAGACAAGGGAAAGAAACAGGACCACATATTAATGCAGCCACATATTAATGCAGTATTGCATTAACTTTACTGGTAGTGGTTCACCCCTTCAGTTATCTAGACACAACTGTGTTTATAGAGATTAATTTTGGAAGCAAAATTTCAATTTTGACAAAATTAAGTAAATATTCACTGTCAGCTGCAGTAGAGGACACATTAGCTCTAGACACGTTATTAATGTGTCATTAGACACATTAACACTAAAGAGGCCCCCTTGCATCCAGAGAACTAAAAGAGGCAATGGCAGCCAGTCAGACTGGTTCCAGTTATTGTACATAAATGCCCAAACAGTTATATTTGAATCTGTCAATTTTTGCTTTATGTCTGCAAGAAATACATTTTAATACATCATATTAATAAAAAAGCTAACCAATTTTTTTTTTTAATGCTGAACTGGCATAGAAGTTTAAGACTTTATTAAGTGACTTGGACCTTTATTAAATGAGATTTCAGTTCTTTAGCTCAGTTGGGCATTTTAAAAACATTAGTTATGATTCCTACAAACATCTGCATTCCAGAGAGGAAATAAAATGCACACAAAAATTACAAACATCTGGTGCTGAAGTATCTAAATGTATGGAGAGCCAACATACATAGTTCTTATTCAGAGACTTAAAATCCAAGAAAAGTGGGGAACTGCATTTCTGAAAAAGAGTAAGTCTGGATATGTAATCAAGAATGAACAGACTGTTGCTGCAGATTGCCTTCCCCACTCCAGCATGCTCAATGTGTCTTGTTTTTGACCACCTGAGCATCTAATCTGAAAAGATACTTATACTGGAATTATGGAGTAGGGGTATTGAGGGGTGATTTCCTGAGGTTTACGCTAAAGGAACAGAAAGAAAACTTGGATTTGAAACTCCAAACTCAATATTTTAAGAATCCAAGTCAAATGAAAAGTCTATAGAAGTTGCATTTCTACTCCATACCCCAGAGCATCTCCATTTCTGATTTGACTACAAAAAGCAGAACCTCTACTCAGACACTAGTCTAACTACCCTGATATAAACCGCATTGAAAATTTCTGGGCTTTTTGGAATCCGTGGACAGATTATCCAACCTGACAGCAGTTGGAGGCACATTTTCTGCTGGCTTAACACCATTAGTGTTGATGGAGTAGTGCCAGCAGAGAATTTGGCCCTTGAACTTGAAGTCAGTTTTCTAAAAACCTGTCCATTTCCCAGCAACCACAGAATGTACTGCTGAGGGCACACAGAGAGTAAACCAAATAAGAAACATTTTTTTTTAAATCACTATGAATTCTTTTGGTCTGCCACCAAAAAATAAATAGCGCCTCCAGCTTTCCACCATGTGCAGCACCTGTAATTGCACAGTCCAGACTCCAATGGGCCTGCAGGCTGAAATGGGTTTTGCTTTAGGTTTTTAGATCTTATAAATGCACCATCTCAAGTGACGAAATGGAGCTTTTATAAGATCTTTTCAAGATTTAGCTGTCTCACATTACATGTACAATTCCTTCCACTCACTTGAATCCAAATATTGTCTTTAATACGCTCTGCCTATCTTTTTCATACCATTTGTTACTGATCAGGAAAGATTTTTCTACTGTATTCTTTTCCCCTACTGCTCCCTCCCCTCCCTTTTTTTTGGCCTGCTGGCAATAATTATAAGTTATGCGGGACACAAAAAAACGGATATTAAATAGACTGTATGTTATTAAAGATACTGTCATAGGCTTCAGTCTTGAACCAGCAGTCTGAGTAATACATATTTGCCTTCTTTTGGCACATAAACATAGTCATTATTCCTGACAAAACAGAAAAAAAAAAGGGAGAAAGAATCATAGCTATTTAGCAATAATTTAAGGTCTTAATTTCTTTGCAATGCAATAATGTACATGCATCTGTAAAATTGTTTTTTCTATGCATTCTAGTTGGAATGCATCCTGCTTCCTAGATCAATGACAATGAAAAGTGTACACCCTATATTCTGGAATTAATTTATATTGGTTGTTTCATATTATATTATTATATTATTAATATTAACATGCTATTCCACCCATTTAATTGTCCTTTTCTCTGCATAATAACCACTGTGAAAGAACCCAATTTGCTGGAAATCCTGCAAAAAATATTCCAATTCAAGGATATTGGGCCAAATCTTCAGATGTTATAAAATGAGCTGATTTACACCAGGTGTTATAAAATGAGCTGATTTACATCATCTGAAGGTCTCATATCTTGTTCCTAACTGTATTTAACTTCACTTAGCAGGCTCTTGGGATAATTTGCTAACTTCATCAGTTTCTGTTGGGAGAATGTAATTTTGTTTCCCCAGTTTGCTGAAGATACATAGTTTATCTGGAAAGTTTAGTTATATAAATATTTCAGAACTGATGTGCAGTAAAAGTATCTTCTTTCTTTACATCATGGTATATATGCTGCTTACTGCTTTGTTTTAAAAAATGATTATCAATCGTTGTCAAGTCTGTTTGGAATCAAATTAATTTGGATTGGGACTGAATCACTGAGTTTTGTTTCATGTCTTCTTTCAACTCTGACTTCTATAGAACATGAAGAAAAGAAGAACCTCTGTTGAAATTCCACTTGTGCTACAAAATTAAAGTAAATCAAATTCAGCAAAAGCTAGAAGGCCCAGCTTTGGAGTCCAAAGACATGCTTAGATAAGATAGCTCAAATCAACTAATAACACATCTGTTGAAGATAGTTCATTTGCCATGTTCTGAGGGTGAGAGATCAGAGTATTTGGGATTTGTATATAGATAATAAATAAACTCAGATATTGGTTTCATTTCTGTCTTATCCAGGAAATGGAATTCGCTTCTTTGGCACACAGAGCACAGGATAATACTGTCACAGTACTTGGCTTCTAGGTAATATTTATCCTCAAATGATCTGAAAATGTATTACATATAGTGAACTTCACAGCAATTCTGTAAAGCTTAAGGGTATGAATTGATTATCAGATAGGAATAATACTCAAGAGATTATAAATATTGGGAAGACTGTATTCAGTTCTGGCCACTGTATCTCCAAGTGTTCACTATTTGAAACAGATGAAACATAAAAGAAGTATTGTGGGCATAAAAAAAGCTCTATATCTACAGAATATATATCAAAGATTGGGGCCTCTTGATTTAGAGGGAGAAAAAAGATATAGAAAACAAGTAATGGAGAAATGATGATGATTGTCATTTCCCTCTATTCAATTGTGAGAGAAAGGCATTTCACTGTAACAAAAGGGCTCAACATACATCTAAAAGATACCTAAATAATTCTTTAAATATGCATAGCTAATCTGTGGAACTCATTGGCATAAGTCAGTAGTTAGTATGTTTTAAGCTTAGTATGTTTTAAGGATGACTTTATTTTTATACACCCAATGAGAAAATTCACATTAACTTTTGAACTGAAAGAAGTAGAGGAACTGGCTTCTGTGCTTCGAGGAAGACTTTAACCAGTCTATGATGATTTTAGGAAGAAAATTGGCTGTAGATATGTTATTTCATAACTGTTCTTTATGGGAGCTATCACTGAAGTATCTGTTGCAGCTCATTACTAGTTGGAGGACATTGCACTACCTGAACCACTGATCTGATTTAGTGTGGTTACTGTTTTACAAATGGGTAGAATAAGGTAGGAGTGATTTACCTAAGATGACAGTATACCACAGTATATGTTGAAACGAGTTAGCGTGCTAACTGCTCTGCAGACAACGCTGTGCTGGAAGTGCTTCAGACTGGCTCAGTGAAACAAGCTGTTAAAAATCACACCTGGTTCTCGCAGTGGCTGTTAAAAGCTGTCTCCTGCAACCTCTGCACCTCCTCTTGCTACTTTCCGTCCCAGAAAACAATTTCCCTTGTTTATCTTGTGTCTCCACCTACTCTGTTCTTATTAGTCCAAGGCATAAAACATCTTCCCCTAACCCTGTCATGACGGGAGAGAAGGAGGAAAGTCACGTTATCTTCTTGTCTCCAGGCCCACTCCTGGCCTTGCCAAGACCTGTAAAGTAATTCCCTGACACTACTCAGTTTATTAATTTATAATTGAAGAAGCAAATAGTATTGATTTCTTCTTAAAAGTGGAGACTCCAGAGACTCCAGAAGTATAGTTATCAAGACGTGTGTGTTCTTGCTATATGCTTTTACTGAGCTGTTCCTCACCACTCTGCAATTTCTAGAATATGAGCTAGTGCCTCTTCTGGTTTCCATTTCCTGTTCACACGCTTGTAACTAGCCACGAAATGATCTGCAACCTGATGCTCTGCCTAGGATGAACACAGATTTGGATCTGTGATTTCTAGTTACCACCGATTTCCTGTTCCCCAATAAAGCATTTACATATGCCTGCTAAACAGTAAGACTTCTTACAAAAAGACAAGCAGCTGCTACATCCATGGTGGAGCAATCTTTGAGAGAGATATATTTGTACACTGACAGAATCTCCTCTATCCAAAGCAAATGCTTCTATCATTTTGAATGGAAAATACCTATATAAAATTACTGGGCTTCTCATCTCTCCACGTACAGAAGGTTCCACAGACAAGTAATCAGAGAATAAATACATACAGGTACACAACAGACTGTTTGAAACACTTAGCTGAAGCTGAATCAGGACACATTCGCCTCATCTCAAACCTTTCGGAGTATTATAAGAGTCAGTAGAAGATTTTACCACCTTCACATCACCTCTAGTACTGCCAGCAATACCTCCAACTCTGAAGAGAATGACTTCTGATCAGCATCAGAAACCCTGTAAATAGCTGAGTTGTTTAACTCAAGCTTAAACTTCATTATCAGCCTCATATTCTACCCTATCATTCACTTGGTAAGTTATTCCACCTTAGCACTACCGAGGTCACTGTAAGGGGGTCAGGCAAGACTGGATGAAAGTCTAAGACATCAATGCAGACCAGAAAAGATATTAAATGAAATGTCAAATAAATTTGATAGTTAACAGACTGATGAACAGAATGAATTATTAAACATCAAAAAAATATATTATTCACTATTATATGGGTTTCATTGTACAAAGGCTACTAATACCTAGCATATAGGTTCTGAGAAAGCCAGCATAGTTCCCCTTCTAAGAATTGTCCAGGATATGCATCAATATTTAATTTGTTTTGACAGCATTTATGGAAAACCCAGATTTTTTTTTTCAATTATAATCTCTGAAGTTTGTGTTTAAATAAGCACACCAGGCTGTATGTGGCAATCCACTGGACATCCATTTGATCTGAAGACACACTGATGCATTCATCCAATCTGCTCAGTGCTGTGATGTTAATATTTGCTATCCATTTAAACAAAGCTTCACAAAATACCGGCAGTAGGCTGGCAAGAAACGTTACGACGGTACTTCTGAGTTTCAGAATATGTCTGGTGCATATTATTTTCTCAGATTTATAAATATATACATGTTATCTGTTCCTTCCATATGGATAGTCTATGAAAGGACTTTGGACTATAACATCCAAAGAATACACTACTGTTACCGAGGAGAGGCTGAAATATCTCATCTATATATATCCTTCATGCAAGCCAAGATTAAGGTGAACATTGGCTGTCTTATACTTTCCCTCCTAATTCTGTACCTGACTTTGTTTGAAGTATTTAACCTCTAGAAGACATGCAGGTGTTTTTTTTTTAGTTCAGTGTTTATGCATGCACATACATGTACAGCTCTTCACTCCGTCCTTTTATTTTGCCTGTACATAGAGAAGACAGGCAGAAAGAAGAAAAAAAATATGCTCAAATAACTTAATTTAGTTTGCTTCTAAAATGGTTGCAGTGAACAGGGAATAGGCTGCTGTTTACACTAGATGTCTGTCCCTTGGGTAAAGAGATACCTAAAGGAATAGAGCTTTTGGGAGAACTGCTCTTCCTCGGCGAAGGCGGTCTTTACTTATGAAATCCCAACTCCCAAAGTGCACACAACAAAAGGTGCTGAGCAGAAAAACTCACTCAGAAAACCAAGGGTGCATGATGCACGGTGCACGGATGTGAGAGCCAAACAAGAAAGCACAGGCATCTTTTGTGCTCTAGTTTCCTCACCGCCTTGGGGCTCTCTGTGCCCAAGTACATTTTGCAGCTGGTCATCTTGGGCTTTCACAGTGCAATGAGAGCCACTTGTCAGCACCCATAGGCACAGCCCAGTGAAATACTGGCAGAAACTTCAGCACCGCCGCTTCTTCCAGTTTCACCATAACTTTATTGCTTTTTGTGTGTTTACTTTCTTTTTTTTCTTGTATGTTCTGGCTTTTTACAGCTACTCCAGTAATCTGTGGAGGCCCTAGGGACTGGAACAACTTTCCTGGGTGACTTACCCACAAGGTGGATGCCCAGCTAGAACTTGGCACTTCCTCGATCCAGGGCAGCCTTTCTTCTCGACTCCCATCTCCTTCTCTGCGCCACTCCCTGCGCTGGTAGGATGATATATTTGCCCACAGATGGTAAGCGACAGCTCTCTACATTGCCAAGCTTGCTTTGAAAAAGTGTACAGGGATGACCTGCACGCACAGAAGAACCTAATTGCAGCCAGGGAGCCCTCAAGTGATCATCCACTCACAGGTGCCACCAGTGGGGCCCATGATGGGGTGCACCTGATGGCCCTGCACCAAGGAAGGATAACAACCTTTCCCCTGAGTATTTGCTCCTGGGCTCTGCTGCCACGAGATCCCAGGGACCTTTCCACATAATTTAATATGACTGCTGATATTTGCCGAGAGTCACAGAAGTAGGAATACCAGACCAATGGCTTCTTACAGAATCAGCATTCATGCATGGCACTCTATAAATAATTTTAATAGCATTATATTTAATATATGTGGTAAGGAAAGGGTATTTGCAGATATCTAAACATTGAGGTAAACTAAGTACTCATCCAAGCTCTAAGTAATGGCATGCACCTGTCTGTTAATCAAGTAAGTATTATATAGACTGCAACATCAGTGTTAGAGACCCCTGGGAGAATCACCAATGCCCACAAAAGTAATTTTTTTAAAGAATTCAAGCCTTTAAACAGCGATATTGAACTCTTATTTAGTCACATCTCTAAAGGTTTTTCACACTCGTGCATTGCTTAGTATTAACATGCTGTGTTTATCTCCAAGTACCAAACTCCTTTCTGTCCAAAAAAATGATATTGAAAATGCATAAAAGCAACATGCTGTGAATAAACAGCTTATCTTGGGGGAGAAAGATAAAATTCACAATACTAAAAATGGGGAAAACCTTCTTCACTGCTGAATTTACCATTTATAGATTAATCTGTCCATTGTGCTTCCATGAAAAGCTTTTCTGGCATTCTACTCAGAAAAACAAAATCTACATTTAAATGAATGTAAGAGTGTACTACAGCAGGAGCCCGTCAGACTGTTTTATACCTCATTGCTATAATGTAATGTTATTGATGCAACCTAGATTATGTTTGAGAAATGAGATTGTGCAAATTTTTTCTCATATATCAACCAATGTGGCACAAAATATTAGGCTACAACATTATGTAGTTCTGAAACTATTATATGACCTTAAAGTTCCCTAAAAGGCTTCAAATTGGCATAGACTAAGAATTTGCTAAGGGTATGTTTTCAAAGGGAATAGCTGTAGCTTGTTTATGGCTTAAACATTATACTATGCCAGTAATAAAATACCAGTGATGCATGCAAATGGAAAATCGTGCTGCTTTTTTGTGGTAAAAAGGTTAATTCCTTTGGAAGAAACCAAGTCCCTGGATAAAAAGCACATCTCAGCCACCTGACTAACACAGAGACATTTCAGTACAGTTTTATTGTATACAAGTGCTAGGAAAATCTAATAATATCCTGCCTTTTTTTTTTTTCCCTAAGATTCAGCAGGTAAAAGCTCTGATTGAATTTCATCTTGATTTCATTAAATATTCATAAAGGCCAATTAGAAGGGCAGCTAAGTAGGCCACAAGGCCCCCTTCCATCATCCTGTCAAAGGCAGTCCATCAGACGGGCCTGTTTGCATTAGGGCCTGGCAGTCAATATCTTCATTCAATCTTTATGTAGTATCCCTCTAAATCACTGCTCCATCCCACTTTACGGCTTTTATGGACAGACAAGAAGGCGGGGGGGGGAAAATCTAATAATTCTGAAGGCAAGATGCTTACTCGGTAGAATGCAAAATGCAAATGAGAAAAAACATCCTCAATCAAATGTTGGAATGAAAATCTTTTCTTTAATGAGCAATGACATTGGTAGAGCACTGATTACATTGAAGAAAAACTGTTTAAAATTCATAATCAATCAAGCAAGTTTATTTTAACCTTTCATGACTAAACCGCTGGGTTACAGTTTAATTTATTGATGGTGCTTATCTCTCCCTCCAACCACTAATTTTAAAATTACAACCCATATAGAATATGCTGAGTTGAGTCGCAAAAATATATACTGATGTTTATATTCAAAGAAACCTATTAGCTCTGCCTGTTTCCCTTTAAAGATTCAGTGGCCTTTCTATGCAGGCCATGTTTATGTATATGTATATACACATATGCAGTTTATGCAGCTGAAACACATTAACTCCACTGATGCCTTGCTGAACTGAGATACCATGTACTTGTCATTTCTGCGCCTGCTTGTCAGATACAGCAGTGCAAATATTCTTTTTCTGTGGACAAGCATAATAAAATGCTCCAGCATGCCATTACACACTCACACACAGCAAAGAGCTGGTACTACCCCTCCTTCAAATTTTACTGCCATGGCATTCATGACAGGCTTTGTTTGGTGAGATTTCTGCTCTTTTCTGTATCAGATGCTACAAATAAAAACAAAAATAAAATTTTTCCTCAATACTGGTGGTTCCCTTCCCAAAAGAACCTAAGGTATATCTGGCTTGCTGCAAGCAGAGCATGGGTTTTTATCCTATCCAAAGCAGTTGCCTTTACTTAAATTGCTAATATATAAATATCATCTTGTTCTATTTTTAAAAGACATTCAAGCCATCTCTTCCATTTCCCATATGTAATTATATAACACAGTATATGGAAATATGGCGCCATCAATATGTGTTTAGAAAGATGCAAACCCCAGAGACTTAACAGAGACAAAAATCACTGAAATCTGAGGGAGGTTCCCTACTGATTTCTATAGGCTCTCAGTCATGTTCGTGTTAGATATAGCATATTCATTAACTTCTTCACCCTCTCTTGTTTTAAGTTGGGTCTTTGCAAAGCAGACACTTTAACTACTTTCCTGCACAGCAAGAACGGGAAATGTGACCTGCTTCCTTCCCATAGTATTACTCAAGTGTTCACTTAAACAAGCTTCATCTAATCCTTAATTAGTATTTGCCTAGTTTTTCTTTCCTTTTTTAAAAGAAGTATTTAATTACTAACTACCTACTTCTTTTAATGACAAAGAAATTGAAGGATGAATATCACTGAGAATCATTAACAAGTACAGGAGAAAATTGTACGCCTTTATTATACAGCTTCACCCAAAGACACTTGATGATCTAAAAAGGGATGCCATGAAAATAAATCTATTTTTGAATATTCCTCTCTTGTTTTCTTAGCAACATATCAGATTATTAAAACCTACTTTTTGTATTCTTTCTGTTCATAAAATTTAACTCGCTCAATTTTGAACAGAGATGAGAACAGTCGTTTCTACCTAGCTATCCATCCATTTCCATAGATATTCAGCTCCATTAATGTGGTATCTAAATCCCTGAGCAATAATTCTGGATTCACAGCCGTTTGAGAGGTTGAAAAATACTGTCATCCCATTTAACACACACTGTAAACACTGAGAAGCAGAGATTGCCTTTCAGTCTGCATCTGCAGGTCTGTGCCATCCTCATCCCAAAGAGCTGTGCAACAGGCTTCCGTATTCCCGAGCTTGACATTCCCTTCACAAGCAGCTAGACCAAGAGTATTTAGCACACATGGGTCACATTTTAATGGAACATGTATTTTCTGTCTGCTCTCTGTTCCCTTTCCTAAATCCTGATCCAGTTTCAGAAGCAATTAACTGGAAAAGCAAACAACAACAACAAAAAGCAACCCAGATAAAAGTTGCTTTAAGCAGAGTTCTTCAGGATACTCTGTTGTTGATTCCTAACCATAAACAACTGGCATAAACCATAAACCATCCTAATCACTCCTGGCACTACACTTCTGTTGCTTGCTTAAACTGTGAACAGAGAAAATCCCTGACCTGTAAAAAATAAGAAAAATGTCAGCTCAGTTTGCAGCTTGTGTTCAAATGATTATTTAATGACTCCATCCTGAAAAATTTACAGCTTAAGTCAACTACTTCTCCCCATTCCACCCCATCCGTGTTAAGAAGAACTGTCAAAACATTCGCTCCTCTCCTGTATTGGCAATGGTGGCAGCCAAAAAAGCCCCAGCAGAATGTAGGGAACCACCAGAAAAGCCATTGCAAACAAGACAGTCTGATTTTGCTGCTACGCACAGGCGTGTGGACATGCATTTTGAGTACCGAGTTTGGTCCCTGCATACCAAGCAGGACATGACAGAGTTAGAGAAGGTACCAAGAAGGGTTTGCAACAATTAAGATGATGGAGAAACTCTCTAATGAGCAAATCTTAAAAATGCTGCGACTTTTCTGTTTGGACAGGAGACAGATGTGGGAGGATGTGATTGATGCTTACCAAACCCTGGAAGTGGGTAAGATGAATTCTTAGTCCCAATTCAGAATAACAGAAGCATTACTCACCAACTCTCACGCTATTAACCTAGGTGCCACTATTCTTACTGAAACTGGTAGAATACAAGCTTAAACCAGATAAAAGTATCTTTCTAAGCAGTAGGTCTTGAACTTCTGCCATTGGCTGCCACAGGAGGTTGTGGAAGCAGGAAATTTTGGCAGGTTCAAAAAGAGATTAGATAAATTCATGGACAAGAAGTCCATAAACAAATACAACCAGAAACGGGCAAAGAGACTTTTTCTAACGTCCCTAAAGCAGCATGTGTGGATGCCAAGGGGTTATGAGGGGAACAGAACTGCAGGTGGGGGCGAAGTTCAAAAAGTTGAGGAGGAAATGTCTCTTGACACGTTCTCAGGGGGTACAAAGCAATATACAGAAGTCAGTTTGGTAGAAAAGACTTTGCAATGTCAGAAAATAGCAGTGAGAGAAATGGAAATTGAAATACAGTGGGAAAATGGTTTTCAAAGGTCTAAAAGGGTGGTAGATATCCAACTGCAGATGGACGTGAATGAGTCATTTGTTGCCTCAGTTCTGCTTGTCTGTTAAATGAGGTTTATGCTATTTACTCTGACAGAAAACACAGAAGCTTAATTTGTTATGTTTCAAGGAATCTTTGAGAAGCTGAAATGCAAATTGCTGTGAGATGGATCCAAAATGTGCGTAAGTCAGTATGCTAATTTTCAATAATTTCCATCAGTTTTGTTCATGCCTTCTAAAAGCTAGCTCTTATCACTGCATACTGACTTTAGTAGTAACACATTTAATAATAGCATTTTTTTTTTGTAAACCATGCTCTCATCATCATTTGATGGTACAGAGTGATGGATGTGATGGATGAACTTCTAAGTTCCTATAGCTCTGGCCTAACTGGAATTGGAAGTTATTTCTCCTCCAGAGAACTATGTGCCAAACAGCAATCTTAGTTCATCAGAAAAAGTGTTTTTTTGCCTTTTCTTGTTTTTTATTTTATTTCTATATATATAAGGAGAGCTAGTCATATGGAATATCGATGGCTGGTTCTGCATACAGAAAATCTATTCAGGGGAAGACCTTAATGATTTTTGGTAGATTAGATTTGGTTACTGATATACATGTCAGAAAGAATCAGAGAAACCTGAAGGGGTCGGGTGGGGCCTTATTTTAAGAACACATTTTTTTTTCTGTTCCTATTTCTGCATTCTTTGAGATTTTTGTCCATATACATACATTTGTTTTCCCCCATTAAGCAGCCTAGATATACCAAGAGAGAAATAGGAATGTTTTACTTTATCCCCCAACAGCAAATGCAATCATGCTCCCTCGCTGATTTGTGTTTGGAAATTACCATTCTAATCCAATAGTTTAATTTTATTATACCCTTCAGTCTAACAGACCAGGCAAAGAATGTGTAATCACAAACAAAGGGCCAAATCCTGCTTGCCATACTAATGGGAGTAGTCCCACTGATTATAATGGGGCTACACGCAAGCCTTCTCCTTAACTAATATGAAATAAGATAAATATATTCAGAATCTACTATTTTCTTTGGTCTTTTAATGAGGCATATTATTTAATTTTTTCAAACCCAGTTTAATGTAGTGGTTAAAGTACAACTGAAGTGAAGAAAAAAAACTGAAAAATCTTTCTTCATTGAAAAGCGCAGGCAACACGATGTTTATTTTATGCTGGGATAAAAGGGCCAACTGCTTGTAGCTATTTGGAAACTAGTATTTATATATGAGTACTTGAAATGTTTAAGCATAATATATTTTAGGATAGTTTGGCTAAAGGATCCCTGTGGACTTTTAGGTCTAAACCCACCACTTTTGCCACTTAATGCTTTTTAACAGGGTTATTTGTAAATCAGAATGATGATCATGACAGGGGTGTGTGTGAATCACTCTAATTAGTCTTTAGTCCCTCCTTTTGTACGGCGCCAGGCGGGGCTCAGCCCAGACCGAGACTCCTCTGACCTGTACCCAGCTCACACCAGAGACTGCAAAACAAAGTATGTGGGCAAAAACAGTCATACTATTTTTTTCCTAACTTCCCAACCTAATTTTCTTGAAACTTCTTAATTAAGGCTTCAAGAAATGAAAAAGTCTACCCTGTAGGGTGTATTTGAGGACTTGTGAAAGATATCAGAAAGCCTAAAAAGCAGACTTTCAGACAGATATACTAAATACTTGCAACAGAAGACAAAGAATGAACAATACAATTAAAAATAAACCCTGGAAAACTACTGTGCAGCTGTTCTATCAATGCAGTCTACATATAACCAGTTCCAGGCTAATAACTTACTTTTAAATAATCTAAGTGAATATTTATTCTTTTCTAACTTTTTGTATAAACAAAATGGAAATGTTTGTAAAAAAAAATCACAATAGAAAAGATACAGAAAAAGGGTGGAGCATTTTTTAATATATTTGCCTGAAACAGTTAATTCTCAGAAGTGTTTCAAGACATAGGTAACTCTAGATAAGAACAAAACTTTTCAGTCTTTGATTCTTAAGGTATATTTCTGTCAGCTGAGCAAAGTCTTTATCCAGCTCTCTGATTTAGTATACTACAAACCAAATACTGCTTTAAAACCATCACACTTACACATTATCAGGTTATATGTGCACATTTTGCTTTTTATTCTTGACTAGATGTTATTTACACAGAACATCTTTCCTTGGACTCATAAAAACGTCTAACTGGCTGTGCTACTGATATACAAGAGTCAGTCAATATAAAAGATGCAGAATAAACTGATGACCAAAACTTGACTTTTCCCAGCCATCATCAGCAGGGTAGTAAAAATGATTCAAACATGCTAACATTAGCCATACTGGCAGTTTGATGGCATCATTGTTTCCCAAAAAGGACATCCATACGGAAGCCTCTGCACTATTCACTACGACAGGCTGTTTTTATAAGAGTAAAGATATACAAACTTGCTAAGTGCAGTGGCTTGCCAGATATCAAGACTAACCCAAGCAATATCGCTCTTCAAACATATATAATATCCCTTATTCTCCCAGTCTTCCTCCGAAAGCCTGGGGACAAATACAGCCATATGGCACATCCCTACTCCTTTAGAGGACAGAAGTCTTTTCCAAAGTCAGGGTTCTTTTCCAGATGAGGGATAGCTCCCTCTCTTAAACTGCTTTAGACCCAAGATAAGGTTAAGGAGGACACAGCCTTTTGTTGCTAGCACAGGCTTTTTGAGCCCATATTCCAGTCACTTAATTTAGGATACTAATACATCTTATTTAAGAGGTTAGAGTTCAGATAATGAGAAGACACAGACACCTCTAGAAAGCATCTGAGCCAATACAGGACCAGATTCACTCCAGAATCCCTGAATAATGAGAAAACCTTGATGAAGCTCCTAACTTGGAACAAATGTTGGCAAAATGCTTAACCAGGATCAGTAAGGGCAGGAGCCATTTACAGAGCAGACTGATATCATAATCCAAACCAGAAAGCTGCCAAGTATTATTACTCCCCTGTACTCCTTTTTTTCAAACCAATGCCAGTTCTATAAAGAACGCCAAACTGCACAAAGTACTTCAGACTCACCGTGACAAAGCAAGACAAAAAAAAGACCTAAACTCATCTTCCTTCCTTCCATTCCAACATGACAATAACATAGGAATGCTTTCAATTTAGCCACTTCCATACACATCTGTTCAACTCTGAATAACAAACTGGTATTTTGGGAGGTCTGATATGCAAGTTAGTGACTCCACTATTCTGCTGGTGATGTGAGCTACATGAACCTGCAATGGGTTTCCTCATCAACCAACAATTTAATCTGGAGGAATGATGACCTTCTGAGTCTGTGCCTATACAGTATATCTGCTGCCAAACACCTAACAAAAATGCACTGTGTCAATTCTGTTCAAAATGCAATACGTAAAATTGGTCATCTTCTCTAATTCTCAAACTAAGGCACATGTGAGCATTAATGGCTATGGATGTTGTGGACACTAACTAGGCCCAAATGAACTTATTTTTCCCCCCAAAAATGACCTGTTGCATCTCAGAATGTAAATGAACAAACAAAAACTAAACAACAACTATGTCCTCAAAATTAGTTGGTCTCTGATCTTTCTGGTGTTTCCTGTCTTTCCGGTAACACAGTGAAACAAGCTTTTTCTTTTCTGTTTTGCCTAGGAAAGAAAGGAAGACAAGGATTCCAAATGCCATAGATAAGTAGTCTTTTCCCAATATGTATATATTTCTCCCAAGACCTCACGTGGAGAGGTTTTTTTGACACAGAAGCTTTGAAGCTGAGATGCAGATTAAATGAGACCAGGAGCTGCAGTCTCCAAAGCTTCTCCCTAAACCAGAATCTGGGCAGCTGCTGGGAAGCTGTGTTATGAAATCAATGAAAAAAAAGCCAAAACAGCTTTAAGTGAGCACATGTCAAAGGAGTTCGGGAGATCAAGATGCAGACAAAAATCACAGAGGACAGAAGTGTCACAGAACTAGAAAAATGTTAAACAGCATTAACGAGAAACTCAGATAATATCTTGATTAGGTTCTGCTAGAGGTGAAAGTTGAGTGACCAGCAAAACATCTTTCCCCCGTAAATGAATGCTATTTAGTGTTGGGATTGTAGCTATTCTAGCTATTCCTCTACTATGATTTGAAAGCCAAAAATCTGCTAAAGGATTTCCTCCCTTCTTCATGCATGGCACATGAAATTCCGGAGTAAGAACTCAACACTGAATTAGCACGAACCATTACTATGTGTTGGTGAGAGATGCATACATTTTCCTCCAACTGGAGCTACACTCACTTTCAGTTGCTAATATCTAATTCAGAAAGTCGGAATTTCAGCCATTATATAAGCAAGGGTAAGGATTCACAGTTACTACAATGTGGTATACCAAGGCAAGCATGCCAGATTTCTATTATCATGGCAGGATTTCATGACTATATTAAGCCAAGTTGCTTGACAGCTATGAAAAAGACAGCTTCATCCACTTTTATCTGAACACTGACCTTTTCAAGAAATAATAGGATATATCCTGCCATCATTCCTCACATGAAACTCCTGTTGAGGTCAATAGGAGTTTGGCGTAAAAATGTGAAATCAGTACTTGGCCCATAATGTTTAGTGCTGCATAACAGGCTATCGGGAAAGGATCCAATGTTAAGCATCAGTTCTCATTAATTACACTGCAGATACCATTTCTAAAGGCTTTCTATCATTTATTGTGCAAATTAAATACTGAGAGCCAGATCCTGAGCTGATGTAAATCAGAATATGCTGATGAAGTCAAAGAAATAAGGTCAATACAGACCTGCCAATGAACTCAATACAGATAAGTCAAATTACACCACAGAGAATCTGGCCCAATGAATAATTCTCCTGTCTAATCAACATTGCAGATTTTTTATCTGCAGTGGCCGATCTTTGCTGCATATCCCGTGCTTCTTCACGTGTGGAAGGTCAAAAGATGAAATTAGTGGAAACCCTGTTCAAAGAATATACAATAGAAAGCTGAAGCATGAATAAATCCACTTCTGGACTGTAATACAGCATTTTGCCCCAGCATAATAAATAACTTTCTCTTCTAAATTCAGTAGTTTTGATTTTTGTCATTAAGAAGCTTTTACACTGTCTTAAATATTGTAATTTACTATATAACAAACTTCTACTTGTCAGAATCAGAATAGAGGGCATGATCGGTTTTGTAGCTCGTCTGCTGTGCTGAATTTTACAGTCCTCTGAGTTATGTGCAAAAGGAAATAGCTTGAACATTTATTCTGAGATGAAGTCACTGTTAAGTATGTATCTTTCTTTCCTCTATCTGAATCTGAATTAGCCATTCCAGAGTCCTGGCTAATACATCTGGACCCACATCCCCAAGAAAATATATTTGAACTACCTTACTACTTATAAGCTTTTAACGTAAGTATTTCTGGATGTCAAAAGCCACAAATTCTCTACACAAGCCCCCAGTGAAAGAGATAAAAATGTTTGGAGAGTAGTTTTAATTAAGCTGCAGAAATCATTTTTCCAAGTCACAAATATTACTATTTTTAATAATAATAATTCATAGGACTGCTATGCGCTAACGAGAAGACGGGACTCTGCAGCACTAGGCACTGTGCAAAGGCGACTATCCTGCCCCCCAAAAATAATGATCCAAGTAATAATTCCTGCCACAAGCCCTGCTACACTCGCGAGAACTGAGCCTAGCCCGCCACTGAAGTGCACTGCAGAAGCTGAATTCATATTTTATGTTAAGTCATCCCTTCTCTGTATAATCTGGGCAATAATGCTTGCAGGAAATCATTCTTACCTCGGTATTTATTTTGTAAGACTGAAAGACTGGAGCATGTTCAGAGCCTCTAGCATCATGACACATCTAGAAAAGCACTAGATGGAGCAATTTCTGCTGCTTCTGGGAGGGCCCCATGCGAAAACCAGGGTGGTGGCCTTCTCCATATTTGTAATACACTTTCAACCTGTTTGAAAGCCATCAAAGTACAAAATGATCTTAAATACAGAACCTGCATGACAACATTTCAATTAAAAAGCTTTTAGGAAAGAGCTTGGAGAGCATCTAGAATACATTTCAAAAGGTCTTGGAAAGAAGGATGGGTCACATCAGCAGCATGGTAAACTGGGTAAAAGAGTGTTTCCCAAGACAGCTCCAAGCAAAATGAAAGTGATTGGGAACGTCACAATTAATTAATAATTAGTGCCAATCATAAGGTCTTTTATAGCATCCTTTATCTCAGAGGATCCTAAAGCACTTTGTAATTCCTACGTTCTTTTATCTCTAATGTGTTGCCATATTTCTGGGAAAGCATTGCACTAATGCACTGTATACAGTAGCAGAGCATGAAATTTTGTCAAAATCCCAGAAAATAAAGAATACCACCAACCTTTTTCTGGTTGAAATTTGGGCAAGAAAACTATGTGCTTGTGGCTAAGCTAGCAGAGAACATTTTCAATAGCTGTTATTCGGTAGCTCTCTTGCCTCAGCCCCAAATCAAGAACTTTTACCACTACTGTGTATTTTTGTAACAGCTCATATCATAACAGCTCAGAAGTGGAGCATTAATTACCAAATCAGTAGGATTTGACAATCCAAAATCCACGTGCTATCCTGAGGTTTCCCATGCAAGTACTATCTTAGATCAAGATTATTCGGTTTATGAGCCCTGAAAATATCCTAACCCTGCTGGCATAGCAAACCACATACACCTCTTACCAAAGAGTCAGTTATCTACCAGAGTCTTTTGAAATCTTCCTAATACCTAAAAGTCTGAGAAAGATGACAGGTAGTAAAATGGATAATAAGCTTTAACAAATAAGACAATAACAGACAAGGAAATAGATGGATTGCCAAAGAGAAATCCTTATGGACGTAGCTCTGAGAAATAATTTTGCTTAACAAATATTATGCAAAAATGTATCCTAAAAATATGGAAGAGGATCTAAACAAAACCCTGTCACCATGCATAAAACATTTTCACTTGCTTCATATGTCAGTATCTTTCTACATACGTGCCTTGACCCCTGTGCCACTCTTAAAAAAGGAAAAAAAAACAATGAAAGAGCAATGCAAAGTTAATCCTATCATTTGCCCTCGAGGAAGCCTGTGAGGAAGCACATCTGGCGTCAGTGGGATGCAAAGCAAAAGGGAAAGTGCTCCCTTCCCCTAAACCCATGATTTTGTCCGGGGAGGAGTTCGGACTCTGTGACTCTGCATTTCATCCCCTCGCTTTCCATGCCTGCAGGCTAAAAGGATGTTTATGTTGCAAGAGTTTAGACTAAGAAAATGATGCACCTGCAAAGAAGAGTATATATAACTTCATTTTAAATCCTTAACAATCTCCCCCTTTTCCAGTCATAAAACTGAAAATTCACAGTTTTTACAGGGAATTTCCTAATTTTGATGATGGTAGGACAAATAGGAGCTTAGTTTTTCAAAGTCTAATTAACCAGCTTACTATAATTTAAAAATCAGTTGTTCTATTGAATTCAGCAAGTCTCAGACCGGGACTGTTTTCCAGAGCATGAAACCCTTCTGTATCAACATTAGCTTGTCTAGGTCATACCTCTGCTTCGCCTTTGAATCTCTCCAACCTAAGCACCAGACTTCCAGACCCTCTTGACGTGAACATTGCAGTGCTACACAGCCTACGTTAACTTTTCCATCATTTCCCAGAACCCATCCAAGCTGGGCACGTGGGGATTTCCTCCATCCCCAGCCACACGCGCGCGCACAAAGGCTGATTTTATACTGACGTTCAGCTGCCAGCTCATTTTCCGCTGCTCTTTATAAAATAACATCCTAAGTAGCCTATTAGCTTTAAGGTCAAAATCTTTGTCTGTTTTCTAAAGCTCCTCTCCCGCGTCCCCCGCCTTGCACTTCCTTCCCTTTCGCTGCCCTTTCCCATCAATTATCCCACGGCCGCTGCTGCCATCTGCGCGCGCCGGCGGGACCCCGGTGCCGCCCGATCGGCTCGTTCAGCTCTCGGGCCGCCGCTCCCGCCGTCTTCACTCATTACCAAAACACTTGCTCGGGCCCTGGCAACCGGGCTCCGAGCCCTGCCAGCCAGGAGGTAATTACCAAACGGAGCCGGGAGGCTGCTGCGAGGTGTTGGAAGCAGCGAGAGAGACCCGGGCTATTTGCACGTAACGTAGCCGCCTACTTGTTTGGCAGTTGGTATGTGCTAATGATTGGCCTTATTCACTCCTTTTTCTTTTCTTTTCTTTTTTTTTTTTAACGAGCTATACCAGACAAAATATATGCCTAAAGAAAGTCAGAGATGCATCAAGGAGAGCAGTGATGTTTAGCAGCTCCCAGGTAGGAAGCGCGGTCTAAGGAGAGCTCTCCCCAACTTGTGTTTCCCGGTTCCAAGGGGTCTGGAGCCATCCGCGCTCTTTGGCTGTGGGAGGTTTCCAAGAGCCTCCTCTGCTGCCCAGGAAGCTGCCAGGAAGCCCAGAGCTCCTATTCTTGACCTGCTTGCTGATCCCAAACAGTTGCTACACCCTAAGTAGTCCAGCATCTCCCAGGCCCTGACTTGCCTTTCTGCCTGTTCTCTGCGTTACTTTCGAATCATCTTTGACAGAGATTTCTCCTTCTTTTTTGGCAAATTCCAAGAGTTCTCTGCTCTTTTATATTTATTTCCCTTCTTCATAAATACTTGCTTTAGAATTTTATTCTTTCACCAGGGAACTAAAGCTGACTGGTGTTGCTGTTAAAAAAAATATTTATATTTACTAGGAAAGTTCTTTCCTTTATCAGCTGAAAAGTTCTGTGTGGTTTTTACACCTGCTCTCCAAAGCCTTAATCTTTAAAAGTGCTCATGAACAAGGCAAATGTCTCAATGCTAACTAATTCTCTGGCAGATTTGGGAGTTAAATTCAAGCAGCACTTATCTCCCCATCAATGGGAAGGATTTATCTTATTACCTATCGTTCCCATTGACAAGAATTGGCCCTGTAAATTTCCAGCATATAAAGGAAAACAGACCCAGCTAAAACTTTTCATATAAAAATAGAGCTTTCATCAAAGCAATCCAGACTTGTATTGAGAACTGTTATAGTGAGAATACTGTATATCGCAAGCAAAGTAATTGATACAATGAAAGAAAGCCAAACAGATCACTTTTTTTAAAAAAAAAAAAGAGAAAAAATCTTTCCTACCACAGAGTTAAAAAGACCTTGCCCCTGGATTTGTTTGCAGTGCTTTGCTTAAGGTTTAATTCTATTGATTACACATTCCATTTTCCAAAGTGCCATTTGCCTGAAGGAGCAGGTGGTGTTTGCTGTTTCCATTTAACTGATATATTAGCCATGTGGTGCACTGCATCAGTGGGCAGTATTAATCAATTTACGGCAAGATGACAGAGAGAATCACTCACAGCAAAATTGCAAGGGGGAAAAAAAGGACAAAAGCAGGAAAATAATGACCACTAATGGGGAACTTGAAAACAGAGAGAGAAAAAAAATCTGTGCTTTTAATACTTCTCTTTCATAGCAAACGGAATTGGAAGAATTTAAGAATGGCCAGTAAGACAACAAACATTGCTATGTCCAGTGCAATACTTTGTGTAAGCACTTAGCTGGTTGGCATTATGGGATGAATACACAGTCAAAGATCTCAGACACTTGCTAAGCCTTCCCTCTCTTAAATGAAAGCAAAATGCACCATGCAAGATCAAATTTGGTAAAGGGCTTCCCTTGGAAGATGCATTAAGTTTCTACACGTGAAAAACCATTTCTGTGTGACACTAGTATATATATTATTTTAATAAACTTTTTGAATTTCTGACTCTAACAGTTCTAGGACACTGAGGTGATTAGGACTTCAAATCAACAGGCTTTTCATACTCATCAGATTTTATTTTCTTTCTAAAACTTGAACAAGTTGCATGATGTTTCTGTAATTACACTTCTTCAAAAATACATCTCAGCGGGAAAATAGAAAAAGGTAAGTGCAGAGGTGAACAAATGACTTCTTAAGGGTTTGAAATCTGGAAATTCATATCTCTTCAAAACTGCAAAGGCACCATAGTAACATTTATCTGTGCAGTTTTGCACTCCCAAGTGCGTTCTTTGGAAAATACTAATTGTACTGATAATATAACCACACGGCAGGTGGATTTTGGTCTCTATTTATACATTAAGCACTGGGCAGAGCTTTGAGCATCTGCTTAGCCCCAAGGCTCTCCCCCACCTCTCAACCATGTATAAATGTCAAAAAAACAAAACAAACAAAAAATCCCCCTCCCCTCCTGGGGAAGGAAAAGTAAATAAATATTGTATAAAATATTGCAATTCTAGCAAGTGAGATAACCTAAGAGCTGAATGGCAATCGCTGCATTACTTGGGATGTGCTACGTGAGGAGCAGGGGGGAAGCTGCAGAGCAGTGAAACACGAGCAGGCAGGGGAAGCACACAAGGATACAGCAACAAGGTGGAGCTGGTATGGAGGATGTTCCTGCAGTCTGTGAAAAGAACACTGTACACAAGCCCCAAACGCCAGACGGGATAAATGTGGAAAAGTGTGCGCAGGTCTATAGCCAGCCAGGGCTCCCACCTGGAAGGCTGGAGATGAACTTTTGCTGTAAATACACTGTATACAGCCACATTCATGTGGCATGTCTTGTGTGTTCCAAAAATGGCTTATAATAGCAGGTAATTAAACATTAAATATTTTAAATCCAAAAATAATGAAAAAATATGAAAATTTCACAATTTGAACAAGAGCCTCGAAAACCTCAGAGCTCAGAAAAAAACATCGTGGCAACGTAAGTTGAGCCAAAATTTCTGTTTCACATAGCTTTGTTAAAGAAAGGAGCTAAAATTCAACAGTAGCCACTGAAATTCAAGCTAAAACTGTAAAGCTTGTGAACTCCTGTAAGAGGGAAGACACCATTTAGGAAAAACTGTCAAATGTTCCTGAGAGGCATGTAATTTATCTTCCTTGTCTCCTATACACAGTGAACCCTTATACCTGAGTGTCTGTGTGCTTTTGCCTAATATTGTATCTTTCCTTAATATTTCAAAGTTCCATGATACACTGCAACTATGCTTCATAAATTAACAAATAATAATAAAACACTGCTTGAGGAACCTGTCTAAATGATATAATATTAGCATGAATCATCCCATTAATAAGAACCAAGGAAACGTTCTACAATGGAGTATGATATTGCATAATTCAATACAATAAAGTTATAAGAGCCCTCAGTAGCACCACATCATTAAATAAATTTGGCAAACTTTTCAATTGGACTCTACTTTCTGGATTTAATAAACTTGCTAATAGTTTGCTCATATCTTTTATGGTTCTTCTTCACATCTCTGGACAAAGGAGCTGTTTGAACATCTGTACAATTTTGCAGGGTGTAAGTGGAGATGATAAGAATGTGAAAAGCAGCCCAGGGAACAACACTTTAAAACATTAAGTGAAATTATATATGGGCTAATTTACAGACTAGGGACTTGTAAAGGAATTTTCTTTTATCTTCACATGGTACTTCATAACAAAACGTTATCAGGAAACCATTTCAAAAAATAGTGTTAGCATAGGAATTACCACAGTAAATGAATCTCACGGACCAAACCCTTCCATTGTTCTTTCCTTAACTACGTCTAAGAGCATATTTTGGAAGAAAATGCAAAAAGCCCCAGAGCCTTATTTTAGACAGCTGTTCAGGTAAGGTTCCTCCCTCTGATGTCTTCCTAATTCCCCAAATAAAATATTTTAATGCTCAACCATATGGTTTAATGTTATCTGAGACTTGTTAGACTACCGGAACTCTGGATATTCGCGCTAGACACACAATTGTACGGGGAATCTTTCTGCAGTTTTGGTCTCAGTCACACCTAGTGGCCAGCAGTTTCATGTTGGAGTCTCTACATGTGCACTACTCCTCTATATATTAAAGTAGCAGGAAGTATTCTTGCCATATTATTTTTCCTAGAGACTTATGTCTGTTTGCTGTGCTGTTTGCTGTACTGACCTATGTAAAACAGAAGATGCTTCCCTGTCCCTTCCAGAGCAGGCCCATGTTTCACGGGATGCAGGGGAACTGGGGGCTGCCCACGTGGAGCTGGGGAAGGATGAGTCCTAATTAAGAGATAATGTCAGCAGAAGAACTTTGTCACAGGATAATGATCCCCTGCTGTTACATAAATACGGAAGCAAAACTTAGACAGTTTTTGAAAATAAACAGTGAGGTGATGCCAAGTTGTTTATATTCAGAAAGGGAAACATTTATCCCACTGAAGTATTTCTATTTCTTTCCCCCCCCCCCTTTTTTTTCTCTCTAGTTAAACAAAAACAATCCTTGCCCAAACATACAAAAAAATCCTCATTCATGCCATTGGTCTTGCAAACCACCATGAACATACAATCCTCACTGCAATCAAAAACCAGCGTTTTAAAAGAGTACAACAAAATCCACACAATGGGAATAATAGTTTTAAGAATGTGGTCAAAAAGCTTAACAATGATTACTAATATTTTCCCACATATTAATAACCAAATTACAAGCTATAATGAATCAAACTACCTCTGTGGCAAAACAGCTTTCTGCTCATGGATATAAGCCAGCAGGCAATTTCATTTTGTATTTTACATTCACTGTATATGTACTCATTGGGCAAATTCTGCCCCTGATACCTGCTTATATTTGGAATAGGTAGACAGAAATCAGCAGAATTACAAGGTGAAAACTATAAGCAGAATCTGCTTATTAATGTTTTCACTGTTTATTTCTTCAATTTAAAATTGCTTGGTAAATGGCAACAAAGCACAGCACAGAAAATATACTGAGTTTCAAAAATCTGAAGAATAAAGCTTCCAAAGTGAAGCTCTGTGAGTGACTTTGCCTGTGTCTGCCACCAGCAATTCTCTCCTTCCAGGGCACCTGGGAATCAGCGACCTACAGATGCATGGGGAGAAAACGCAGCATGGCAGCTCCTGCAAGCCATGAAGCAGGTGAGATGAGAAGACACCAAACCTTGTGCCTCTGGTTGACTTGAGGTGCAGTCCCAGCCTTTAGCTGCCTTTCTGACCCTCGCTTAAGGCATAACATCCTTGCTCTTGTTCTATTGCATAGCACGTGAGCTCAAGAAGCTTCCATAGAGGTCTACATGTAGGTCTCCAGAAAGAGCATCTCCAGCAGGTCGAGGGAGGTGATCCTGCCCCTCTACTCAGCCTTGGTGAGGCCGCATCTGGAGTATTGTGTCCAGTTCTGGGCTCCACAGTACAAGAGGGATGTGGAGCTGCTGGAGAGAGTCCAGCGCAGGGCTACAAGGATGATCAGGGGCCTGGAACATCTGCCCTATGAGGAGAGGCTGAGGGAGCGGGGCCTGTTCAGCCTGGAGAAGAGAAGGCTGAGAGGGGACCTGAGCAGTGTCTAGAAGTACCTCAAGGGAGGCAGTGAGGAGGATGGTGCTGGCCTCTTTTCAGTGGTGGCCACTGACAGAACTAGAGGGAATGGCCACAAACTGAAGCACCAAAAGTTCCACAGGAACTTAAGGAAAAATTTCTTGACAGTGAGGGTGACAGAGCACTGGAACAGGCTGCCCAGAGAGGTTGTGGAGTCTCCTTCTCTGGAGATCTTCAAAACCCACTTGGACACAGTCCTGTGCCACGTGCTCTAGGTGACCCTGCGTGTGCAGGGGGGTTGGACTAGATGACCTCTAGAGGTCCCTTCCAACCTTAAACATTCTATGATTCTAGGTCCCAAGTTTGCCGGTATCCCTGGGCCAGCTGTGGGTGCACATGGCACCGGCAGGCTGGCAAACAGGCTTGCGTCGGTACTAGCCAACCTCGTTGGTGCCAGCGCTCAAGCTGCTTCCCTAAGATTACCAACAATGTGGTAGGAGGGAATATTTAAAGAATGCCATGGAGCAGCGACATGCCGACACGCGAGGAGCAGAGCAGGCAGTCGAGGCTCGTCTCACATGTCAGACCTAGTGCACAAAGCCTCAGCTGCTCCCCTTTACAATTCAGGTTCCTTTCTGTCCTGGATTACGAATCCTGTCATTTGACAGTAGTCACTGTTTTTTTTTTTTTTTCCTGAGAATAAGTGTAGTTTTAGTTAAATGATTAAATGAATCCAGTACACACTGCTAGAAATAACATTTAGGAAAATTAAGATGTGTTTTCTTTGGGGGTATATGTATCACAGAAATGTATGTATGTAAACAAAATATATGTATATATATAAAATAAAAAAAAATAGAAAGGGAAAATGCAATTTCTAGTGGCAGTCTGTAATGCCCAGTGAACACAGTTTTAACATTTTCCTGTGCACGTTTGCTTTGCTCGACATTCCTCTCTTGGAAACCGCTGTTTAGTCAAAACTAAACCAACATGTCAACGTTTTGCTCATTCTTAAGCAGCGCTATTGATGATGAAGGTTGCAGTGTCCCTTCGCTGTCGGCTGCCCCATGTGGCGGTCAGGGCGCTCGGCCTGTGCACGAGCGGGTGCCTCGGGAAGCCGGAGCGCCCGCAGCCTCCATACCCAGCAAGGCACCCGTGACATCTCGGCGCCTGCTTGATTAGCTCTTGGTTACCTCCGTGATAATGTCTGGAGGCACTGATTAATGTACAATAATGGTACATCTCACTGGAAAGATAAGCTTATAGGAGATCAATTAAAGAGTGGCAATTTCACAGGCTACAAGCGAGAAGAATGGTGCTCGCAGCCTTTTCTTGGAGCTATTTTTTAATCAGTTTCTTCTGCCTGCTCCAGGATTTTCATGTAAAACAGTAACTATCATATGGGGGAAAAAAAAAGAAATACCCTGAAAATGAAAGGTGACGGTACCTATTAAAATTACAAGGGAAAATGAATATGAATCAGGGCCCCTGAACATTCCTTCAGCTGTCAGGAGGTTACAAATTCTGCTTTGATGATAAGACAAGAAGTTTTTTTCAAATGCAAACTTGCCATAAATGGTACATAGGAGAATGGCATTGTTTCATGCAATTACATTGTTGCCTGGGCAACCATGTACAAAAGTTAATGTAAGTACAGGTTTAAAGACGAAGTGTCTCCTAAATTGGAATAAAAACCCACTTAATAGTATAGATGATCCACAGGAAAAAAAATGACCTGCATGTAACTATAAAAAGACCTCTTCTTGAGCAGGAGATTATAAATTAAAGGTTACCTTCCTCCTCCAGCTTTTAGTCAGTCATTTTAATAATAATAAAAGCAAAAGTCCTCAGGTACTATATCTTTAATAGATGTAACAATTAAAATTTTAAGAAAATGAATATTAATTTTCTATGAGAATATTTTAGAGAGATAAATCACGTAATTAATGAGGATTTCAGAGGACAGCTGTTGTTATATGGGCTTTCCAAACAGACAACAAATTATTTTGCCCCAGAGCTGGTACTATAGGCAAATATTTTATTGAAATGTACCCAGAGATCGTTCTTCCAAAAAATATATTTAATACAGATGGGGGAGGGAGAAAGCCTATATTGTACTGGGCCATCAGTTTTATTACTGGAATGACTATGCTTCTTCCTATCATCAGCCTGGATTTAATGGCAGAATTACGGCCCATTATGTCTATTGCAATGACTTCTCCAGAACAGGGTGGCCAAGGCTATATTTGGATGTGGAACTAAAACGCATGGTTGGATGGATTCTTTAGGGCATTTTGCATCCCTGGTCACATGCCAAACTGGAGAAGTGTCCAGAAATCACGAGAAAGAGAGGTCATGAAACAGCAAAAAAAAAAAAAATGGAAATAAAGAAAAGATCTCCCTATCGTGCATTTCTATTTTTTAGACCAAAATATAATCTGCAAAGAACTGTGCATTTACACCCCTACTGACAGGGGGTTTTGCTGACAGCTGCTGCCTCTAGGACCTATGATGATGTTATAAAAGGCAAAAAAAAAAATCTGTAGAATAAAAAAACCTATATTTTTTCAGTTTGGAGGGAACATTAAAAATACTCTTACTACTGTCTTTTCTTTCCAAATACGTGCATTCTTCTTGAAAGAAGAATAAACTATCATGCAGCCTTTGTCACTACATCCTCAAAAAAAGAACATCCCCAGTATCCAGGAGGGACAAAACACAATATATTGAAAGGAAAAATGCAGTGCTACTTGAGACATGGACGATCTGACCTAGCAGGTATTTTCCTTCTCTCATTTCATTGACTATATGAAAAATGGTAGAAGTGCATAATAAAGCCCAACACATAGTCACCAAGACACCAAGGAACTGAACTACATAACAGAAGAATACAATTTTGCCTGTGTTAGGAAACAGTAACTATATTTTCCTGAAAAAAAATGTCAGGTAGGAAGAAAAGAGATTTCTGGCTGATGCTAAAAGAAAAACCTCTTTGTGCTAATCCAGTTGGGCATGATTTTCACAAGTGCTGAACACTTAAAACCCCACTCGAAGTCAATAGAAGCTGAAAGTGCTCAGCACTTCTGAAAATCGAGCCCTTAGGGAGCTGCTGAAGAACAAAGAGCAAGGAACTTGTGCCTAGGATAAACTGACTGTCAAAATTTGTAGAGCTGCCACCATCTTCTCATTTAAACATGTTCTTAACACCTTCCTCTGCCTCTGAGTGATAGCTACAAGTCACTCCAATCTGGCACTGGTTAGGCAAGTGGCAAGCTAAGATTTCTGCTTTTATGCTAATGCATTTGTTTTAGAATTATCATCTTGCTTGTACAACCCCACATCCATCCCTGTTTATCTATTTAATACACCTGTTGCATCTTTTTCTCTACCCAGATTGAGGTTACCAGAATGGATACCCCCATAAAACTGCCATTACAGGTAATCAGCTCTCCTTTTTAAAAATGTATTATTAAAGATCTCTTCAAATTATTCAATTATCTCTTCAAATTTGGAACCCCACAAAAAAAATCTATAAATTATTCAGCTTTCAGCACAGTGGTTATTAACCTGTGCTTGTAGGAATGCAAAATCACCAAGTTAACATTACAAACCACAGCTAATTGGAAGGTATCAATCTTTTGTGCCATCTGTCATATTAGAGAGTTATAGATCAACAAAGAACAAAACAGAATCGGGCATCAAACAAGCCTGAAAAATGAACTGGCCACTCCAACGACTGTAATGTGCTCCCGAGGAAATATGAAAAACTTAAAACATCTCTGTGCAATAAAGAAATGAGATCTTATTGGAATTCTTATGAAGAGGAAGGAAAGTCTTGGCATGACTCATAAAATAATAATAGTATGAATAATATTTTGCATTGTTTCAGTGCCTTCTATCTTGGAAGCTCAAAGTAACTTTATAAAAATTAATGGATTAAGCCTGACAACACACCTTGGAGGTGTACTATTATCTTTGTTTTACAGATAGTAAACCTAAGGCAAACATTTCTTGCTAGACTAGCACTAGAAGAAAGCTTCATATACCGTCCTTGCAGAAAATGCCCTTCTCAGAAAGCAAGGCATGGACTATCCCTTCCTCTTGTCAGTGTAAGCTAGAGCTGACTAAATAGCTTTTAATGGTCACTCGAAACAAAAATGTCTCAAGAACTGCTACTTTCATCCTGAAAACTGAAAGCTACAGAAGGCAAAGATCCAGCTCACTATTCTTCCAACATCATTTTCTACATCTTCCATATTTTCTGTTTGTCAACAGTGCTGGCTAACTATCCTGAACATAGAGCTCAAGTGAAGACACAGTTTGATTTCTTCTGCCTAGTGGATCTCATGGAGCTTGTCTAGGGGAGAGGGAAAAGAACCCAGGTTATCCTGATGGCTTTAGTGGATGTAGGACACAGGCAAGATATCAGCCATAAAAAGACCAAGTCACAGAATAATTATATGTGCTTAGTCAATATCCAAAAATTATTTCAGGACCAATTCCCTAGAAAAAGAAAAAAAAAAAATCCGAGGCTCAAAATCACGCTTTCAGTATCTGTCTTTCATTTCTGCCTAATGACATGTGCTTGGATAGTCACCAATCCAGGATACTTTGGAAAGATCTTAATCTGTCTGAACCAGAAAAGCTGTTGCACTGAGATAAGCTAAAAGACGACAATTTTACTAAAAAGTATTATCTGGAAATTCTTTCTCTACCAAGGTAAACATTGCCAGATAACCTACTTTCTACAGAGCAAATGGAAATATTTTCAAAGGAAACCAGAGGTTGATACATCTAAATGCATATGAATTTCTCTACACCTACCTATATATTTGTCTTTATAATGACTAGGCACCTATGTGCCTGCTTAACCAAAGTGAAATTTCAAAATCTAAGTATACATGTCTGGATCACTACAGTAACAGCTCACTCACACTCAGTGACTATAGGTATAAATAATAGGTGAGCTTCATACTGATGAAAATCTAGCTGGAATTGGGTCCTGGGGACAAGCCAGAATTATGTGGTTCATTAAGACATTGTATTCAGCCAGGGCAGGTCTTATTGGACATAGCTACTATGTTATTCATTTCACCTCAGTTGTAAAGCTCTAGGGATACTATATATACATATCATCATGCCACAAGGCCTAGATGTTGTTGAAGGATCTTTGTGCTACAGTTCTACATCAAGTTCTACATCAAATTTGATTCTACTGATCTATTCAAACCTGAAGAGACTGCAATATTTTAGAGAGCAATATGGAAGCCTAGCTGATGAGTTCCCCATTTAAGAATAACAAGAGCTAAAAAGATGAAATTTCCAGGATTTCAGAACTGTTCGAGAGTCAGCTGGCTTCGCTCATGCTGATCCTCCACATTTGGGAGCACTAAAGCAGAAGAGTGATTTACAGACACATCTTTGGAAGATGTCTTCAGTGCACATCTATACAGGAGCACAAGGTGCAACAAGTTTTGCTCCTTCTGTGATCTGAGAGCAGGGGTAAGAAAGGAGAATACCCCACCTGCCCTTTTACCCCTCAGTGTAAAGGCTCCTAACTTCCCGCTAGCGATCACGCCAGCTAAGTAGACCAGAGGGAGAGCAGCACAGTGGCAACACACTGACAAGGCGATTCGATTTCAATTAACTTTTCAGCATCAGCAAGGCAGAGTGGGGAACACACAGATGCCAGGCAGTGATAACTCAGGTACTCAATGGACAGGGAAATAATGCAGGGAAATAAGGCTGTTTGATTTGCAGGTTGACTAATGCAACAAAAAATATTTCCTCATTATCATTTTATTGGACAGAAAGTTAAGGGAGGGGCATATAACTAAAGTTATTTATTATAAAAACATCAGGAAAATATGAGTAGTTCAGCACTTTTTAAAAAGTGGTGTGGATGTAACAGCCAGAGGGAGCTCCTCTACTGGTCAGAGGTGCGAAAAAAGAAAGTTCCAGAAGGTTCAGGAACTGCTATAATCACCGAATAGGGGCAAAAGTTGCCACCTGCTAATTAAAGCCTCAGAATTTTAAGGCTATGGGATTTCCCAACCATTACAAGCTGAGTGGATGCAAAAGTGGGGGATCTATTACAACTAGCATTTTTGGTGAAAATGAGCTACACTTCAGATCTATTTTCCCTCAGGGTTTTGAAGAAGGGGGACAGATGGTTGGATAATTTATACCATTTGGCATGTGGTTGCATTTTGGAGCGGGGGGGAAAGAAAAGAAACAGAGACAGACAGACATGAGCTATACATATCTGAGCAGAGCTGCAATGATTTTAGACACAGATTTGCTCAGGCAACGCCACCAGTATGTGTCACTAGACATTATAATGGTAATTTTAGATGAAAGATAGGGATTGGCGACTCCTCTGCAGAGAAATTAAAGTTGACAATGTGATCATGAATTTTATAAACACCACCATTTGAGGATCTCAGAAAGCACTTGCAGAAGTTTGTTTACATTAATACACAATCATGCTTTTCATTTCATACTCTCTTTCATCACTGGATTTTAGTTTTCAGGGGACTTTAGCCCCTCTGGCACTAATTTTCTACTATTTGACTTATATGGCGAAGAAACAGGTGAAATTCTAGCTAATAGTCGTCTTTTAGGAGTTTCACAATATCTAACAATATGGAATATTGAGGCAATAGATACAGCAGAGACACTCGGCCTAGTCTCTGTCTCTCAACCAGAGCTTGTCAGCGTTAGTGGACGCAGCATCCACACGAAGCAAGGCCGCAGTGTACGTCCTACACAACTATTGAACACAAATCTTAACTGGCCACCTTGCTTGTGTCCTTGTTGGTTGACGTGGGAAGGCAGCTCCAGAAGTCTCGACTCTGCTCAGTAACTAACATTTACTCTCCTAAATGTGTTCCTCCAGCAGCCACCTCAGGAAGGTCTCGGAAAAAGCCAAAGCAATCAGAATCTGTAAGGAGAGCTGTGTCAAATCTAAAGCTGTAAATATTAAAAACCCATCGCATGAATATTGCAAAGCTAAATGCTGCAGGTTGGCAAAAAGCCCACGGTTGCCAGTGACCTTCCCTGGGAAGCGAGGGCCGACCTCCAAACAGCAGCGCAGGGGTCGCGCGTGTTTGTGTTTATCGTGCATATAAATACACGCCGCTCTGTTGACCGAGTTTGCGGGACATTTACAGTAGTTATTAAACCCGATCTGTATTGTTTCAACCTTTCCAGGGCTCTGCCAATGTTTGTACAGTAAATGTTCTCATCTACAAAGGAAAAGGAGGAGGAAAATAAACGCCTCTGCACAACAGAGCTGGAGCAGCAGGCCCTGCATGGTGGGAACATAGCCACAGGCAAGGAGGTGCATGGATAGCAGGCCTCAGGCACATGGACGCACACGGGCGATCCCTATACTGCTGGGAGCACCATGCACATGGAATACGGGCACCCGGAGGCTGTATCCCACCAAGCCTTTACTGTCCAAGGGCAGCTGCTCCATGAAGGCTGCCCACCTCTCACCAAGAAGTCCAGAGGTGGCCATGGCGGGACAGACTCTGGTGTTTACACCAAAACCCTGCTGTGACTTGCAGGGACAGACTGGGAGAGAGGCAGAGAAATATGAAGAACAAGGAAGAACCCTTGGAAGGCTTAAAAACAGATGTTGGATGTTTGCAGCGAGTGCACCGCAAGAGGAGTGCCTGGCTTTACTCACAAGAGTTGGGTTTCAGGTGTGAAACCATCTGCTTCACCACTGCAAACCCAGGCAGACCCTACCACAACTAATATGGGATTCCTGTTGTGGAGCAAAAATCAGAGCTGTTTTGAAGGGTGGGGAGAGCCCACGGAATTACACAGGAAGATTTCTTAATAGTGGAAGAGCTGGTGAACACCTTAGACATATCTCTGGCACTAGAGGATTTTATTCACTGGGCTTTTAATTTGTTTTCACAGCGGTTTGAACAAATTGAATTTGTTAATTAAAGCGGTAAAATGAAATGCTGAACATTATTGACTAGATGCTAATTACATTAGAAGAGATATCGGGGGAGGGAGGAGTCCTTGTTTTCAATAGCCAGGACAAATCATATTAACAGAGACAAGTGATCAGTCTGAGCCTAAATTCTGCAGGGAAAAAACTGTTTACATGTTGCGGTTTAATGTTTATCATTCATGATCTTCAATTGGCAATACCAATAGAAACATGATTACTGCAGCTTGCTATTGTACTTCTTTTCAAATTTCACTCCAGTTTATAACATTCACTAAGCAGAGGTCATTACCCAATTAAATGCAATGATGCTCACTGTGCTAATCAGGAAGGACATTATTTTAAAGTTGGCCTCATGAAAATGCAAGCAGCTCACATTCCAGCTCTGAAAGGCCCTTTGAGTCTTCAAGCTGTAACTTTTAGTATTAAAAAAATTAATATCAAGTTGATTGTTTTGTTTCTTCATACTCCCTTTCCTTTTATGACCTTAATTTCCATATTAGCATATTGTTTGCAGTAAAATTTTAATTTTCTCCACCATGTATTTGTATGAGAATGGCTTTATTCAATGAATAAAGAAACAACATGAATCTACATCATAGTTCTGCTAATGCCTGCTACACAAGCTCAGTGAGGTCCCAAGTCCTGGCCCCACCACTGCAGGTGTTCATTTTAAGCAGCACACATTCACCATTCAGCTATATGACCACTGTCTTCAAAGGAAAAAATCTGTATGGTCCTATTGATTTGAAAATGCCAATAATTTTTTTTTCCTAAGGTGCCTGAAAGTAGAACATAGGCCCTAAATCATTTAGTTGATACTTAAAACTCTCCCCTTCATGTGTAAGTTTCTTTCCAGATTTAAACTCTAGATATCAAAATGTCTGAGTCAAATTACAATCCAGCTTATGCTGTCAGGGTTACATTGACTCTACAGTGCTAACAGGTATAGTACAGATTACCAAAAGCTTTTTGTGTCAGTACCATGATTCAAGATACAGAGAAGATGATATGCTGAGTAAGAGGAACTGTTCTTAGGTGGATGTCTTTCTCCATTGTGCTCTCCTAATCATGTTCCTTTTCCAAATGCCACCAGGATACTGAGTGTTTCATAGATACATAAGGAGACTTTCAGAAGGAGTGAAGGCATTTCAGTCTGAAAGGCATCAAGTCTCTGCTGCTCATAAACATACCCTAAACAGTAGATGATATTGCATTATAAAGAAAAAAGAACAGTTGTGATAATGAGAATCAGCTTTAAAGCTTGCTGGGAAAAGGGGATAAATGTCTTCCTTCCTTTAAAACCACAGCAGAGAAGCGCCAATAAAATGATACAGGTCTGATAAATGCAAATGAAATTAATGAAAGCAACAACTTACATGTCTAAGAAATAGGGGCAGAGCTGAAAAACCTAAGCTACAGCCATCAGAAAGAGCAAAACCAGCTGCAAATCAAGGCACCTGCATTTGCTTAACCAATGAGTGCAAAAAAGCCCCAAGCACAGGAAGGTGATAAATTAAAGGTTCTCAGCTCTGGCATGTTGAGAGTGTCTTAATAGGGACAGTTGAGAAAACAAACAAATGCTCTTCCTCACTGTAAAGAGCATGTGCTCTGTCCTCCTTTCCACTATTTGTAAATGACACACAGAATCGTCCATGTGGCACTTTTTTTTTTTTCTATTTCTAATTTCGTTTGATAGCAACACAACCTGGCTGGGCTCAGTATGGTCCTACCATAGCAGATACTCACTCCATGTGTAATGCCTGAATTTGTGCGTGTGTGAGTATTTGCACATTGAGTGCTTCAAGCACAGGCAGCCTCAGGGATTTGGGAGCCCTGGGAATGGCACTGCATGGAGGGGGGTCTCCAGCTGTGAACAAAACCAGTCCAGTCGACACGTGTATACTGTAAACTGCTGTTTGCATGCACATTTAGTCTGTCACTGTCACTATAGACCTAGTATATATGCATATGGTGCACATATATATACAGATCATATATGTGTATGATGTATATGCTGTATATATGCAAAAGATTTTTACAGTCCTACGTATTTAGAAAAGTAGTAGATTGCTCCAAAAATAGTTCCAAAAGTATTTCTCATATGCCTTTTATAAAGGACACAGAATTTGACCTTATAATGTGGTCCAATTGTCACAGACAGGTGACAGTTACAGCAGGGACTGGTGGGGTCTTTGGAGACTTTCCCAAATTGTGGTAGTAAGACCTGGACCTTGGGGAACACATCTCTTAAGATTACTCTAGCTTCAAAAAGAATCAGAAACTAATTCTCAGGGTTTTACAAGTTCTTTCTTAGGGACAGCAGAATAATAAAGAGTCCAACTCTACCTGCCTATGCTCATCTACTGAGCACAACTGAGCTATCTGAGAACCAAAGCAGAAAACAGGTGGGGCTGGCTAGTACAAGAATCTGATACAATTCTTGACTAAAATTTGTCCCAGAACTTAGTATATTTAAGCTTCTATAACTTTCCCATATCTAACGGTAAATTGAAAAATTGAAAGACTCCTCTCTGAGGAAATCCAGTCCTCCCATACACTACCTCTCCCTTTTGCTAGTTCTGACTCTCTGTTCATAGTCTAAACTATGGATGTTTTTCTAGTCTGAGAAGCCTCCATGACAATTTTCTTCAGATCTTTCTGCATGAGATGCAAATAACAAAGTTAAGTTTATGCTTCATCCAGATTCTGGGTCAAAAAAATGCAAGAGATCAAGGATTAGAAGTCTGAAGTAAAATGCTTGGAAATGTACACAGGAAATTATTACAAGTAATGCTTCTTCTGAAGTCCTGCTATGCTGATATGGTCTTACAGATACTCAACGTAGGTCTGTGGCTCAGCAATCCAGCTCTATGTTTGCTTGAAAGAAGTAATAAATTTGTTACAATCAGTAAGCAAAATTCAAAACAATTGGGCATCTACCTTGGAATCTGCTTGCTATACAGAAAACAGTTTAATACTGGCAAAAAAAAAATATCTAAGAAGTGTACAGGACCTAACTAAAGGAGATGTGCTTTGAAAAGAGATATTAAAATTACAATCCATTTGTTTGAGATTAGAAATGAAAAACAGTGAAGGCAGAGTCTAGGTTTTAGGGTGTTGATTGGTTCATGTTGCCAGACAGCCCATTTTGTTAAAACTCAATGCCAGCCCAGTAAAACACTAGCAGTAGTTATGGAGCCATGAAGACCACACTGCTGTTCTATAAAGCTGGGTGCTTTTGGAATTCCAGTGTCCTTACTTGATGAGCCCCAAGCATATGTCAAAAAAATAAACTTTGCAAACACTGCATGAAGGTATGACCTCACACATTTCCACCAGCAATACCTGCTAAAAAGAGGAGAATCCTTAATTTATCAGCTTCAACAAGCCTGAGGGGGAAAAAAAAAAAACACAGAACAGATTCACTGTTCTCTTGAATTTTACTCTTTAGAATTTTACTCTTTAGATCTGTTTTTACTCTCTAGAATTTTACTCTTTGGACCTGTTCTTGATACCTCCTAGGAATATATAAAAATGAAAACCGAAAATGGAAAGCTTGTGCTTGCACATTTATTATCCTTTATTTTCAATAAACATCCAGCCCAAAACGCATGTTTTGTATGGCTTATGGCTCCTTGGCCACGTTGCTGGACCACTTCACTCACGTGTCAATCCATGGCACAAGATGCACATCTTCTGCAAAAATATGCAGGTGGGAAGTTGCCTTACAACAGGAAAAAACAGAAATCGACAAGGCTGTTTGCTGAAGCCAGTGTAATTTGTATGAGCAGTAATCTTTATCTTTGGTAAATTTACTGTTTTACGTACCCAGCTTGAGGACCAAAGAGCTCTGGATAGAGCTCATGTGCAACTTTTGAGAGGGAATAACTGAAAGGAAACAACGATAACGTGTTTCAGCTGCCAATTCCTTGTGTATTTGAGGTTCTTTTTCACTAGTGTTATTAATTTATATATCAAGTCCTCTTACATATACACATTTACTTATCATTAGCAATAACATATCATAAAGATAAGTCATACGCTTCCAGGGCCTAGCTCAGCTTGGGCACCGTGTGCTGCAGAAGGGCAGCCCATCTGGAGAGAGTGACCAGAGCAGGAAGGAAACACAGGCAGCCTTCAAAAGAAGTAGCACTGTTCCTCACACTAGCTCAGAAGTAGAAAATATTTCCTCTTTTTAGTGTCTTCCTCCATTCAGTGCCTCGTTATTTAAAGCCAGGAATCAGGAATGTAAATCACAACAGTTCAGTCTAACTTCCAATGCTTTCTCATTCTAATATGAAGTTTATTTACTTTGTATATTCCTTTATTTGTCTTAAATTGTTTAATTCATGTTGTGATTCTACTAGAGAATTTTACCCTTTCTGTCTGAGAGAAAATTCTCTCTACCTAAAACTCCAAATGTTATTTCTCCCAATATTTCAGTGAGCCACTATCTGAAGACTGTCTTCTGGAGGATATACAGCTCCAGATGGTAAGAAAACTCTGGGAAGCATTACTCCTCTGGAGCTGACTACCTTTTTGAGAAGTGTGTCTGAACTCCAAAGATGATAGCCTTGCTTTCTAGAAGGAAAAGCAAGCACTACAAGGGCTGCTTGCTAGGGAGCAGGCCTTGAAGCCAGCAGTGCTTCAGGAGCTGTAGCTGGCTCTGAGGAAACCAAAGGAGAATGTCCTTGGTGAACTTGCTCGGGCAGCTTTGAGGAATGTAACAGTAATATAGGTTGTGTTTGGGATCATCACCAAGAATAAGTACCCTAAAAATGAAAACAAAAAGCCAGCATCCAGTTTGGACAGCTGTTTCATTTTCAATTTCCACTAATTCCTAAGTGTGGTTAATGAACATGGAGAATTTCAGTACATCTCTTCCAGAACAGATTAAGGCTACAACCAAAGGCAATTAAGTAAAACACAGAATATAATTGAAAAAGTAGGAACCATAAGTCCTCGGTCAGCCTAATGGATGTAGCAAGTGAAGCAATTTCTGAGCACTTGTTGAGTTCCTTCTGAACAGTCCACTACCGGGCTGATGAGTAAGCATCAGACCATAACGTTTGTCACAAGAGCGTGACAAGTCAAGTGACGAGTCAAGTTAGCAAGGAGACAAAATGTATCTTACTTCTGAAGAAATTATGTCTGGGTGCATATTAGTAGAGAGCGGAAATTTACACTGCTGTATGTTGGATTAAAAATGAAAGTCATCTGTGCCTTTATTCAGAACTACATCTCTGTTGAGGGTGTTGTAACATTAAGGTATAGGCATGCACACATAAATAGCATTTTCTCATAACACCATTCTGGCACAAATGCACCTACCTATACGAAACCTCTTGTCTACATACAGTAAATCAAATATGTAAAGTTATAATTTTGTCTGTAACAATTTTTTTTTCAGTTTTTCTGCATGGGAATCGCATGCTCATACACAAGATAGCCCAAATGCTAGGGCCAGTCCAGCCCTAGCTGGTCACACTGCAAACTGAACACGGTCCTTGGCAGTGGGAGGCAATCACTGCCTGCTCCATTACAAGCAATGCTGCAGAACTGTTGCCAGTAATGATGCCCAGCACACAACACTGTAGCCAGGTGATTTAATGGAGAAGAGTCTGAACTTGGAATTTCTTTGTTTTGCCATTCGCATGCTGTGGAGCCTGAGCTTCGTTCAGAGCTGACGTTATGTCAATGCACTCATTACAATTTAGCTGAGGTCTGTGTATTGTTCTTCATATATATTCACAGCATACAGTAAACTCTAATAGCTCCTTTGGAGCTGTTACACTGTATGCTGTAAATGGTTATTAACAATAGTATTCATTCATTTACATGTAATGGATTCATAATAGCAAAAGTAGAGTGAAAATCTTACACTGTAATATGAAAAGTAGATACTGCATAAAGGCAGCATTTTAATACTCAATATTCTGACTGTTTTAATTATTTTTTAAATATCAATAGGTCCTGGTTCAGTAGCTTGTAAAATTATACAAACCACAGCAGGCTTTAAGTCAAAGGAGCACAATGAATAGTGTGCACAAAGCCGTAGATTTCCGCAGGCCTAATGGTTCCCAGAGACAGGCCCATGACAGTGATGGGAATCCTTCCTTGGAGGTGCTGTGCCAGGGAATGGGCATGAGGGCGCTGAGGTTTCCCACCACATCGCTGCCCATGTGGGACACCCACCCTGCGGTTTGCACCCCACATGCTGCAGGAGGGTGGGATGAGGAGTGAGAGGAAAACCACCAGGTGGGAATTCACTCACGCGCTTTCCAAAGTCTGCAGGCAGGTGATGTAAGCTCAGCCTGTTTGCCTATAATGTGTGATACGTGCATATGTCACTTATAATGGCCATACTGGCACAAACCCTGCTTCCTCGCAATAGGAGAAATTCAAAAAGACTTCCTGGGGGAAAGCATTCATTTTGAGCCACTGCTAGAGCCTCATTTTTCCATTCCTTCAATGAAAAATACCAACAAATAACTCAAATGGATCCAATTTAGGAAGGACAAAGACTCTTCACTGAAAATGTCCAAGTCCCCCACTCCCTACAGACACAGTAGGAAAGACCTAATTGAGCCTAGCAGATGCTAGCTAATCAGCAGCTCTGAGAACGATGTGGAAAGAAAGGAGCAACTCTGAGACCCTTTCTAATAAATTAAAGAAAAACATGGTCTTCTTTTTGGGTTCTCATAGGGTTTAAGGTTATAACCGACTAAAACTAACTGAAGAAACCAATTTAATAATGGAGTTACTAGCAAAGCACGAACACCCTATGAACAGACAGGCACCACTGTGAGAAAGTAGCTGAGCTTCAAATACAGGTTTTGTTCAAGTCGCATTTTGTTTATCTAAGAGGTTATACAACTGGGGGTGTATTTTCTGTAGGTTTGAGATTCTTCTCCTTTTGTTGTTTGTTTGATTTTAATAATCTGGGATGACTTCTATAGTGCTTCTCTCAGCACAGTCTTGGCTAGTAGAATGTCATGAGAATATCAGGCCTCATTATTTCAACATAATAATTGGTTTCTTTAGTCATCCAGAAATCTAATGGAAACTGTAAACATCAATACAAATTTAGCTTTAGTTGGTATCCTCTGAATACCACTAATTTGGCTATTAGTTAGATTGCCTCATAACCTAAATGCAATGCCTTTGTTCTCAAGCAACAAGATGAAGTAGAAGAGGAGAAAAGAAAATACACATATTCCTGATAGTCAGGACTAGATTTGTAGCTAAAAGGAGGTTATACCAAAAGTGCAGGCACATTCACATGCAGCATAAAACTATCCAGCATTTGGGAATGGCAAAGTAACAGGAAGCCCATTTTTAAGAATTTCCTGGATAAGCTGATTCTGTAACCTAGTCAAACATCCAGGAAAACGCACCAACAGTTATTTATCACAGGCAAATAACTTGCTTTAATACTTGAGTACTGTATGGTAACTAGTAAGGAACAAATGTTCTGTGTTTTATTGTTTCTTATTTCTATTGGGTTCTACAAAGATACTGTAATTATACTGACATAAGCCATGTTCCAATTTACCTGTATTTTACGACTGCTGGTTTTGAGCTTACACTAACGGTCAACAATACTATTTCACTGGCAATGGCATTCAAAAGAATCTCAAAAATTGGTAACATTTTCAAAAATAGAATAAAAAAATATAGCTATGCCATTTATTTTTGCCTGCCTATTAAACAACTATTTCCATGTATTTTATATGTGCAACTATGTAATATAATTAGCTGCATGGCAATGACATTTTTACGGCACTGTAGATAAAGAGCTAATATGTTAACCCCCAGGACCCAACCTTCCAAGGTGAGAATTTGCTCATTATATCCAAATTAGTAGAGATATAACATGCATCTTATCTTTCTTGCAAATTTTGTACTTATACTATGGTACAGTGATCTGCTTTAATTTTCCTGACTATAAATAACTGGAAGCATACACTTCTGGTTCATGCTAAAACTGAGTCTTAAACTGTGAATGTCATATAGAAAACCAATTGTTCTTTTATATCTGAATGACAATGTTTACTTCTATAGCATAACTACCTCTTTGTTCATAGGAATGAAAAATAAAGCTTAATGTATTCAGAGCTTCATTGCTATTAGCAACAGACAAGCCTGCTTTGCCTCAGATAGCAACTGATTAAAAATAATATTCAGTTGTAATTATCAAGATTGTACCCAATCACCAGAGCTACTGTATTGCAGACATACATTAAAACCTCATGGACAGAGGGCAGGGATAGGAGGTTAAAAAATCTTAACGTGCCAGCAATTTGTGTGATCTGCAAGGTGCATTAATCTACACTGAAAACAAAGTCATTCCTTCTGTGTTTCTAGTTACATTTTTATGTTTAACTGTGTTCTGAGTGGTGCCAATTACCAATGTGAGAGCTGCAGACTTGATTATCTCCCTGATTTTAGAGAGTCCTGTTCCATTGATAAGGATCTCTGGTATACAGTCTGTATCACACAATGCCGCTCCATCGCCCGATATTGAGTTAAAAGGACCATAAATCCTGCTTGGCAACCTGGTCTGCTGGAATAATGGAGAGTGCTTGGCAGCAGTGGCTGAGCTGTAATTCAAGCTCATCTCCTCAGACAACTGGAGAGGGACACACATGGCCGCAGAACTCATTTCAGAGTCTGAAAGCCATTAAACATCTTTCGCTGGCTCCTACACGGAGGAGTGTGATGCCAGAACCTCCGTGCCAAGGGATACCCAATGGGAAGGCATATGGTCTGCTTTCACTTGTGCTGAAGAGTTCATTCTTGTTATTTAAGGAAATAATGGAATGTGTGTGTCTGTCTTTATCAACAGCCTGCCTGTTTTAATGGAGGAATATTGATGTATGATTAAAACGAATGGTGTATTATAAGCAATTTCACACTGTGTGCTGGCTGTGTCTGCAAAAGGGTGAGATGGGCAAAGGAGGAGGAGAGAGACATTGCAGTCCCAGCAAGGAGGCCAGCTAATCCCGGGTTTAGCTCCAAGGAGCACCGTGCAAGAGGCATCACCTGTTTCTGTTCCACCAGCCACGTGGTAACGTGACACTGGGGCCATAAGCCACCCACAGGACAGGTCCTGCTGCCCCTGAGATATAGCAAGTGCACGGGACTCCTTACAGCTTGTGAGAGCAAGCACTGCCCCCCTCGTCCCTAATCAGCCCTTTCCAGCTTCACATGAAGACTCCCATTTTAGCATTCATTCCTAAATCTATAAAATATTAATGCTAATATTATTGAAGTTGTCAGTCTAGCATGTTAGAAAACCTAGGGCTGGTTCAGAGTAACTGGTTCAGTGAGAGCTCATTGTGAGCCCTATTTTCATCCCATCCAGGGAAGGAAGAGAGGTTTAGCTGCTGTGCAATTCACACACTGGCTTTGGCATCAACACTAGACATGATCAACTACCAGAAATAAAGATCAGAAAGAGCAGGCGCAAACAAATGGAGGAAAAAGGTGAGAAGATGATGGAAGGGAATTATAACTCTTTGCATCTCCTTACGGAGCTTATCTTCAGAGCAAAAGGAGTGGGGATGGTGCTGGATAAGCAGACTAATGCACAGCTCCTTTAGCTCTCCTGCTCTTTACAGCCCACTGAAGCCCTGGTTGTGTTGAATCAATACTCCAGCAGCTGTTTTGACAATTTTACTCTGCTGGCATTTCTCCTGGCAGGACTGACGAAGGGGAAAAAAACAACCATGTCAACAAAGTCCAAATTCCTCAAAGACTTCTAAGAAAGAAGCTCCCTGAAACATCAGACACCAGTTTGCCTAGAGCAATGCCAGGGCATCCCCAGCAGTGGGTGGTCTTTTCCCTTGATCAAAATACAGTGACTTTGGAATCAGGGAGGGAATTAATGTGGTAAGATAAAGAATAACCAAAGTAATATTTGTAACAAAAATGTAAACCAAGCCACATATATTGATTCCTTGTGCTAAAATACAAGCTAATCCTTAAATACCTGAATCTGCAGCTTTACAAAAATCTCACTACTCAATAGACCTGATGCGGACGGGATACAAACCTAATTTAAAATACCATGACACACTGTTCCCTCTCCCCTCACCTTTTTCTCCATTTAGGAATGAATTTTGCAATCAAATGATTGCATTCAGTTTCATAAAATTGTTAAAAAACAAGTCAGATAAATGAAAGCAGGTACTACTCAACCTCCCAGAGTAAACACACTAATGGAGGGCTAATTAATCCATTAAGACACAGGCTACAACAAGACAATGAACTGAACATAGAAACATCAATTTTATAACTCACTGTGCTATAATTATTCCCTGGCTCAGTGAATACATACACACTTTCAGAAACCTACAGTGCTTTTCATCTTACATAAAGAATTAAATCTTTAACTAACCCCCACACAGGAAATGCAGCCTTCTGTATTGTTTCCACATTACTCCCTTCACACTGCTAGATATTGTTCATTTATAGTAAAATCTGACTAGGGGCAACATCTGAGGAATGTTGTCTAAATGGTGTTTTTCAGACATGTGTTTGCATCTCTGCTCTGATTGCATCTTCCACAACTATAAGTCCAGTAGCATAACACATTTCTAAGCACCAAACTAAGCTATTTATGGCAAAAGCTGGGAAGAATTCAAAGATCTGGACAGTGAATGTTGATCATTATATGTAACTGGAGGATAAAACATCTCATAAAACCCATATTAAAAAAAAAAGGAACAACCCCCTGCAAGTAATAGAGCATTGCATGTAAGATAAGTCATCCTAGCAAATTTCCAGGCAATATTCATCCAGTCAAAAAATAAAAAATAAAAAATAAAAAGACCCATACTACATAAAGTGACCTGTTTTACTCATTTCTGCTATACTTTCGGAATATAAAACACTGTGCCATTTATATGGTAGATGCTTTCAGTAATATTCTGCTCTCTCTCCATGCACAGGACAACTAGAGGTATGATGAGGAATTTGCACTCACAGGGAGGCAGAAACCAAATAAATCATGCAGAATTTGGAACAAAACTCCGCCTGTAAATCATCTGTGGGTTAACTCAGTAAACCATTAAGCATTTGCATCCTAGTCTTTGTCCTTTCAAACGCAGTCACTAATTTGCCCAGCATATATTAACTGCATGGTATTTTTACACAAAAGTATTGATTTGCAGCACTTTTGCCTGCCCTCACGCCATTGCAGGCATGCACATGCCTTTGGTAAGCTTCTTGATAAGGCTCACGCAGAGAGATGGGTAAGTTCCTCCTTCATTACAGTATCTCCGCGGAGCCGAACAACAACAATAAGCAGAAAATCATTCAAAGGTTTTCCTGTAAAACTCAAGGTTAGTAGCCAGTGGTCAACTTCACGAGTTTCTTTTATCCTTATGAAAAGTAAATCACGGGCATGCTATCTGTGTGCCTCGGAGCCGCAGAAGCCAGGCGCGGGCTCCCTCTGCTCTGCCGTTCCTGATCCTACTCTTCCAGCTGGTACAAGTGCCAGCTCCACGCTATCGAATGCAAAGAATCAATATGCTGGCAGACACAGAGCAGCACGTTGAGCCATCAGACCGTAACAGCCTGAGATCAGTTTTATTTTTTTTCCCTTTTGCATTTGAGCTGCCTTTTCCCTACTGCCTTATCTGGAGTCACTGGATAGAAGCCATCTATCAATCAAGCGAAGTCTCAACAAGGTTTATTACTCAGCTGTTCAAAACAGGGAAGAAAGATCAGGCCTCATTATTATCATGGAATATGCTAGAATCTGCTATATTTTGCAGGGATCCTTTATCTTTGCCACATTAACTTAATGACATGATTTTAATTGACCCACAGGGCTACAGACTTACCGAGAAATATAATCGGGAACTTCTGCATATGAAAGGTCCCTGCACTACTTGGGAGAAAATTTGCAAGGTCAGTAATACAGCTAGTCACCATTTTATTTACCCTAATTAATTCTATTTGTACAGTTTCCTGTAAGAACTAATGGCCACAGAGCATTTCTGTGAATTCTTGGAGACGTCAGCACCGCACAGCAGTTCCCTCCACCCCAGAGCAGACCAGATCCCCCTCCAAAACTCTCTTCTGCGGCATCTGGTTCTTGCAGCAGGGAAAGCTGAAGACTTCCGTGTCCCTCCGCTTTAATGAAGCTCATCCTAAAATAAGAGTTAGCCGTCTATTTGTGTACCTCAAAGGATCTGGGCCATGGAGAGAGGAAGATTTAGAGAGGTGTGGGGATTTTACGTGGGCCAAACGCCACCCCCGCTCTGCGTTCATCCGTCCTCGTCTGCGACGAGGATGATCATCTGAAGGATGAGTCAGGCGGCCGCGCTGCTGCCCTACAGCAAGAGCTTTCCTTAGTGCGGCGTGAAGGAAGGACTGAGCTGGCTCTACTTTGTTACCTCCTTGAAATTTGCAGTGTAAAAATTAGGCAATCCTGTTGCCGTTTGGTGGTAATTAAAGACTGAGGCACACACTGGTAGCAGTGTGCTCTGAATTCACAGAGGTTTGTTCTGGGATTTCTTAGTATCCTGTAATTAAAACAACGAAGAACCTTAAAATTCACTTCGTAATTAGCAGTGATGAACAAAAATGAGTTGCCTTTAAGGCACTTAGGCCATATTCACACATCCTATTTTAAGACTGGAGCTTCTTAATTTACACACCTGCAGCCTAGGCTCCTGGATCGAGATCGATGAATCAGACAGCTTAAATTAGGCCTGAAACTTTGTTTTGTTTTATTTTGTTTTGCCTTATCCAGAAGAAGTGACATAATTTGGCTCCTAGTGCACATGCTTCCTCTCAGTTACCTCTGATTGCTCCCTGCTGCCAGTCCCTCTGAGCTCTACCCTGCTCTCTTACTCTAAATCCAACACATGCCACATGTAAAGGCTTAGAATCCCAAATCAAATAGCAAGAGAAACCAGCTAAAGGCCAGCTTTGCATTTTGTGGCAGACAGAGTCCAGAAGGAATTTCAGGACACGTCAATATTACATGTGTCAGAGAAGCCAGTAAAAACACCCTGTGCTACAGGAGTCTCTGCAACGGCTCAAAAACCTGGGATAGCTGGAGATGAAGGTAGCAGTAAAAAGAATGCTTTGTATAATCAACTCTTTCATACACTTGGCAACTGCAGTTTTGTGGTGCTGTATAAATCCCAAAATTGTTTTTTTAATGAAAAGATTAAAAAGCAATATATGCTGTATTATCCCTCCCCTACAGCACGAAGACAGTTGCCAGCCAACATGCCCAATGGAAAGAAACTCCTGCACCTCACATTCTGCAGCTTACCCATGCTCATGAGAGCAGGCAGCTCTAAGACGAAGGATACAACCCTACTTCCCTACTGTGATGTATCGATGACCCAATAACTGAACAACTTTTATAAATTTTTTTTATTCTGAATCTATGTTTGAATACATAAAATTTGGCAAAACAAACGTTTTTAGTCTGCTCTGGTTGGAATATAGTGGCATGGCATGCTGTCTCAACATAGGTAGATCCAACTTAGTAACAGACTATGCCAACCTCCATTTTTATTAAGCAGTTCTTGAGAGTTATTTATAATATTGAAGCATTACAGTACTTCTTTATCGATCATATAGACAATAAAGTAACTGCATTTCTTTCTTAATCAAAGGTGAAAAAGTTTTCTTTTTGTTACTTCCAGTTTATGAGAATGGTTATTAAAGACACTCTTTTTTTAAGATCTGATTTCTCATAAGAAAAAGCTTTACCAGTTTTCTTTTAATTTACTAGAGTCCTGAAGAAACTAAAAAAGCTCTGATATCTGCCCCAAAAAAGAATTTCATGGGAAAAATATTTTTGCTTCTTTCTAGTAATAGTAAGCGACAGTGGGTGAAGACTGATAGGAGATCTCCATGTCAGCCCATGAAGAGCATCGAAGGGATCCCATCTTTAGCCTTCAACAGCAACCTAATACTTGAAACATATCTTGCTCAATAATAAACACTTTATCACACCTTACACTGGAAAGTTTTACAGAGACTGCGACTGACATGAGTCATTTATTTCCTCTTGAGCCAATTAAAGCACAATGATTGGAAAAGCACTCTCATTAAATGATTTGCATTTGGACTACAAAGCTGCGCAAATCTGCAGTTCTGCGATAACCTTATTTCAGTATTTTTAAGAGACAGATAGAGAGAAGTGAAACAATACTGAACAGATTAGAGCATTATCCATCAAATTCACAAGAAAAAGAAAAGAACATTCAACACTTGAATAATTTGACTAGTAATATATTTGTGTGTACGTGTTTTTTCTTTATTATTACTAAGCATTGATTTGAACCTGCATGTGTAACATTTTACGTGTGAAAATATTAAAGGGCACAGTGATGACTCACTCTCATTTCAGTAAACCAGCTGCTATTCGCCCCCTTAAAGGTAGGCACTTCCTCTAGCCCTGACCTGTCTAGTCTTGCTGCCTGGTCTTATCTGCACCAGGGAACTTTGTCAGCGCCTTCAGCAGGGTCAGAAGATGTAGTAAAGAATAAATTTCCAAGTGGAAATTTAAGAGTCAATATTAAGTGAAAGATGGTTCTCAAAAGTTTAGGTTCTACCAGCAGATTTCAAGTGAACTGGTCCAAATACATAGAACAAAAGCAGAACAGAAAATTGCCTGTTGCATCTGTATACACCAGAGTAGCATAGAACCTATTTCATTTTTTTTTCCCCAAGAAATTCAAGACAATTTTGTGGATGAAAGATGCTTTTGAGAAACAACCTAATCTTTATACTATCTTCCTTTGTGACCATGGGAAAGGCATTCATCTTATTTACTCCATCTTTAAAATCAAGCTAAATATATTACTCATCTTTGAGTAGAGCTCAGAGTTATTGATGACAATGGCTATGTAACTGTTCACCATTATTTATTATTATCAGAAGTGAAAGCTTTGCAATGGATCTGATAATAAAACAAAATCTAATAATTTCTGTTTATCACCTAGCCAAGCTAAACTGAACTTGATTTTCTTGTAACAGAACTAGCATATCTGTGCCTTTCCTCCCTTTCTCTCTTTGGTAATCCAATAATTGTACCCAACTACATTTAAAAAAAAGCTATTGAGAAAAGGATGCACGGAATGTTTGCCATGGAAATCTACTGGACTGTAAACCTGAAGTTCCAGCATATCATAAGCTTAAATCTCTCACAAGACTGCAGAAGAGTTTTTGAAAGCTGAAATAAATAGCTAATCAGCCTGGTACATTTTACACGTCATCCTCATTTCAAGAACAGAGACTTTATGCTGTTAAAACCCACATAACCCATCTGAAACCCATTCACAGTGAACCAGAGCTAAATCACACTGACAACAGAAAACCTTTCATTCAATCCCTTGCAATTTGCAGGAGCAACTGATGCAAGTCCTGGAAGAAAAATGCAGAATTAGCAGTTAGACAGAAACACAGAAGACTTGTGCCCAGTTGCCAACTAATCAGAGGGACAAGTACCTCAAGACTAGAGGTCTTTCAGCCAGCGCTCTAGAAAGCTGAGATCAAAGAACTGAAACTGTATATTTTACAGGGCCTTTAAATAGAATGTCTTTCACTTTCCAAGGCAGAAATCTCGTTTAAAAGGTTGCCGAATTCATGAGATTTCTTCCAGTCATAGGCTTTTCTGCAGCATGGCCTGAGATCAGTGCAACTCGCTCCTCCTTTCCATAAGACTATTCCACTGCTACGAGTTCGCATCTGCATGAGTTCTACCCAGCGAGCAGGAGGGCCTGCAGCAAGGCTGTAGGAGATCTCTTCACTGTGTTCACTACAGTTTCATATATACACTAAAAGATAGTTATGTGAGGCACTTATGTTCACATAAAATTAATGTTTAGTGCTTCTAAAAAGTTATTGTTTGCCAACACAATCTACATTTCTTTTTGCTTGCTCTAATGATATTCAGACTAGTCAATGGATCTTCAGTGATAGATAAGACACACAAAGTGAAGGCTACACAAAGAAATACTATAATCTGACATATTACATTATTTGTGCAAGCTAAGAAAAAAATAAATAATTTTCGCTCTTGTTGGATGAATGTCACTAATGGAAGTGTAACTCGCAATGTCTTGAGGTAGCTGCATGAATAATTAATTAAACAAAAAATAGTTAATCAAGATAAACTTCTGCACCTAGCTAACAGAGGACTGAAAGTTTATCATGTCTAAATATGTTTCTCATACATTTACTGCAAATTAGTTTTTGAAAGTGAATTTCAAGGTCTACTGACTCTGAGGTTCACTAACTCAGTTTTCATTAAGTTTTCACAAATGATCTACTGTAGCATTATTCTTTTATAGTGGTGCAGATTTAAGGCCCACTACGAAAAGCAATTATGCTGTCAGAAAAGTGTATTTTGACTTATTAAAAAATTGAAAGGTTTCATAAAACTATTTATTTTGGTGTTCATTGGGAGTGCATGTTGACAGCATTATGGAAGAAAGCATTTTTCTGGAGCATATCTCTCAGCCTCGTCTAATCGCACCTTCTTGTTGAAAACTTGAGACAACTTTATGTAGCAGATATGCTAAGAAACTGTAGAGGCAACAAATACAAGTCACTTTGTGATTCCACCCTGCAGCCAGTCATCGGAATATATTTTGCAAGATTCATATCATAGTAATGATACACATGTACTGGTTAAAGGTATAATAATTTTGTTTTAGTAAATACTAGAGATACTTAAGAGGAACCCTAGATACTTAGCAGTTTGATGAGTTACACGACTCATGTCAAGAAGCAATTTTGTCCAAATTTTGTGGATCACTTGTTTCAACTACATTGCATTAACTTTTTCCTATTACCTCATTATCGACTAGAGTGTTATTTTTATATCCTATTTGAGCACTATTCATCTAAAATAACTATGACTCAGAGAATAACCATAATGCTGCCTTGTGGTAAGCGACTGAGAAAGCTTAAAATATGAGCAAAGGATTTACCCTTCAACCATTACATGGCATCTAGGTATAAATTCAGCTATTTGCCTCTCTACTTTCTTTTCAGGACAAATGACTGAGAAGTATTTAGGGAAGGGAAAAAAATGAGTTATAACTGATTCAACTTGACCCCATTTGTTGTTACACACATACAGCTATAGGAGAATGAAGGGACCAAATTGTTACCTAGAACAGAATCACCTCAGAAATACAACACTTTTGCTGGGGATAGCGACTAAGTTTTTCCTGTCACTAAAAAAAAAAAACAGGTAATCTCTTTTCTATCTATTTCACTAAGTTTATTTCAGTTACTATGCACAATCATTATGAAAAACAAAGCTTCTCAAATCTACCTTTTCTCCTAGCCTATGGAAATAGTGTAATGGTGCCAAGTGTCTTGGAGTCAGCAGAAAGGCATTGGGAAATCTGTGTTCTGCTGCGGAAGATGCAGGAAATAAGGCAGAGGAGCCAGAAGACCTAGCCTGCTAAGTTAAAAAACAAAAATGGAGAATGGCAGAGAACGGTAAAATAAACACAAAGACCCAATCTGCAGGCCAATAAATCCAGCAAACATCAAGACTGGATACCACAGGAAACAAGTGTAAAGAGGAAAGACATTCAAGGGAATTGAAAAAACATTAAGTACAATTTTTCTCAGCGTGAAAGAAATATATTCATTTTAATAAGAGACAAACTTGGCTAAATCACAAGCTCTTCAATGACTTGAAGCACAGTAAGAAACGATATGAAACACAGAAAGTGCATCAGATTACAAAAGGCAATTATTAAAGCATGGCATGAGGGAGGAAAACAAACAAGCAAAAATGCAAAGGCACCAAGTGCTATACAGCAAGACAAGTCCAGAAAACTGTAAAAAAGCCCCAAACTCTAACTTCACTAACAATAAAAAACAGATTAGGAAAATCCTGCTGCACTACTGCATGTGGAACAACCAAGAGCAGCAAACACCAGCAAAGTGCAGTTATTGAATAGCATCTTGTTGCAGCCTTCCTTAGAAAGAAATTGTGGCAACAGAGTCGGGATCAAAAAGACCTTTGGCTTCTCTCCCTTATTATTGCCTTTCTTATGCTTTTGCACATAGTTTTAATAAGCTAAGTTCTGCACACAACCTCCTTGAGCAAGATAGTATCTAAAGTTATAATATTATTCTTGACTGAAAAAAAAAATGACAATGCCATAGCATGGTTTTCATTTTATCCTGGAAGTAGTTTTCCTATAAGCAGTTGTCACTAAATGGCGCACAGACCATAAGCATGACACTGGCCCTACCAGCTAGCATTTGAATGCTGACATATTGGCATTTTGCTGTTGTTATTGATTTTCCCTAATTACATTGATCTCAGAGGTTATGGACTATTATTGTCTAAGCTATAAATACTGATTACATCCATTAAGATCTTTGCTTTGAATGAGTTTGTAGAAGCCAGAGAAGGAGCTAATATAAATACACACACACACACAAAAAGTTTTTGTTATAAGTTATGATACTAAAAACAAGCTGCCATTAGAATCCAGTTCTTCAGAGATAGTAGTTTTTTTCATCGCTTTTTTTAACTACTAATAAAGCCTTGAATTCAGTGAGTCTATACATATACTCTATATAACTGCACAAATACCTCAGCACACAGAAATAAGGAAGGACTTATTGTCCTTACCCTTAAAGATTAAGGATTTATTCACTTTTTGCTGGATGTACAAATTTCTTACTATATTTAGTAGCACTATGTCTAATATCTTGCCCTGCAAACAACCTAAACAGGGCTAAAGAAAAAGATAGAGAAATAAGTAAGCAAGTGTGAATTCCTTATAATTAATTTCTTTCAGAAATCTGTTTGGGTTTTCACAGCACAAGAAGTGCCTTTCTGTTGCTCTCTTCCTTTCTACTTTGGCTGCTTCTCCAAAAGCTGAAGATCATCTCCTGTCATGCAAGAGCTCTGCTTCGAAGGCTGCCGCTATCATCATCTAAACTATTACAATTTTTTATCCAAACTATTATTAAATAAATTGATTTCCCCCAGTTTGTAGGATTAAAAAAAAAATCATTCATTTTGTTCATTCTTGGCAGTGTATGTTGTTTCTTTAGATCACATCATCACAAGAATAAGGAAAAAAGATCATTTATCTGATGTCAGTTAGTTAGGCGAAGCTATCACGTTTGTCATGCCATCTTTGTGTAGGAAGCTGTGATTACATTAGGCCAGTTTTTGTAACTAATACTTTTTGATTCATTCACTACACACACAAAAAAATAAATAACTGTCTTCGAACTTTTCTAATCATCCCACTGAAAAGAAAAATGAGCGGTGAGAAAAAAAAACTTTGTATTTTATCTAATGTGACTTTATTAATGTTGGGACAGCTTGCTACAATATGGGAAATTTGGGGGTTAAAATGACCTGTTATTTCTGTTCCTCCCAGCTAAAGTTTGCCTGGACAATTTTTTTATTACATTGTGGTAGTGTTTTTAGGACTGGAAATGTTAGCAAGGTTTTCAAAACATTTTTGCTTCTTTGTTCAATTTATAATTTAAAGCACTTGACCTGTGGTCTAGAAGTAAATGAGTGACCAATGCAATCATAGCCTTTATTGGAAAATGAAACAAAATAGGTATCTATCCACAGAGAGTAGCTTTATGATATCAAATATTTATGCCATAGAGGCTGAATGATTTCTAGATCACATGTTGCAAAGTCCCACAGCCCTTTTCATTTCCTTATAGCATGTTTTGCCTGTCCAGCAGGACTTAACTGAAAAGCAAAAAAAAGTCTTTTGTGGAAGGGCACAGAAAACAAAGCAAGGACATCTGTGATGAATCAGAGTGGTCATGTGAGACGCACCCAGCTCCGCACACATTCTGTTAAGAAACAGCTGAGATCTGTTCCCGTTTAATAGAATTACTTCTCTTGTTAGCAGAATAAACAAAGTTTGTATTTATTCTGAGGTTAGTTATATAAAATCATTTAATCAGAGGGTCTGCTAGCAGAGGCAGGAGAATGCAAGCCGAAAGCTCCTGCTCATTTCCATGACAGATGGTACAAGGCGGTGTTTAAGGCACTGGTGGGAAAATCCAGAGGAAGCTTTTACTCCTGCTTCCCCATATCTGCCGTTCAGCCTGCTAAGCCAGGTTACCACTTTGGGCCTCTCTTTACCTTTCCTGCATTTTGGAGGAAAATTGCAAAGGCTGCAATGCCTGGGGAGCACTAAGCAGTGTCCTGGCCCCAGAAGTGCTCCTGCATCCACACGAACCTCTTACTAAATATGTAAAAGCACTATATTGCACAAACAGTATTTAATAAGAAGGGCATCTAGTAGAGAGATATTCTCTCCGGAGTGCTGTTATATCAGGATAGAACCTAACACCCTTGAGTCCACAGAATAGGCTACCTGGACTCCACGGCTAGGAACTGAGTGATTTTTTGGCACTAAGTTCCTGAAAAGCCAGGGCTGCTGAACTTCAGCAGCTGACACGAGCGCCGGCAGGTGCGAAATCACAGATGGCTCCGTGTCACTGCTGCCACAGAAGCGCTGCTGAATTCGGTGCCATTTGCCAGGCTGCGTTGCACACACAATATGCCGCGCGATCCAGGCGCTCCTGGACACCACAGATCAGGATGTGCCACCGCCTCCGACGAGATCCGCGCACACAGGTCCCACCTGAACGTCTCTGATCAACAAACATCACCCTGCTTTTTAAAAAGGGCTAAAATCCCCACTCAAGAGGAGTCTGTCCCATGCAGAACAGGTGGCAAGGTCAAAACACAGAGATATAAATCTGTCCTTTTCCCTGTTGTCCTCCTGACACTGCAGCGTTAGGGATGGGAGCTGGGCCGCTACCAGAATAGAGGAAAAAAACAAGCATTTTGCCCTTCCTTTCCCTCCTCTGGCCTCAACAGACTGCAGAAAGTTCATATGCTGGAACAGAGCAGTTTCTGCAATTTGGAGAAAAATTATTTTGCAAGAGAATGGGCTATGATCCTTCTTACCCTCCACGGAAAATATCACAGAAACAGATGAGACCTCATGCTTGTACAGTCAGCACACACCTTCTCATTGATTTAAGTTCTCATCTTTCTGTCTCACTTTAAAAGGAATTTTTTACATTGAAATTGCTCTCAGGGTAATAACCAATTTACAATTTTTTTCATATTCCTACTGCAGCGAAATAGATTACGATCAGAAGTGTTTTAAAACTACAATTCTACTAATGTTATCTACTTGATAAATTGCCCATAATACGTGAGAAAACCAAACAAAGTTATATTAATGCAGACTTCAGAGAACAAAAGTATCGTCAGTGGCTCATTTTGTACTTCATTTTGCTTCTGCTCAGATATTTATACTCCTTAAAATGGAACAGAGATGAAGGACAAAGAAACACTAAGAAGTCACTGTTACTTGACTGAAGCTTTACAGATTGACCACTAAGTTGCAGGTGTCCAGAGGGCAAAATCTGGTCTTTATGTATTTTCTGAGATAGAGAACACTTACAGTAATGGGAGATTATACAAAGTGTTGAGAGGCATTATTTTTCCAAAAGATAACAGAGAATAAGTAACTACAGGCTAAGAAATCTTTTTTTCTTTGCTAACCTGTCTAAAATACAATAATTACAGTACAGACCAAAAGCAATACTGTGCCAACAGAAATCCATGGCAGCTAATCACACGGCTGTATGGTTGACCACATATTTAGTGATATAAACAAATTAATTCCCCAAAGATAGCTAATCCAGCTTTCTGAGCCCCCTAGTAACACTGCGGAGCCTATGCACTAATACCTAACAGCATGTGCTTTATAGCATTTGGTGGCAACTCTTCCATTAACTAGCAACAAAACTCTTTTTTATTTGGATTTAGAAATTCCCAAAGTAAATTTCTGAAGGGCAAACTTATATAGCCCCATTTAATTTGCAATGATTCCTGATCCCACCAGTATGGTGAGCTTCTACAGAAGCCTATTCTGTCTTCCTTAGCCAGAAATGCAGTGGATATGAAAACAGGTCTAATTAGGGATGTGCCTGCAATATCAACAAATCTTCAGCCACTCAGATGAAAGACAAATGGATAAACACACAGTCCAAAGCAACTTCTGTCATGCATTTTGGTTTGACTGGCCTTGGAGTGGAAGCAATGACATGCAGTTGTCTAGTAAGCCCTCAAAGCAGCTCTAATAAAAAATTAACACCAAAAATCCCATTGCTTCAATGGAGGAAGGATCTGGATCCACACAAATTTCACTATGTACTTCAGAGAGGCACAGAAAATAACTGTTTTAACTGTTTCACTTCATATTATGACTCAAATCATTAAAATAAAACCATCTCCTAAGACCCTCTTTTCTCCATCTCGCCATCGCAAATAGATGTGCCAAATTTATCTCAGAAGCTACTTTCCCTGTGAGTGTTCTGTTTCCCTTCAACATCACATGGCAGTATTAAAATAATATTATGCAATGGCAATAGATATTTAAGAACACTTCCATAATGTTTAAGTATTTTTTTTTCTTTTTATAACTGATTTATTGTACATACAAGAACACCCTGAAGCAAAACATTTGGTTTGGTTTGGGAAAAGAACAGTGGAAAATGTATTTGCTATATTTATCCCACTGTCAAATCCAAATTTGGACGTAGGCTTCCAAGGTGCAAAAACAAAACTAAATGAAACAAAAATATATACATCCTTCTCTCCTTTCCTCTGCCTTCATTTCTCATATTGCAGAAGTACTTGTGTCACTAGCAGCACAGCCCATTATTCTTGGAGTCAAATCTTTTTTTGCAAGTGGCCATACTGATAAAAATTTAATATCATGTTCTGAAGTCCTTTACAATTTCTGTTGTGGGACCATATCAGACCTGCACATTCTTCTACCACAAGAATATGTGAAATAAGAAATATACACGCATTTGGTGATGAGTGATAAAACCCAGGGCAGACACCTGGATAAATAATACTAATTGCAAAGGGAGGTCTGGCAACGCACCCATAACTCACCCTGCCCCTGGCAAAGCTAAGGGGGTTTCCATAGAGACTGAAATTAGATAAAACTGGTCCTGGAATCTGTTAGAACAGTAAATCTTTTAAAAGTGCTTATTAACCATTGTTAAAAGATCCTTCTCACGTCAGGAACTGTTTCTTAAAGGTTGTTGCCTTTATCAACACTGTGTCTCTAGAGAGCTGACACATGCTGGTTGAAAGTAGTAGTAAATTCCTCGGATTCACTGATAAATAGGTTGAGTAAAAGTAGAGGAAACTTTCTCATCTTCTGTGCGACATAAGTTCATGTTTCAATTTATTTATTTATTTATTTTGATATGAAGGAACAACCAATGTCAAAGCTGCAGAATTATCTCTGTGTTTCTTACCAAACTTAAAAGATAAGAGAGAAACAGAGGAAATGATCATCCTTTCAGGCCAAGATGAATTTGAATGCCCAAACAACAGAAATTGGTACCTCCTGCTGCTGGTTGGGAAGGGTTCTGGGTCACGTCTGGTGGCCCAATGTGAGTGCCCCAGAGACTCAGGCATATCTAAAATAGCAATAGGGAACACTAGGACTTGGGGGCAATTGAATCTCACCTTAACAAATTCAGCCTGTGTTACGTGAATGGAAGAAGATCCAACAGAAGGGCTTGAGCTCAGATATGTTGTATGTTGTCTTCCTACTTGGAAATTAAAACCACATTAGGAAAGTTATCTCACTCAGCTTACGAAGACTGTAATTCTATATCCAATAAGCAAATATTTTTCTCAAACTTCTAATTCCATTTTTTTCCTTGTGATTACTTTTGTACTTTTCCTAACAGTACTGTAGCACAAGTAGTTTAATGCAAACAGTCTCCAGGGGAAAAAACAAGTCATTTGGAAGAGGAGTTGTTCTCTCTGGACATGCAAACTTTAACTGAGGTAAACTAGCTGTCAGTATCTTCCATTTATCACCAGGTCAGAGCAAGCACACAAGTAGTTACTATGGAGCAGCTCATGCATTGCAAATTAACACCTCTGTTTAAATATCAGTAATTTATTCACAGACTCATTCCCTTAATCTCAGCCAAAATATCACATCAGACTGCAACAGCCGAAGTGAGACAAAAATTAGTAACAAGTTAGCCACATTCATATATTTGATTTGCAATATTTTCCAGCAATCCCTTGACACCCAAACACTCAATATTTACAAAACACAAATGATAAATTGCTATAGGAGGAGACTAATCCAGCAGCATTCGACCCATTCCACCGCCTTTTAGCTCTCTGTGCATAGGCTATGTATTGGGGAACTGTGATAACTTCACAAGCTTGGTATTCAAGCACTGAGTACTGAGCGTAACTGGAAAAAAAAAAAAAAAAAAAAAAAAAGGCAAGACAAAACACTTTTATTTTGGGAAGAATTAAGCACCCACACTAAATACACCAAGTACCCACGTTACAGGAAACTTAGCTGCATGGGCCAAGAAGGGAAAAACAGTGCTGATATATGGGTCACTGAGAAAAAAGGTGTAGATTCTCCTGCAGGAGCTGTGGAACAGTGAGACATTAACACAAGGATTTGATTTGTTTTAAAAGGCGACTGGAGCGCACGGCTTCGACTCAAGAAAGAGGATGACACAGAGTGTCAAGCGGGAAAGACTGACTTAGGAATATACTGCACGTACTGCAAGGTTATATTCTGCCCTTCACAAACCCAGAGAAGCTGATAGCTCACGATGCCAAAATACTTCTAGATACTAACACAGCAATGCAGACCACATTAACATACAGTTTTGTAAGGAATGGTATATAAATTAGAACTATTTGCAAAAGGTTGGAAATAATAAGCTCATATAGAATGATAAATGTGTGTTATTAATGTTCTGTTGTCTTAATTGCAAAGCATTTCTTCTCTATTACAGAATGAGAATATTCCCCGCAAAACAATTATTCTCCTGATTGTTGGTTAGATTAGCATTTGCCACAGGGCTTCATGCTTCACAAAATATTTTTACTTGCATAAAGAAACCATGAATGGCAGGCAGATAGCAAAGCTACAGTCAAAGGAAACAGATCGTGTTTGCTCTGCCTTTTTGCCTTTTTATATAGTTGGTCATATGCATATGGAGATGCTTCCTATATAAGAAACAAAGAAGCGTACAGAGCTCACATACTCGTGCAGAGTATCAAGTAGGGGTAGTTTGTGCACCATTCTACCAAAAAAAAAAAAGACATTTGAAGTAAAACAAACATGGAGACATATTATTTGAGCCACTCCCTTGGTTTCTAACATCTTTTGACCAAGCCTGAAATCCTCTCATTCATTTGCATGCTGCCTACTGATATAAACATTGTGGAATTGAAAACACAAGTAAATAAATGTTTCTTTAAAGACACTTATGACTCAGCAGGTTACAGTTTTCCAATCACCATTATGAGTCAGAACTGAGATTCTGAAATGGAGTTAGGAAATACAAGACATCTTTAATCTGCAATGGAAGAATCACAGTCCTGACCATTCCTGTAATTAAAGATACTATGTCCGCTTTTGGACCAGAAAAACGTCCTGGCCACATTCCCACTCTGGTAGTTTCTGCCTTCTCTCCACCTCCTCCTCTGCATTTGGGCACTGAACGTACTGCACATTTTGGCCCCAGCAGAGCAGTGCGGCTGTGCACACCGAAATGGCTGCTCCCATAATTAACATTTACAAATTGCTTCGGGAGACTTCGCGAAAGGAGCAACGGGAACGCAAAGGGCAGGCGCCGAATCCATGCGCCGGAGCAGAGCGGGCCAAGCCCGGCGCTCCAGGAGACGCGGAGACCGCGGTGAGCCCCACGCGGGGATGTTTGCACCAAGGCAAAACAGGGGTGAAATCCCCCAGCGTGACTGAAGGTAGCGCTGAGGTGATGGGACGTGTGCGCATCATGTCTTACTGCTCCCTGAGATGATCCTTCGTGTTTATTCAATCAATATCAGCATGTCTGAGGGGACTGAAAAGGCACTAATAAGGACACACACTGCTTAGGGTCAACATAGAGCTGGTTGCTGTGACACCCACTTGATTTGGCAACTCAGGCTTGAATGGGCTGTTTTCAAGATGCTGGTGGTGCCATAAACAATTCACTTGGGAAGGAAACTAGAATAGAAGATACTTCCTTCTGCTGGCTTCTCCTTAGGCCTTATGCAATCCTGGGACACACCATGGGTCTGCCTCAACTTCAGGCATATATTATAGCAGGCTCCCAAGTCACTGAAAATACGGGAAATATTTAGTGTATAAGTGAGGCTTTCATCAGACTCCCTTTTCCTTAACTCCATGCAACAGTAGGAAGCACCTTTCTTGAATCTAAAAAAGCACTTAAATGTATCAAATTGAAATCAGGTGGAATTTTGGTACATAAGCCCAGAGCTGTGATCCTGATTTGTGAACATCAGCTGCACTCGTATCCCGCTCACTCTACGTTTTGTGGCTGCAAAGCTGACTGCAGACTCGCAAGTGCTGCTTTGGCACCACTTGGAGTTGCCTTGGTTTTGACAGAGATGAGCTGCTTGGCTTTTAACCTGATCAGGCAAAATGAGACTTGAAAGAAATCAGTTTTTGGAGCACAAAATGCAGTTTTTGATTTGCTGAAAGAGATAAATTCTCATAATTAGCAGAGGTACAGAATGGTTTGACAATTGAACTAAAGACTTTGGATTTTCTATGGCACATACCAGACACAGACTGCTATGCTAAAGTAGCCCAGGATGACACAACTGTCCAGTTTCTGGAACACTCTGGTGCAATGCACAAAATCTAAGCAAGTGTTTGTGCATATTTTTTTTTCAGATATAACAAGTAAGGATATGCATTAAAAGCAAACCCTACACTGTAAATCTCAAAGAATTCAAAATTTGCCTTTTTTTTTTTTTTTTGCCTTTTCAGGAGCGAATCAGAGACCTGCTCTGATGTTATTAAATATCTGAAGTTCTTGCGACAAACGAATAGAGTTGAGACAAACAAAAATAAATAATATCATCCACATCCATGCACAAGTCTTGAGACTCATACCTACCATCTTATCTTTCTCCTTTGGAAGTCAATGACAAGATTTTATTCCTTTCAATGGTGCAAGAGAGATGGGAAAAGCAGGCTTGTTTATCTGGTGTGCTCCTTGCTGAGGTGTAGCATTCACATACACACCATACTGCAAGTGTGCAAGTGCTCAGGCACTGCAAAGCAGCAAAGTCTTTGACCTCAGCAATAGCCACGGGGCATACAAGAGCCTTGACGTCAACTATTCGTGTTACCAAACGAAAAAATGCACATTTTATGCTTCCTTCACAGCAACTCTCACCCAAAGAAGTTCTGCTCCACTTGTCACATCAGTGCCAGGCCCAGCGTAAGGTTTGATGATGAACAGTGAAAAATCTGCCATCTTGTCTAATAAAACAAAAACAAACGGTCTGAACTTACATTTAACTTGCTGAATTAAGATTTGTCTGTGCACCTAGATATATATGTATGTACATGTATGTTTTTACACAGGCACTCATAAATGTATTTTGCTCTCCCTAGACTTTTCCTCTCTGCCATTCCCACACACATATCCTTGGAATGGAGAAAAACCTTCTGTGTATTTTTATTGGCCTGTCAATCTGATACATCTTTTTTTTCCCGTAACTGGAACGTCATGTGGCATGTCAATCTTTCTGCCTTTGCTTTCACTGGAATTAAGCAACCTGCATGGCAGGAGAGGGAGTCATCAGGAAAAAAAAAAAAAAAAAAGGAAAAAAATTACTTCAGAGTTAAAGCTCATACTTCTGTGAAAAAAAAATCATCTAAAATGCATTTTCTTTCCAACATTTAGATTTAATGCAAGATGTGCCATTCACTGTGCATATTAACAAATATTAGAAGCTCTTTTGCCATTCAAACCTCTGCTGTGACTTGCAGGGTAATGCAGCAGGAAATGGATGAAGGGCTATCGGATGTCAATCTCAATAGATCTGTCCATTCTGAGAAATCAGAAATTGTTTCTAATGGCCAATTAGTCTACTAATTGTGTTTCCTGGTCACTCCTGGTATCAAGCCTCATCAGCAGGAGGAAGTCTCTTCCTGTTGCCTCTTCTTGCACAGCAGAGAGGTCAGTCCCTTCGCAGCGCTGCCTTCCAAAATGCAGACACAGGCTGTCACACCATCAAAGGACCACAAAAGCTGTAGCACATCAGGATCACAAACATAGCTTTTAAAGACAGACAGAAAATGTAGTGGACAACTAGCATAGTGAGAGTTCTCATTAAATTCTCCCCCAAGAAAGGAATTGGGCATTGCTAGTAAACCTGGAGGCAATATCAGTCAGGAGCCCTTGGGAAAGCAGAGGCCATGCTACAAGGGCAGTTATGAGACATTAAGGAGTCAAAACCTGACAGATCACAGTAACTGAGGATAACCTGGTCTCCTTCCCTCCTCTCAGTATCTTTTGCAGTGGAACAGTTCCAGCATTTCAGGCCTAGTGGCTCCAGTTTATTTCTTCCACTGTTTATCTCCTCTTCCCACATTATCACACTCGGAAAAAGACCAGTATCAAATCCAACAAAATTCAAACCTAACATAGTTAAAGTGTGTATATATAGGGAGAAAACAATTGCACAGCCTCAGTGAGCTCGCTCTGCGTACAGCACAGACACTGCCACAATGCTACTGTCACTAGCTTTTATCTGGTTTTGACTTTATGCATTCCTGAATTCTTTGAAGGGTCTTCCAGTGAGTCCCAGAATGTGCAGTCTGCAACCCTCTCCAGAACACATTTCCATCACAGCTAGCTGATTCTTACTTGGGATACCATTAGCAACAGGATTTGGAGTAAAAACAAGTGCCTTTATCAGCATGGGACACAGCAACCAGAGCTTTCATGAACACATTCACAACTAGATCCACAAGAGCTCTCTTTAAAACTGTCCCTTGAGGTCCTGGTGTCTGCCAACATGTTGCAGCGTGCAATTTAAGAGGGGAGGTTTGTCAGTACTTCTTCAAACAAAATAGAAGGCAGTGCATAGAGAGACCTGGTGCAATGCTCGTCTGTTAGAATTTTCCTGTGCCCACCAATCTTCCTTCCACCTCCAAAAGCACATTATGGTTAAAATGGATGAAAAAATACAGTAACTAAAAAAGTTCCTATAAACTGGGAGCTGACACAACTATCTATCTTTAAGCACGGGCATTCATAACTCTGCTTCAAAACCTATTCAAACCTGGAGAGCCTTTTGTGGGGACAAATGAGGCTGCTGCCAGTTTTCACCAAGTTATAAAATTTTCAGCATCACAATAAATAGTGAGACATGGAGGAGAGAAATTCAATTTAACAAGGAACTCGTAACTTTTCATTGAAGGAGTGCTCAATTGTGGGACAAGGGAGTAAGAGTAAGAGGAACAGTGAGCATCAATATCTTATCCCTTTCTTTCTGGGTTGTCCTTGGAGGCTTGTCCATAATTTACTTTCCCAGGGGAAATTTAGCACAAGTGTAGCAATTTTTCCTTTCATCCTACTGATGCACTAAGTTAGACTCAGAAAAAAAAAAAGGGGGGGGGTGCAGAGGAGGGGAGTAAAAAAGAAAGAAAAAAAGAAAGATTCATAGATACTTAAGCAGCAGATAATGCATTGTTTTAACCTTCAGATGCTGACATTTTGATAGTAGTACTAAGTGCACACATGCACTCATGCACACGCATGCACACACACACAGGGGCAGCATGATCCATGGTAGGGGGTCAATAATCCCATTTCAGAAGCAGTCCTACTGCAGAGTGAAGTGAAACAGAGCAAAGTCTAGAGTAATGAAATATGACAGAGCCACGTTCACTGTCATCCTCCAAATATGGAAGGAAATACATTTCTACATGGCAAATCGTATCTAGTCATGTAATAAACACAACTACACATAAGTAATGGTTGACTCTCATACTAAGAATTTGCCTTCTTCAATTAACTGTAATATGATCTTACCAAGTCTGATGTTAAAGTATAAATGATTAACCTTGAGGTTTCCTTGTAAACAAATGGCCTATCTCATTAGCTCACAATATTAATCAAGTGTTTTATTCCCTCTTTATATTTACTGCATAGCCAATGATATTATAGCCATTTCAATTGGTTAAATCAAGAAATGATCTATATATAATCACAATGCACTTAGTATCATAATTGTCAATGCATATCATTATATGGACAGGGCCAGTGACTGCTAGCAAATCTGTCTTTGATCTATGGGCAATCCCAAACTTCACAGAAGCTGCCCTTCATTCATACAAATGTCAAAAGCAATAGCATTGCTTAATAAGTATGATCACTGAAATAATGGAAATCACCATCCAAAGCACTGAGCAGAAGGCCAGGAAGAAGAGGAGCTCAGTGGGCTTTCCTGGGACAAGCTGTAAATGTTAGAGTGGGGACATTCATTTAATGGAGCTTTCTACGCATCCGAGTATGTACCAGATAAGCTGAAAAGAATAAGAAATCCATAAGAACAGGCCTTAAGGAAACAGAAACATGAGTGGAAGCTGACTGTGTCTGTGTGTGCAGGGGTGTCCTCTCTTTCCCCCTCTCCCTCCATGTTATAAGTAATGTCCTATATCATTTTCTGCATAAAAGAATGTGCATCGCCATAGCTTTCATCATTTACTCATCCAAATGCAGCCTCTCTGCCCTACCTTGTTCTTTTTATTCTGGAGATGCAATTTGCTTCTGTATGAAATTAAGAACTCCATATGGTCACCAAATGCAATGCATTTCTGCCGATTTTGACTTCTGAAGCTTCTGACTTACTCAAAATTGTTACTAGGATTTCCTTAAACTCATATGCTTCATTAAGCATATGTCAAATGGATGAACTAACTAAGGGAAATTGCTCAGTACTGATAATTAAAGAGTTATCATGTAATACAGTTGTTTTCAATGGAGATTCACAAAAACACGCATTACTTTAACACTGTCCAACCTTGTGTTATATGGTGATGAGGGCAGGTTAATTGTACAAACTGGGACATTGTGATAATTGGACCAGTTCACACTCTGTACAATAGAGATACAATCAAATAGGAAATGATTCGTTTAGAAATAAAAAGAGTCTAGGCCTACAGTACAACAACTGACACAGATGGAGAAAAAACAGCCCCTTCTAGCTTGGAAAAAAGAAAAAATCAAATGAATACGTATAAGATTAGATGCAGCAGTGAGAGAGATGAGGGGTTATAAAATCACTGTATAGATACCTCAGTAAGAGGAAGATCAAGAAAAAGTTTGAAACACTCTTTAAGAAAGGACTGGAACAAGAGAGATGATGTCAAAAAAGGCTAGTATGATGAATATCTTTTTTTCACCTCAGTCTTTCACCTTAACTGCAGTCACAGAGTTGTCACAATTAATGTGGCTGACAAAGGGCCAGGCTTGATCTCCCGATGGTGAAGGTACAATTTCGGGTGTACTTAGGTGAGGCAGTCATTTTTAAAGCGGGTAATGAACTTCATTGTACAGTACTTAAAGGGCTAACTAAGAATCTCAAAGTTATTAGAACTTATCTTTTGAGAATCTACAAAGAACAACAGAAGTACTTAAAGACTGGAAAGAGGCAAATGTAATGTCTATCTCTAAAAAGGTGGAATAAAAAACAATGCCTTAAAATTGTAGACCAAGCAGTTAACGTAAATTCATGGAAAAATACTGAAACAAATAGCCAAACTGTTTGTAAGAACCTGGAAGATAATGAGGACATGTATAACATCCCACATGCATTTGTCAAGTACAATCATGTCAAAGCAATCTAATTTTCTTCCCTGATCGGGTAACAGGCCTTGTGGACAGAGAAAAAGCAACAGATGTCATATGTATTTAGGAACATTTGTGCATGTTTGACCCTCTTCCACCTAATATTCCCCTAAGAAAACAAGTGAAGTATGGAACAGATGAAAATAGTACAAAGTGAGCGCCACACTGATTCAGAAAACCATACTCGGGGAGTAGTTATCAACGGATCCCTATCAACATGAAAATAAATCTCAAAGTGAGAATCTGTATGTATCTCTCCCAGCTCTAGTATCATTTAGTATTTTGATTAAAGACCTAGAAAACAGCATTAAAATGTATACTTTTAAAGACAGCATCCTCCTTCAAGGTGTTATATATACATTGGGCAACAGATAAGAATCCCGAGTAATCTTGGTGAATTTAAAGATATTATTTGGAACCACAAGGTTGTTGAGTAGAGATAAATGCAAAGTACCGTATTTAGCCAAGAATAATTAAGTGCTCGGGATGGAGGACAACTGGCTTGGTAGCCATGCCACAGAAAACAAGAAGTTGTTGTGGATCACAAGCTGGATAATCAATCAACAATATCATTCTGTTCCAAAAAAGACAAATGTCCTACTGCAGTGCATAAATTAAATACAGCTTGCAAGTCACAAAATAATCCTTCTGCTCAGCTCAGCACTGGTAAAGCTACAGCTGCGTTATTTCATCCAGGCTGAGCGACTGCACCTCCAAACATGAGGACCAGCTGGAAAGGGTCCAGAAAAAAAATCAGTGAGAAGACTGTAAGTCTAAAAAACATTACTGTAAGTAAAAAGTGAATGAATTAGGCTTATTAAAGAAGAAAAAGATACATGGATATACTAAAAAAAAATCCTCTAAATAAATAAAATGTTGCTGCAAAGAAAAATAATTTGGTCTTTGTGCTGATGCTAGATAGCGCAAGACACAAGGGACTTAAAGAATAGCTAGGGATACTCAGGTTAGATTTTAGGAAAAAGTTTCTCAAATAGTAAGAAACAGTAAAGCATAGAGAAGATGGGGAAGTTTTGGAATACTCCTGAAAAAGTGCAGGAAGAGATTAGACTGTAGTCTGTCAGAAGTAAGAGAGAAACCTGTCAGGAGTAACTGCAGATCCTGACACAATGAAAGGGGGAGCAGAACTACTCAAAAGTCCTTCCCTATCCTGTGAATATGTAAGACTCACTGAAACTGCACAACAAGGAGATCCTTGAATATCCTGCCCAGGGCACAATGAAAAAGATTAAAAAGCTGGTTTTCTTTTCCAAATACAGCAATTTGTGAATCTGGAGGAAAAAAAAAGAAAAAAGAAAAAAAAAAGCCCTGAACATATATTTCTAAAAAAATATTGAGAAATTGAAGTGGATGCATCAAAAAGTCAGAGCAATTATGAGAGGGCTGGAGAAAATGCCTTGAAATGAGAACCAGCTACTGCAATGTGGTGCATTATCACTGGATACTTCCCTACTCTGCTCCCCAAAACTCCTCCAGACACTGGAAATAACTTGGTAACCTAGTAGTAAAAGAGATATATATATATCTGTGTGTGTGTGTGTATATATATATATATGTATATATATATATCTTAAAGGAAAATAAGTAAATAAACAAGTCACAATTAATTCAAACCAAAAATTAAATTTACATTTCTGACAGTGAGATTAATCAGCCACTGGAACAAATTACCAAAGGAAGCAGTAGATACTCTGTTTCCTGATGCCTTGAAATCAAGACTGAATGCATTCCCAAAAGACAGGCTTCAGTCTTACATAGGTTAAAAGTTCAGCACAAGGCAACACAGGTTGAATTTAACAATTTTTAATGTCATAGAGAGCTGTCTCAACAGCTCCAAGTCTGGAAATTAATTTAGAATGAGCCTGAACTTATTTCCCTGTGAACAGGAGGACCTCAGCATCCATAGACCAATTCAATTATTGCAGACTGAAAGGAATAGAAATATCTGCCCTGGAGATAGTATTTTCATACATTGGGGATGCATCTTCCAGAGCTCCATGAACTCAGAAACATCCTATCTCATCAAAACTATAGAAAAAAAAAATAAAATAAAAAGAATCTTATGTTACTTAAATCAGCAGAAGCTTAAAAGTTCTAAGAAATGTGAATTGAGAATTTGAGGGTATATTTTTCCTCTTCAGAATTTTCAGAGTCTATTTTATAAGGTGTTATTTAGTCTGTAAAAGTTCTGGCTGCTTTAAGAGCAAAAGGATTAATGGTTTCAAATTCCAATGTGTTGACCTTTATTCAACATTAGAATTCTTATTTGAGCATTCTGATGTGGTACAAGTAAGCTTCTCTCTAATGAAAACTATAAGGGAAATAAAGTTTAGCTCCCTCATAACTGCAAATAAAATCATTTTGCAGTAAGTGTTTTAGGGAATTTTCACAGACACGCACACAAAGTTAACATTGATGCAGAGAACATTAAAACCACAGAGTTTCCATGCTACTATTCCAGCTACAGATTGATTATTAGAGCAATATTAACAAATATGGTGATGAATCAGAATGGTTAAGGGTTTCTGTTCCCAAGACATTGTTATGAATGGCACAGTCACAACACCAAACAATTCCAAGCAAAATACAACAGTAACTAATCATCCTACTTCTGCAATAAGATTTCAGAAGTCTGTCTAAAATATCAAACACTTGGAGAAAACAAAACACAAGGTTGCATACCTGTATACATAGCAATATTTAAGAGTAATAGTAATATTTGATCAATTAGATAGCACACACATCCAAGTGTGGAAAGTATTGTTGTTTTATCAGAAACTATCAGAAATTTTGTAGTGCAGTTAGGATGTTTCAGGAACAAAATGACTCAAAACAGCACTATCATCCAGGCACAGCCAAAATACCAGAAATTAAGTTTCACACACACATACAAAAATAAAATAAAAGAATAAATGTGTCTAAAAGAATAATTGAGTTAGTAAGCAGCAATAGCATAAATTTAAAAGGGAAGTAACAGATAAAAACACAGATGAAGGATGATGTTCCTGCCCTCCATTTGGATGCATATTGTGCTGCACAAATCAAATGAAAACCAGTTTCCTGCAATCACTGAAATGTGAGTTGGAAGGGACTTCTGGAGGTCATCCAAGCCACCTTCTCACTCACAGTGGGGCTATCTTATCTATTGGTTGGGACTGTTTTATATGTCTGAATTGCACCATGTTTTGATAAGCTGTTTCTGCATAAAGATTACTGGCTCATCTTTAAAGTTTTGAAAAGTTTATTGGACAAAGATAACTGTTATAATAGTTTGCTGGAAGAAAAAATAGCTTAGAAGTGAAAAAGCTAAAAAAAAGTAATCAGTAGTTTACCTCAGAAGGCAATTTCGAGCTATAACATATTAAAAATGTAGCAATCATTTAGCTAGGAATTAAAAAATGCATCATACTTAAAGTTACTTAGGACAAAAAAAGAAAAAAAAAAGCAGAGAACAAGAAAGAGCAAGTTCAGCTCTACGGGTACATGAATCTTAGAAGATGAGAATAGCACATAGGAAATTTAATTTACTACATGACAGTCAAATGCAAAACCAAAAAAAAAAAAAAAAGTGAGCAAAACAACTTTCAAAGCTTTAAAGGAGACAGCACCATTATGCATCAGAGTATTTCTTAATCCTACAGTGCCCAGAACTTAGATTTCTCCTGCAAGTATTAACAGAAGATCAAAATAATGTAAATATATAAAATATGGTACAGTTTTGCTGAAAAACATAAAGCAAGTCCAAAACTGCAAATACAATTCAAAATTCCTGACTCTTAGACGTCTAAAAACTACATGTGGAACAACTTCAGGCACAGTGCAAACCAGACTGGTGAAGTTAAAGCTGGATTTCTTTCTGTCTCAAGAATAGTGGAAAAAGAACTAAAAGTAACTAAATTTTAGTTACAGAAAGATACCTGCAAACTTTTAATACAAGCAATTTACACTAGTAATTAGAAAAGACTTTGAAAGTGTTTGAAAGAGTTCATGTAACAAATAAATCTGTCACTGAGTGGGTTTCACACAGGAGATGTAATACAGCAGATTATGCAGTCTGAAGACAAGAAAAGACATGTTCATAGTGAATGAAAGGAGCAAGCTAGTAAAAGAAAAAGAAAAGAAAAAGAGAAAATAATAGAAAAAAGTTATCTGGAATGTTTTTTTCTTTTTTTTTTAAAAAATCTATCTTTTACAGGATACTGAAAATCTGAAGAGATCATTTTGTGGCTGTCACAAAATGTCACAAAAATGTCATAATGTCACAAAAGCTGTATTAAAAATCAACAGGAAGGAAGGAAGTGGCAGTTTGGTTTAGCTTAGCAGTACAAAAAAAAAAAGAAAAAAGAAAAAGAAAAAAGAAAAAAGGAAGTGCTCAAGAGAGCTTTTGCATCCTTTGAATAAAACAAAACAACCAAAGTCATTTCAACGCAGGACCAACATCCTAATCTTTCATCAGCTCTGAAGCACAGGCACACAGGTCGTACGTCAATGAAATACCACGAGCGTCAGTTGAGTTCTCTAAATTTATGTAGGTAAAAATGATGGCATTACATACACGATTGCCCATCGCATGGAGCTAGTGGCCAGAACGATTTTTGGTGGATGCCTCCAGTGTCCTGCCTTACTGCACAAGAGATATACAGTGCGTAGTCAGTCTCTGTACTGCAATTTACTCCAATTTCGGCCGTAAATGTAGCATCTCAAGTACAAACATTATTGCATACTGAATCAAAGTATCATTTGACATAACTCATCTTCCATTCCAGTCCAAATTTTATGCCACATAATTTAGAAAACGACTCAAAATTTGCCTCTAGAGTTGATGTGTTGTATGTTGGTCTTGTGAAATAGGCAAAGTAGTAAAACATGTTTTGGATTTTGTTTGTTTCTTGGTATTAATGTTATCTCCTCTCTTATCAGTTGCCTATACACTGGCATGCTACAAGGCACCTTCTGCTAGTTAAAATTCTTGCTTGCTTCCTTGCCTTTCTTCTCTAAATATGGCACTCTCACGGGGCTATTGATCTGTGACTAGAAAAACATCCTGAATGAAACCCCCTTTTCTTTCTTTTCTCTTTTGCTATTGATATTTTTTAAAAGGTCCTTTCATCTTCTCCACTACCAGGAAAGTGTATTACTTGATAGCAATATAAGAATAATGAATCTAAATGAATTGAACTCCAAACCAACTAGAAATGGAAAATATCCCTTCCGAAGGCAGCCTGCTGTGTTTTAGGGAGGTTGTGCACACACATTCCGCTTGCTTTCTCAGTTAGAACACTGGGAACTCAAAGAAATTCATTGGGAATAAGGACAGAATTAGGACCACTTCTCTGGGTTATGAACTATATAGATGATAGGCAGATCAAAATATTAGGTGTATTTTATAGTTTAAGATTTAGAGGCATGCATTATTCCTGGTCTCTACTTTCAAACAGCTTATGCTATTAATGGGAAGGGTTAATCTCAGCTGAATTTTTGAAAATAATTCCCCTCACTGGCTGGTCATCCCTCCAAACACAGAGTAACAATGGTAACTAAAAACAGAGCAATGTATATTTAGCCTGCAGTGTTATATAACCTGTCTGTTAACAAATGCAAGACACAAAGTAAAGTCATGTAACCCAATTGAAACAGTTCGTACTGGAGGTTGATTTCCCTTGGGAACTGAAACATCAAGTAAGAAACTGAACCAGTTAAATATAACCTTTTTAAAGGGCAAAAGAATTCAAAGGTAATCAAGGGTTTTTTTTTCCTCAGAAGGGCATTTATAATTATATTCCGCTTTTATTTATAACAACCCTTTTAATGTTGGTACTACAAAAGAACTCTACAGAAAACCAGCCTCGCTTTATATAACAGGATTGAATCTACACACGGTTTTTATATGCAAAACATCTTTGACAAAAGCTATACACTGACAAAGGTGCATTTCCCTTAAGAAAGAAGGGATATATTTTCAAAGCGATTCATGAGGGTTTAGCCACGTGCCTTTCACTAGTACTGCAGGAGACTTGAGAAGAAATCCTAACCTTTGCCTTGAGAAAGTAACCGCATATCACCAGATACGATTCTACAGTTAGCGTAGAATTTAGTGCTTAGTTTCCTTTATTATCCTAGAACACCTTCAATATTTTGCTTTATCTACTAATTCTTAAGGAAAGAGCAAGAGCCCAGAATTTTCTAAACAGATCTTTTTAGCTTCTTTCCCACAGATTAAGCTGGTACGAGCTAAGAAGTAGAAGAGACAGGCACGAGATGAAAAGTTCAGAACTATATTTCAAAAGCCAGGACCAGGAGGAAAATCCAGTCAGGAGAAGAGTGAGATCTGCAGGTGCACAAAGCCATGCTAATAAGAAACAAATCTGCACCAAGGAGAAAGAATAGATTGGGGTGGGCCAAGTTCTTTCATGACAGGTTTGCTAGAAGGTGTGGAATAGCTCTAGAGATTAAAGAAAAGCAAGTTTGCAAGAAAAGCAGGATGATCTTTCTTAATGATCTATCCCATTATCCATGTTGTTCAAATACCTGCAAATATTACTAGACAAAATACCTGTAAAAAATGATTCTACTAGCATACCTCTATGCTGAGGAAAAGGAAAACAAAAGATAACTTAATCTCAAAATTAAAGACATTTTATTTGAACAGTGCCATGCAGGCAGAATTGGATGGTGGGTTCTAACATGTGTGCTTGCTCAAACTCATAGGAGAGAAACTCTGCGTATGAGCAAGTGCCAAACAAAGGTGATGGGGCCAGCTATTTCCTCCCCACAATGGGGATATGTTGATACATTAAGAAACTAGTATTAGGAGGTGCTTTAGTCAAAATGCTGTAGGTTATTAATCACAGCTTTGGGGTTTCTGACAGGATGTTTTGATGAAATAAATCTATTTTAAGTGACTGTAATGAAATACTAACCCGTTTTTGAAGGGCTTTTAAGATGTTTTTAAGAAGTTTCAGATCAAAGACTCAGTTAATGTAACCTCCGTGCATTAAATATTTAGTACTTATTCAGTCACTTGAGCACTCAGGCATCCTGACATTGTAAAAGGGGGAGAGGGAAATTGAGTTTAAGTCACTTTTGCACTGTGGGATTTTTCAAGTTTTATGTTAAAGTCTCAGACATGTAATTTAAATACAAAGAGGTCTATTCTTTTACTGAGTATATGCATCACCCATTAAGAGAGTTCTTTATGCACCTGCATACATGGAAGAATAAAACCTCTACAGGATCATTTCAGCAGAAACTGTTGTGCTTTGATTAACATCATGACTGAACATTAGTCTGTCTCTGAGCTCTCTGGTGGACAAGACCAAATGCACACGTCTCCTTCCAGTGGACTAGAGCAGTCCAGCAGACTTGCAAGGAGCACAGAAATTTAACAGCAGCAGCCACATTTAAGCAAGGTTTTCTTAGACATAAATATGCTATAAGACATCTCCCCTTTCTAGCATATCTGCCTTCCAACAGGTGCTCATTATTATCTTCATCTCTTCCAAGGGACAAGCTCATTCAGAGGTTTGGATGCAGATCAGGATGATCCTCTTTGGGGGCTTATTAAAATAGCTGTCCCAGGAAGTCATAAACTAGAAACTGTTAGGGCCTGGAAATGTATTTTGAGAACACAAGATATAAAAATTCTGCAAGTTTCCAAGCATCCCATTTCATGTGACAGGTCATTAGGTGCAATAGGAATGTATGAGCCGAAGCTTGTGCAAATGACTCCGAGAAGAATGAAGGCACATGGGCACTGTCCTGGGAAGATCACAGCCAATCTAACAATTTGGTCAATTCTGAATCAAGTTTGAGAAAACTTTTCTGGATGCAATCCAGAAGAACCTTTGTTCTAATGAAAGAGCACAGGAGAGGTCAGATATCAGATCTCCCTGCACCACTGCCTCTGTAACAAACATTACACTCAAAAGGAAGGCAACTTTGACAGAGGGAGAGTAATGAGAATGTGACCAGTGCTTCAGTGTAGGTGTCATGGGAAATAAAAGAAAGAATAGATGTGGTTTTGACAATAATGCAAAACCCTTCTAAGGCCTTTGACAAGTTTTAGGAAACTGAATGTGACAATATCAAGAAATACTTCAATTAGTTGTGAGATACCCTTTCAAATGCTGTTTGTTTCTAACAAAATGTAAAGAGAGAGAGAGAGCAGTTTTCCAAAATTACTGACAATAAATAGTCCCAATATTATTTACTGGCAGAGAGAAGATGTGAACATTTTTTTCATTATAGAAATTAACATCTTTCCATTAGGTTCCTCTCAATTGTTAGATAGTGTGTTTAGCTTGAAAGGAGTTTGACCTTCTAAATTCACATCCTCTTGTAATGCTCTAAGATACAAAAGAATAAGACTGGTATGAAACAATTTTCTTCTGTGTTAGAATTAGAGCAATAATACAATTGGCATCTGAGAAAAAAGAAAAAAAAAGCATTGGCTATATGTTATCTTCTAATGTGAGAATTGTTTTATTCTTTTGGCGCTCACAATCACTGGCAATAAACAATACTCAATCAACTTACTCAAATGTGACATGGCAAAGGTGGTTTCTAGAGAGATTTGACTCAGACTGCCCTGGAACAAAAGCTGTAAAATTTCATATTCATGTTGGCTGCAAATAGGGGTACAGATGGATAGCCCCAGCATACAGAATATAGTATGAATTTGCTCTATCTTCTCTATCTATGAGAACTGTAGAAATATGTCTGCTAAGGCCATCTGAAAGATCATTCTGGTAATATTAGTAAGTTACGTGTGGTCAGGGAAATGTAATGACATATGATCAATTCTAGAGTTTAATATCATAATGAATAATGGGGAAGATATAGTCTGTTTATGTAGTAGACATTGTTATCTTATCACCATTATGGAGCTTTTTTGAATCAAAGAAATCATTTGAATTTCAAACATCTTTGTTATTTTTAGTAAATTGTTATCTCCTAGCAATTCTTGGAGAATCCAGCTGTATTGAATTGTCTGCTCCTGCTGTGGGCTCCCTATTCCATTAAAAACATGTCTGTCACTGATGATTTCCAATAGTTTATACGGTGAGCACCTATGTTAGAATACAGACTACTAAATCTATGTGGTCACTATGACCAGGTCTCTAATTATATTCAGCAACCTTTGAAATTAATCAAATAAGGCATCTTTACAGAATAGTTTACAGAAAGGACTCTTCTCATGTATGTTAGCTACTGCCACTCGGTGATCTTTGTAAACATCTTGCTGTGGATCAGGGTATCCACAGGTTCTTCTAATCATTTATGCCAGCCCGAAGGAAAAGAGCTCATCTGCATTTGTTGAATATATAAATATACAAAATAGACATTTCCTAAGTCAAAAGCTAAGAAACAGTTTTGTCGTTTAGGAAAAGTGTTTACGGAGAAACTACGCTATGATCACTAGTTGTAGGAGAGGATTCCCCTTCTTTCAAATAAGCTTTCAAGTAAGCTTTCAGCTGGATAATCACTGAAACAGGTTAGGAACCTGTTTCCATTATTTGCCATTATTATTTGCCATTATTTGGAAGCATGTAAAAAATAGGCGCCAGATATTTTCCAGAAACCAATTTGTTCTGCAGATGTTCAAAAATCTGCATAGGTACGCTTATTTTGGGGTAAAGGAAAGAAAGAGATGCATGAGATTAGGAAAGGACATTAACGTGCCTTCCTCATTCAGGTCTGTAGAAGAGTGTGTGGCTGGACACTGGAGGATTTCAGAGATGCTAGGTATACAGGAAACATCAGGTTAGCTTCCTTGGTACTTACATGGTGATTTGTATTGATGTTGGCAGTAAATAACAGAGGAGGTGGTTTTTCATCCGGGAGTTTTCCTATTCGTTTTCTCATAAAATTTGCCAATGACACAGAGTAACTTATTTTGCAACATACATACAGGTTTGCTGGAGCTTTAAATAAATGAAATCCATCTCGCTAATAAAAGAATTTTTTTGTGTTTAACTCTCTGGAAACTTGAGACATCTGAGATTTCAGAATCTGTGGTTATTCTGTTTCATTACTGTCATAGCAACAAATGATCTTCAAGCACTCTGTACACCATTTGTAGCATAGCTTAGCCTCTAACTTGCTTTTGTTAATGACCAGTATAAACTAGTCTGTATACTCTTTGGAATTTAATTGATGAACTGCAAAACAAATGGTTATAGTTAATAAAAATTATATTTTGCCATCTGTGTCCAGTAATGAGAAAATCTGAATTATAGCAATGAAAAAGAATAAAGTTTTCTGCCAGAAAAATCAATGCATCCCACCTCTTCGTCAGCATCAAATTGCTTATCTGTTACTGTGTATTTCTCTCACAAGTTGCCATGACTAATGGAATTTGGGCCAAGATGGACATATAGGAATTCTGTTCATCATGAGGATTATAATAGCTTCTTCTTTGCCTTTCTACAATCCTGTGTAATATGAGTCTGCTATTTTGTTTGTTCTGATTGCACTCAAAACTCATTTATGAGAGGACAATTTCGTTCAGCACTGCAGTGTCATTTGTTGCTATAAAATCTTATTATATTAAAAGGATAATAATAACAATAATAATAATAATTCCAGAAGATTTGTGCAGATTTTTCCTTAAACTCTGAAGGGTTTCTGAATCAGCTGGAGCTGAAGGCATATCCAGCATTGCTACATCATCTTGTAAGGATGATGACAACAGCAGAAAAGCACACTTGTGAAATACAGTTCTCCTCTCTGAAGTTCACATGCAAAGCAGTTTATATTCTTGAGAATAAAAACATAGAGTATCTGAATTCTTCCTAATGAGACCATCACAACCTTTTACAGGTTGTCTGGGACCCTACAATGTTATTATTTCCCAAAAGAAAGAAAAGAGTCTTCAAGCAGAAGACAACAAAAAACTCTATGTTGGCAGTTCCTGGTTGTCCAGAGCGATGTTAAATATCTCAACTGTTTCTGTGAGCTTTAGAGAGAGCAGGCTACATGGCAATATGGAGATGAAGCATTTCCGTTCACTGTAGATGCAATGACTTTGAGCACCCTGATGGGAGTAGAACCGCCATTCTCATTTTGTTCCCTACCTTCAGGATTTTGAAATATTAATAGTTTGGATTAAGATTAACATCAATGTCTAGGTCTAGTAAAAATTTTGACGTGTCAGTGCCAAAATGTCTTCTATTTTACCAACACTGTACCATCAACCTCTGTTTTAGTCCCCATCTGTTAATCTGTAAAGTGCCTTTAATCAGTCATCGCTGACATTCCTATAAATTTTCCATCAGACATATGGCCCTACTGGTCATTTTTCATTCTCAGCAAGACAAATCAGAAAAACAGATCTACACTCTTAAATCACATGAATTCGGCATTTAGCAGAATTCATTCCCAATTATTTTCTCAGACACTATGGATCACACTTTGAAGAGTTCAGTGGTCACAAACAGGGTCTGGATTCCAAAACATTAAACTTCTGTTATACTTTGTTCTAAAATATCAAATGATGGGCTTCAATTTTGCGGACCAAGACCAAGAAAGAGCAAAATTGTGTTTCAAGCTCATGAAAGCTGTACGGGACAAGGCCGTGGTGGCCTCCCAGGAAGGTAGTGGCTGCACTGTCCATGGTCCTGGCAGCACCAGGACTCCGCAAGAAAACTTGGAACAAACCAGCTTCATCTATTACGGTTACACTCAGAGAATGAATCCCAAAGTCTTTATCACAGACTGCTGCTACCTGATCAGGTCCATGCTCATGTAACAAACCTGCTCTATAAAGTACATGCAATGACAACATCCTCTGAAGAATGTTACAAACCTTAAATCAGTGACATTTACATAGTATTTTAGAGGTTTTCAGGCTGAAAGTTCTCAGGATTTCTTTAAAGGTAGGTTTAAGACTTTCCCTCCTGTGATGCTGCAGAACTGTGCAGCTTTCATAAATACGGAAAAGACTAGTTAATACTTTAATTCTGAGCAACTAACTAAAAAAATCTTTAACAATGCACATATGTTACTAATGAACTAAGCTGATTAAAAAGTATCATGATGGATATTAATGCAGAACTATAATATACCTTAATGCAGAGAGACTAAAGAGAAAAAACATGTTTAATAAACAAATTAAAAAACACTTTATATCTACTTTTTAGAAACTGACAGTATGCTTACGATTTAGCTAATTAGGCCTATGAGCAAATTAGAGGCGAGTAATATGGAATTCAAAATAAGTATTTTTTAGGAAATGGGAGAAATCTCATTTCTGAAACCATTTTTGCTTTTGTGCATACTTATGAGAATTCCCGAAATGGTTTACTTCCTTCTTCTGTCTTCCTTGAGGTTACACATTTCTTAGAATAGCAAATAAAATTGTACAGAACAATAAATACTTTCTGTAGAAAGCTATGGCTACAATTCTAAGGTGTTCTGAGTGAAAACTTCTGACTGTTGGCTGAGAGCTGACTTTTTTTCCATTGAAAATATCATGTAACTGAGACCTTTTCAATCTGTGTTCATTTTTCTCTGATTGTTCTCTGCTGCCACAGTATGGTGCTCAGCTGCTGTTTGAAAACATGAAAAAGAGGATCTTTATCTAAGAATGCAGTTCTTTTCATGTACTAATATGATTGGCTGCCAGTTAAGACCTCTTTTAAGGATTATTACAAGATTTTAAACTGAATATTGTATTTTTTAGGAAGTTAAAAAGTTCTCAATTAAGTACCTACTGCTTGACATTAAAAAGTTCCTGTATCCTTATGCTATTTTCATGCTATTTTGTCTTCAAAACAGAGATAACTATTGCTTTAGGTATTTGTGGATGAAAGTGACACTTCAACAGCAGACAGCATTTTATGAAAACCCTTTTTTTTTCCTGAAATATTATGATTATTCTAAAACAAAATACATTTGAATATAAACTGGTATCTTATAATGAAAAGAGCACTAGCCTCCATCATGTGCAAGGTTGATGTCTTTCTTCGTTGTTCTATTCTTTGATGCAAAAATACCTTCATAACAACTCAGAAAAGTCCAGAAGTCAGGATTAGCACTGACAGACCTCTTACATGCAAGACCTCCAATGCACAACTTCTAAGTACATTGCAAAAAGGACTGGTGAGCAAAGGTGGGACTTAACACATGGGCATTTAGCATATTTATAGAGAATTGAAGAAAGGTTGCAAGAATACATGACCTAAACAGCTTCCCCAAATAGAGAGACTTATGCACAAGTAATCATGTATATCAATCAATATCCCCAAATTAGGTGGTTAGACAAATAAATTCTTGCTTAAATCAGATTTGAGAACTAGTTAATTCCACAGTTACTTAGGTATTATCCTTTACACCTTTCTACCATTACAATATCTGTGCTTAAATTATGACAAGAGGAAAGATGAATCTGAAGGGCAGGTGGAAGAAGGTTTGTCAAAACCTCAAATCCTGACTGGATTTAACAAAGATTTCTTTTTCTTTAGCTATTTTCCATTGTTTTTAAAGGAGCAGTAAAAGGCTCATAGTGTTATGCACAAGACTTAGAAAACTTGTCCAGTGGGAATTTTGTAATATTGGAAAGTTACTTGAAAATACATCTACCTCATGGTGAATTTGCTTTATTCTTACACTGCGAGTGAAGGAAGTGATTGGCTAATCCTTTGTTATCATTTGTCAAACAAATTCTCACCATATCCTACCAACAAAGCTCTCACTCAGCTCTTAGCCTCAGTTGTGTCAGCATGCGATAAGTGAAATGCTTGATTAGTAAGAGTTTATTGGAAAAACAAACAACAAAAAAAAAAACCCCAAAGAGTCAAAACATAAACCAAATGACAGCCAAATCCATTTACATGAGGATGCCACCAAAAGCATCATCATCCCTCCTTATTTTGTAAGAAATACATTTGCCCAGACATACTGACAGTCTGGACTTAAAAGTGTAGGATTTATATATATATATATGTATGTGTATTTTTCCTTCTACATGTTGTCTTAGTGCCAGTGCTGTCACAGGATAATGGCAAAATATTAGAGCACATGGCCTTGGTCCTGTTGATTGCTCTGACCTTCAATCTAGAGGCACTTTTACACCTTGGATCTAGAGGCATTTTTACATGCATACTTTTAATTTCTATTCAATGAACCTTGCCAGTGACTTCAATAGTACTATCGATCATGCTTACGTTTAAACCTATGCATAAATGTTTTTCTGGATCAGAGTCACAATGCGCAGTTTGCATAAATTATGTGAACAAGATTTTGCCTAAGGTACTCAAAGATTTTAATAACCATTACATTATATAGTGAGTATAAAGCTAAATCAATAAATAGTCCTTTCTTTGGTTGAATTAAAAGGCATAAATCCAAATCCTTTGGCTTGAGTAGACTTTAAATTTTTTAGATAAGCCTTCAATCCCAGGAGTTCAGTCCCACAGGTAATGTTGGCCAGGCTAACCATCTTCTGGGTCTACAATCAAAGATTAAAGATTAAAACACAACTCCAGCCTTGGAGATGTATCACACAGTCACCACTCAGGAGAGCTAAATAGAAACCAACTCAAACACTGTCAAAATCCCAACAGAGTCAATGCACTAAAGTGCTACTGGGCAAATGTAGCTAATAGCTCCGCATAGCACGATTTCCCCTACATTCAAGTGCATTCAGCATCACTATCAACATGGTAATTATTGCTTAATGCTGTGCTACCAAAGAGGGAAAACAAATTTCTGTAAATGAAAGCGAAAGAACAAATGTAATCTACGGTTTGCACTGGTTTATAGAGCTGCACCTAGGTTCAAAATATGTGTATGGCCTGAGGGCAATTAAGTAAATATTAAAACCATAAAAGGCTTTACACTGGTCTATAAATGGGACCTCTAACTTCATTTTTTGATGAAATGATATTAAATGGATTTATCCTTCTCCTTCCCAAGTACCAACTAAAATAGAAGCAAAGTAAAATAAATGCTCACTGGCTTAAAAAAGCTTATGGAGTGTCATAATTCAAGGTGGCTGCTCAGATCCGCAGGTGGAACTGACTGTGTCCTAACAGGATCACAACAGTCACTGAGGAATGCGGCCTCCAGCCAAGCAGTACAAAGTGCTGAGAACAGGACTGTGTATGATGATATTCTGCCACTCATCTGAAATTGGGCATCACCAGGAAACGTCTTCCTGCGCTTGGGTGATAGTTCAAGTATGTCAGGATGACTAACTAGATCATCACTTCTCTTGAGCACTCTTCTGGGGAAATTCTGCGCTGAACTCAATGTTGTCAACACGTCCTACATATGCTCAGGACACACAAATGAACTGGGTTGTTCGGGGAAGTTTCATAACACAAATAACCACAGGCAGAAGCAAAGTGCCTGAGATTACTTTTGTGTCCATAGGTTAAAAATAGCTACAGAGGCAATTTTACTTTTTCTCTGGAAAAGTTCACAACAGAGCAGTATAACGTGAATATCCTAAATAATCTGCTGTCCCACAGGAAGAAAGGCAGTGAGAAGGAAGGTGCACTAGCACATTGACGAGTATTGAGGCTGCCAATATGTTTCCTCTGAGGCTGAAGTCCTATAACTTTTCCAGCCACATACCAAAATATTCTTCATATTACACCAGTTTCTCAAGAAAAATGGAGCTAGGTATTGGAGGATAGACCAAACAGGGAGCAAAAGAGACATAAGAATAAAGGAAACAGGTCATAGCCCAGGAAATGAAGTTACACAGTGCAGCATTGAGATGAGAACTGAATGTGCAGAAAAGATCGAGCATGCAGAAAAGAGCATGACTACCTTGTTCAACGCTGGTATGAACATAAGAGCAGTGAACATTTAAATAAGTGCCACTACTCTCTCTTCAAAAGTTGCTCTGGAAGGTATGAACTAAATGCAAAGAAAAGGTGAAGGAGGAATGGGGACAGAGAAAGGGTAAGGCAGAAGGACAAATGAGGATGTGGGGTGAAGAGCCTGAGGCGGAAGCAGAAGGGCCATGAAGCAAAAGGCCAACCAGCACAGCTAAGAAAGTCCAGGGAAATCTGTAGAAAGGTCACCGACTTTCCAAAGGTTTCTCCTTATTGCTATAGGATGAAGAGATGCCACTTGGGACCTATAGATGAAAACTGCTTGTACAGACTAACAACAGCACATATAATTCATTTACTGTCATTCCTCTCAGGAGGTTTTCATCTTATAAAGTAGATCATAACAGTTTTTCTGCAGTTTATTTCTTACCCCAAAAGAGCCATTATGCTCAAAGATTCTTTCTTGTGAAGTTCTAAGTTTGGGTTTTTTTTTTTTCTAAAACTTTAAAGGATAGCTAAAAAAAATTACAGTTCTGTGTGCTAGAAAGTTGACTGAAGTCATCTAAGTTATATAATATTTGTTACTCTGACAGCTAGATAAAGAATTTTTGCAAATCCTCCTGGTAATGATATTTCTGTATGGAATAGTGTTATTTCTGGTCTTTAAAGAAATATCCAGCTTACACATGTTCTAACATTGCACAGTATTTACTATAAAGAATGATTTTACTGAGACTTTTTTTTCCCTAAAAATAGATATTGCTGCCAACTTAAACCAAAGCATTCTTGTTTTTATTATGAACAGTTGCATATATCCTAAAGACAGATGGCAACTTGCAACAGCAACATAGCTTTACATGTATTAGGTTCTCTCTGATTCCTACGTGTCAGTTTATCTCCCAGAACTTGTAAATCTGTAGAAGCGTTTAAAATCTGGCAGATAGTTTGGGAATGTCGTCTATTAGGAATGCTACAGAGAAAGCAGTCCTATATAAGTAAATAGGTGCATCACAGACTAAAGAGCACATGCTTCAAACATGTATGTAGGTGCACCTTCACATCCTGGAGAAATGAGGTTTAACTTTTTTTTTCTCTTAGCATTATTTCTGTGGCCTTTTTCAGACCAAGTACAATGCCACAAATTACATTTAGATGACATTTCAAACTAGCTGCAGTTAAATCCATTGGAAAGTACAAAATCTAATACCAATATGATTTCAAAAGCATGATACATCTCACTGAAGCCTGTAACTTCTATTTTTTTCAAGAAGAGTATGCTTTTCTTTTACAGAACTGTTATTACATAACCTAACAGTGAACACAGAAATGGGAAATTTAACCTTAGAAAAATTGTCTATTTTCTTTGCTTCATGCTTTAAAACAGTTTTAACTGAGCCGTTCAAAATGGGCTGGTCAATATCAGTAGAACTGATTAGCTATTTTTACCGGCGTATGCAGTCATTTAGACAGCAAATAAGGGATATTTGATCAATGAACCAGCAATGTGATATCTGGTGTGCAGTTTCACAGTCATAGGGCCTGATTTGGATCTCTCTGAGACTAACATAAATGAGAAATAACTTAGAAAATCAAAAAGCATATCCCAAACTTGTGTGGGACCAGAATGAAACACCTTGTGTTCCAATCTGTTTCACTCACTATCTCATGTCTAACTTAAGAGATTGGCTCACTTACAGAGTTCTGCATTAGACACATTGCCTCTTGTTTTAAAATATGTATGTTTAATATTTAATTTAACAGAATTCCATATTCCTATCTCTGTGTACTGTGTGAGTCCCTTGGAGGCTTGTGGTTTGTATGTGCAGTCTCAATACTCCTCAACTGTAATTTGGAAGCACCATTGCCTAATGGGGTGAAAGAAAATGTCTGTCTCCAATTAATCTTGGTTCTCTTTTGAGCGAATACTGAAAATATTGCCAAGGCAGAGACAATTTGTAAAGCAGACTGCAAAAGCTGGGCCTGCCTTACCAAAAATCATTTAATTTAGTATGTGTCATAGTGCTACACTGGTAGAAGTATAGGTCTCATCAATAGTCCACACGCTTCAAGTAAATTTGGCTACTAATTCAAGTAAATATAGTTAATTTAGACTATCAATTTCAAATGGTTACCACACAAAAATTTTGCCAACTCTGAAATATTTTTATAGCACTACACATGACTTATTATATGTAAGACTGTGTAAGAATCACAAAATGGGTACGGTAAACATAAATTCAGTCTGTGCTTCTACTTTCGCAGAAAGATAGAAATATTTTTCATTATGTAACAGGGTTCAATATTGCACAGTACATGCCAAGGTGAGAGACACGTACATAATTTGCAAAAGAACTAATGGCACAATTTTAAAAAATGCCCACAGATTTTGAACTTAAGATCTGTTGGGACAGACGGCATAAGCTCTGAAGTTACCCCAGGCCAACAACGGCAGAATGAAAATGGTGGTAGAAATTACACCTACGTGGCCATGATAGCTAGCTTGCAGGAGAGACTATTTTCAAGATCATTTGGCACATCTAGAATGTAGTATAGCTCTCTGAAGTAAAGAATATAAACATTAAAAGGTCAGAAATAGACAGCTAAGTTATCCATTCACACTGGCAATGGGAATCTTTGCCGTTTGGCTCTGCACCACTTTGCCAGTTTGCATCCTAATGACAATTACATGTCCCATACTGATATTTCACTTTCAATTTTCGTAGAATTAGAGAAAGCATTTAAGGAGTTAATGGAGGCATAGTACTTTCTTTAGAGAAAATATGAAATTAGATTAGAAATTAGATTGCCTTGAAAACATTACATGCAGCAAAATGTGCACTCAGAAAGCCTTCAGGAACAATCATCTAAGCATGGTTTCTTGTGACTTGCATTTTACAGTTCTGCTACAGAAGGAAAAATAAAATAAATAAAAAAAAAAAAGAACACAAAGATCTGTGTCGAGATTCTGTTGTTTCCAAGGGGCGCAAAACTTTATAACTCAGGAAAACTGAAATTGCGTCAAACCATTCTCCATGCCCACAATCTTAAATCCCTGTGGGGAGCTGTGAAATCCCCCTGGGACAGAGCAGAAGGTAAGGGCAACTATACAGCAGCATGTCCCTAAGATGCTGCTCCACTCCAGCCCCACTCCTGCACGAGGGGATGTCCTCAGAAGGCACCGCTACATCTCTCTTCAGCGCTTCCTACCAGGGGCAACATCTCTTGGCCAGAAATAGAGCTTTTAGGGGGGCAGAACAGAGATGCAGCTCTATATCTACCTTACACTGCACGCAATCCTCCAAAGTGCAGCTGGCTCCTGCTTTGATGAAGCACTGTGCCGCAAGAGCTGAAGGATCCTGTTTTTCACCATTTAAAGATGTATGATAGCAACAAAGCTCTATGTTAAAATATTTAACTCACAGAGAACTTATGGAAATTGTCTATTCAAGCTCAGCAAAGACATTAAATTACCAAGCTGTTCTAGGACAGTTGTGCATGGAGAGAAGCCAGAAATGCTCCCGGATTGTAATGTTACTTACGGAGATTAGACTGGGAGCCTGATTCAGAAGCTTTTTTATACAGATCAGCATGGGGAGCTGCAAAATGTTACCATATCAATTTCTGCAAAACATACTCTGTGTGTACATACAGATATAAAATCAGGACTTATACACAGCACATTTCCTGCCATATTTTGAATGGCATATGTTTGTTTAGTTTGCTGAAACACGAAAAATAATATTCAGCAACGGGTAGCACAATGTTAACAAGATTTAAGAGCACAGCTCTGTGTCAAAATGCAGATAAAAGAAAATCCATCTATCTCAGTATTTTAATCAGCTAGATCATGATTTTGATGAATATGCAAATGTGACTGTTTATACACTATTTTCAGAGTGAAAGGAAACAAATTCAGTTCCATTATAGAATTAATGACAGTTCTGTCCTCTTAGATTAATAATTTAAACCCTACAAATGTTAAAATGGCAGTGCTCCTTACACCCACCTTCTGAAGATTTTACTCTTTTCCCCTTATAACTGTTCCCTTTATAATTGTCTGGCCCCCTAATTGAGGTGATTAATAATTAATGTCAGTCAGGAATATGCAATGGTCAATCAGGAACTGTACTTAACTGACAATGGGGTTAACATAATTCTTTCTTTTGTTAAATCTTCCTTACTCTTCCACCAGAGTTGCTATTTTCTCCTAATTTTCTGTCAGCATAGGGAACTAATAGTGGAGTGCTCCAATAGTGCAAATCCTTTATTAGTTTATTCCAGTGCTGACTATTCATACGATTTTATTCTGATTTTCATGATATATTACAGGATTTTTTTTAAAAAGCTTCAGGTGCTGAAGCCATTTTGTCCTGTATTCACCCCTTCACACACACATTACAAGCACAGACGAATATAATCTCAGAGAAAAGATTAAAAATGGAAAGCACGTGTATTATAAAGTCTGAGAAAGCAAAAAGAAAAGAGTTCAGCAATTATTTTAATGTGGTGATTAAAATGATGATATGGGAGTGGCTGAGTCATGATTCCAGAACCCTCAGGACAGGCAACACTTCAGAGAAAGCTTGTAGCAAAGTGAAGAGAGGATCAACCTCACCCATTAAGGCAGCTTCCAGCATCAGGAAGAACTATCATATTTCATTTTCCTGTGGCCACTAGCATCTAAATTGAGATCACTAAACCCCCATTATTCAAACCAGCAAAACAGACACTTTGAAGAATAAAAAAGGCAGATTTGTAAATGTTTTGCATTATTTTACCTGCAAAAGTTACATTTTGATTCCAAAGGTGCTTATATCCTCTTGAATAGTAAAGCCCTTCCAGAAAGACAGAAGGACAGAGTACTCTAAAAAGCATATTTCTTCAAGAAAGCTGCTTCAGCTACTTCCTTTAGAGGTGAATTGATCCTGCATGGGAATTTTAGCATTGCTTTTCAAATCACAAGGGAAATATTTTATGTGAAATTAAATTAGCATTTCTCTATATTTCACCATGCAAGTAAGCTGCCTCATGTGCAGTTAATAGCAGTAAAACCAATATGCACGTGTGTGTTTCAGTAGAGATGACCAGTCATACTCTATAAGCATTTAAGGGTAGGCATTCCTAATGAAGCCAGGTAGTTGACAAAAATGCTTATTACTTACCACACTAAGTCCAAGCAGTTCTCTGCAAAAGTAGTCCATATTCCGTCTTTGTAGGTTATCAAGATAGTGCTGAAGGCGAGTATAGGTGTAGGGGTAACAGTAGGCAAATTGGTAGACGTCATCCTCCCGATCAAAGCAAAAAGCAAATGACATGACATAGTTCTTCCTGTGGTCCGGGCAGCGGTAATAATACACATTTTTAGAGGGTATTCTTTGCCTAAAACACAGAAACAAGATGCATACATTGAAACATATGTAAATAGCAATAAAAATATTGAACTAAAATGCTCTCTGAGATTCATATTTCATCTCCAACAAATGAAGCCAATCAACCTGAGCTGGTGGGGATCATCCACGCAGTAGGCCTGGGCACATCGGTGTGAAGCAGCACCGAGTGACTCACCCTGAGCTTCGGGATACCTTCATAATAATATTGCCCTCCATAGTCTGGGGGGAAATAACATCATATCAACACCTAGCCAGGAATGAAGGAAGAAGATAAGTTATCACAAGAGGGAAAATACTCAACGCAATGCCTTCGGTTATGGTAAATAACCTAGTGCTGAATTAGAAAGCAAGACGGAAATGGGCTTTTGGTCCTCTTCCAAACAGGATTGCTGCCCTTCTCAAGACTTCTGTCTTATACTGCTGATATTATAAAAATGAAGTTATGTGATAGTAAATAATTACAGTAAAGACATTAGTATCATTAAGATGGTATCTATTTAAGGAATAACAAACGTCTGCTGCACATCTTTCACTCAACTGCAATTATTCCTTTATTTCTCAATAGAAGCAAGAGCAATCAAACCCTTTTTCTGTAGACATTCAATATTTCTGTTTGTGCCCCTTTGCATTTTGTACATGGGTTGTTCACTTTTCCATAGACATGAGATTCTCTAGGCATGCCATGTACCTGTAATTTGATGTAACTAAGTTACCAGTCATGTTTGGCAACACAACACTATGGTCCTGCAGACTATAACTAATTCAATTATACAACACTATAAACAGGTCTCATCTAATGACTGGAGCAGATCTCAGCTAAACTAGGGCCATAGTGAGGGAAAACATAATAAGATTTACAGCCATAGCAGTAGCAATGTGCCTCTCTGCAATGGTTCTGAGAAGCTGGCCAACTGTGAAGCAGTTTTGGCCTTTCGGTGCTAATATGAAATAGAGGACAAAACCCTCCAACAATGCAGAAGGACGTGTTTGCCAATTAGCAGCAGTTAGGGAGTCTGATCAACAAGGCTCAGGAGCTACAAAGAGGAACAGAAAGGAATTGAGATGTTCTTGAAAAAAAATACAATAAAAAGCCAGTGATGCAGTTAATTAGATTTGAAATAAGAATAATTTCCCCCCTTTCTTGTCCCAGTTCTTGAGCAATCAGGGCTTCAAGAATTGATTCCAGCATTTTGGGGGTAAACACAACACTTGCTTATCGCTAAGATCAAATTTTATTTTTTTTTAAAGCCAGAAATGTGAAGGATAGAAAAAAAACACATCTGAAATTTTCAAAAGCAGCAGTAAGGGGAAAAAAGGCCGCCAGCCGTCTGTATGCAGTATCCTAACCTAATAGGTTTCTCCAGTTTCTTAATATATTTCTATCATTCACCCTTACTCTGGAGTGCTATAGGACATCCCTCATTTGATCTCAAATCAAGCAGATGATATGGCAGTGGGTAAATGTATTCTAGCTCCCAGTCCTCAAACCATAATGCAAGTTTAAACAGTATGTTGCTGAGTTGTTGAACTTTATTTGTTTCCAAATTAGCATGGGAGAAATAACAAAGGACAAGCCTTACTTTCTGCAATAAAAATTTCATGTAAAATGAGACCAATAGGAAGAAATTCAGGATTCTAGAAAGGGTAATGGTAATTGAAATTCATCTGCTGATAGTTAATGTTTAAACGACACATAGTTCTCCTTGGTTCAATAACTTTCCACTTTTAAGCAAGTTGAAGACAACTTTTGCTAATGTATTAAAGGCACTTTTGATATTTTGTTCCCTTTCCCCTTCATTATAGAAGCTAAGCATCTGTTTTATTATCCACTTTGACACATCACTTTATGGCTGCATTTGGCTATTATGGCTAATCTTGATGTCTAGGACATCTGGTATTGACATTTCACTATCTGGTGTCTGACACAACAGCAGAAACCATCCTCAGTTCCTAAGCTTAAATTCACCCTCTCAGGGCAGAAAGTGCCCAAACTCTTAATTCAAACCATATCTTCCAAAAATAATTATAATAGTACTCCTGTCACTGCTAATTTATTTTTATCTCTCCTAGCACTTTGTCACTGTTAATCTATTTGTGAGTCATACAGAGAAAGAGAGTCAGTGTTTAGATACTAACAACACATCTTTACACACAGGAGCCTAATCAGATTCAGATCTTATCAGAGAATTAAAGAAAAAAGGGAAAAAAAAAAAAGAAAACGAAAGGAGAGAGAGACAGTGCTGGCTATCACCAACTGAGTTTTTGATAACGAAAAGACATTGCTCAGTTCTTGAATTAACCTTTGTGTCCTAGACGCAC